>OLKM01000516.1:255233-257733 GCA_900291075.1 Melanogrammus aeglefinus | reverse complement strand
GGGGAGATGGCGGGGGTGGAAGGGGGGGGACGACGACGACGACAACAACAGCAATAATAGTGTCTTAAGAAAACACTAGAGAGGACATCAAGACGTCAGCAGTTGTGGTCGCCCTCCGTATGTTGCGTTCCCATGATAGCATTGTGGGAAATAATAGGCTGCTGAACTGTAAATAGGGTAGGTATGAGAGTTGTTAGGCATGGGCGGTTGGTCGTGGTAATGGGCCTACCGCGTGAACATTCTTAATTTGTATTTGAACAATTATAAAATCACAAACTTTGCAAATTATTTTGTGAAATTAGACTGTAGGTCTTACTGTTAAAAGCCTTGATTTAAATGGACTAAATGAACCCGTCCTTCTTCCGTGGCATATTTTTGTTGTCATGTGCTGATGTGTTGTGTAAATGCTGCTTTAATCACTTTTGCACTATGAACAAGAATCTGCAAGAACCAGCAAGAACGTGTGACAGGCTTTCAACAAGGAGCTTTTGCAACCCGGCCCTTTCACAATACCTTTTGGAAAAAAAATAATAATAATAAAAAATATAATAAATATATATATATATACACACACACACACACATATCTGTCGACTAGGAAGTCTGTCCTTCTGTTCCCCTTTGTTGTTATCCCCGGTCCCGCACACCCAGACTCAGACCTGCATGCATGAACTTGAAGCTTAAGCCACAACAAGTCTTGGGGTGTTAATTGGGGCATTCCCTCAAGGGGCAGCGAGGGTACCATTCGATATGCCTGTGTCCTGGCCCCACGTAAACACCTTCATTGTCCCAGTTAAACACCATCGTGCCACCATAGACCCCTGCCCTCAAAACCTTACCTCTGGGGGGATACATCCACCCCCCTCCCCCCCTTTTTGAGCCTCTCTTCTCCTCACCATCATCAATCTCACTATCTCAGTGAGTATCCGAGTACATGTTTTAGCATGTCGGCAGGTCAGGTGTGCGTGCGTGCGTGCGTGCACGCTCGTGTATGTGTGTTGTCATTGTTTTTGTCAGTTCAAGTTCCATAAGTAAACATGATTGACCTTAGCCTGGCCAGGGCAGGCCCAGGTTGAACTCTGCGGCGGTCGGATCATCCATTGACCCACTAGCATCGTCCCCGACCTCCCCACCATCACCACAACCACCTGCATCATGACCCGCTCCGACGAGCAGGAAGCCCTCCCAGCCAGCCTGCTACATTCATCACGCATGGGCCACTGGAAAACAGGGCTTTTGTTCACCTCTCCTCTCCCCTGCCCTGGCCTCCGACAGCCACAGTGTTAAGTAGTCGTTTTTCGGGGGGGCTTGAGTGACACGGTGACTACCTCCCCCCCCCCCCCCCCCCTGCTTGATCTCCACTGTTCCAGCCCTGTGTGTTCCTTGGGGTTTGGCGCTGAATGCAAAGCGAAGCAGGGTCAAAGTAGAAGGGGCGACGGGGGTCACCATATCCGCCGTGTGTTTGCAAATAACATACATGCATGAGGTGGTCATGCATGCACGCACGCACGCACACAGCTGCTGTGAGTGAGCTTGTGGGGCCGGGGTGGTTGTGTGAGGCCGTGAAGGGAACGCTAACTGTTTGGGATCTGCTCGGCGATACAAATTTTTGGGGCGTGCAACCACAGCCTGAAGGGAGAGAGAGACAGAGAGAGACAGAGAGACAGAGAGAGACAGAGAGACAGGATTTTAGAAAAGCTATGCCGTTGATTTCTGTTAAACGTATTAGTTTGTCCACTTGGCCAATCACCAATCACACTCTTAACTCTTTGCCGTAGCCTTTGACCTCCTCAAGTTTGTGTGCTCCGAAAGGGCACTTGTTATTTGTCTGTGTGTCTGTGTGTGTGTGTGTGTGTGTGTGTGTGTGTGTGTGTGTGTGTGTGTGTGTGTGTGTGTGTGTGTGTGTGTGTGTGTGTGTGTGTGTGTGTGTGTGTGTGTGTGTGTGTGTGTGAGGGGGTCTAGTTATGTATTATTGGTCTCTCCCTCCTCCACCTCCCCCCCCCCCCCCCCCCCAAAAAGTGCCCCAGTCTTCTGTTAATTACCAAGTGATGCTAAAGTTTCCCCACAACCGACTAAACAACCAATTACCCGCGCTTAGGCCCGGGCCCCGGCCCCTCATGCTTCCCGATACAGTGGCCTATTAGGGCCCCTCATCTCTCCCCCGGCATAATTGAATCCCCAGGCTGCTCATCAGTGCGCTAATTTAAGCCAATGTGCAGAGTTGGTAATCAGAGGGCTGCCTATTAGGACTATCAGACCCCAATTAAGTGCCATCTTATTTCCACCATAACGAGCCCCTATCTCTCTCTCCCTCCCTCCCTCTCTCCCTCCCTCCCTCCCTCCCTCCTGCCGCCTGTGTTATTGTATCCCGACCGCCCGACCACCCCTCCCCCCTCGGCCCACACGCCACCTTTTGCAACTGTCCAGGTTTGTTTAGGCAAGATTGATGTCGTCGTAGCAAATGTGATTGTCTGTCTGTTCGTCTGTCTGTCCGTCTGTCC
>OLKM01000516.1:233549-241614 GCA_900291075.1 Melanogrammus aeglefinus | reverse complement strand
ACACACACACACACACACATCACACACAACACACACACACACACACCCAGCACACACACACACGCTGAGAACTGCGGAGCTATCGTTGTTCAACACACACACACACACACACACACACACTGTTCAACGGCAGTTAACACAGTTTAGAGCGACAGAGCCGAAAGAGAAGGTTAGTGCTGGGATTATAACATGGGGATAGATGGACGGAGTGTGTGTGTGAGACGGACAGATGGACAAACGAGACGGATAGATGGACAGACAAGTCGGATAGATGGACGGATAGACAGACAGATACGGCTGATGGATGCAGAGAATGGTTGATCACGTTCATCCGTCCTCGTCAAAACAGCCACCAGAAACAAAGAAAAGTAGTGAGGGAAAAATATGGATGCCGTTGCCATGCCAATTTGGCTGTAATTGACTGTTGGAAAGGAACCTTTGATTAAGGTTTCTATAACTAGGTTGTTGTTTATGATACTGGAGTATGGTGAAGTGCAAGTGAAGCTTTGATGCATATATGCATACATTGGTGCCCTTATATAAGTGCTACTCCTTTGAATGAGATGTTGTAACACTTGGTTAAGATATGTGACATCAATATTTCTTGTACATATATTTCATCCAGCGGAATAAGCCCTTTTGATTTGTTTGTGTGTGGCTTTTGGGTAAGTACGTGTGTTGTGGAGTACGGCGAATCGTTCAGTGTGTGTGTTTGTGTGCGTGTACATGTGTGTGTGTGTGTGTGTGTGTGAGCGTGTGTGTGTGTGTGCGTGCATGCCACACAGCATTAGTCGGTGAGTCCTGTAAACAGATTGTGCGTCCCACTGGCAGGAGCAGGCGACACAGAGGAGGCAGGTGGGCGTTAGGTGCGGGGAGACCGGGGAGAGCCAGCGCCCCCCCATCACCGTAGCGTGGGCGGGGCAGGCTGCAGAGGGCTTAGGTTAGAGGGGGGGGGGGCTTCTCTGTTGCCGGTGGTAGGGGTAGGGGAGGGGATGGCGGAGGGGATGGCAGCGGGGCCGTGCAGCGAAGGGCCCTGGCTGGGAGTGGGGAAGTGACACCTGTTCTGGGGGGCCGTGCCGCCACCTTCAGCAACTCCCAGCTGCTAGCTTCCAGAACGCCCCCCCCCGCCTCCCTCACTCACACACACCATACTATACCACACCACAAACACATGAACAATTTTCCCGAGCTTGTCCGTGCCCGTTTGCGATCGCCTGCAGTCTTACATGCTCAGCGCACACAGAGCCAACACACCACACATCATCACCACAACACACACACACCACACAACACACCAAAATTCCTAGTACCACACACCATTCACACCAAACGTTTGGCACACACACAACACGTACAACCGCGTGCCCTCGTAGCTCAGTCTCCACCAAGTCCCTGCTAGAAGGTCTGGGCAGGGCTGGAGGCATGAGGAGGAGGTGGACGGGGTGTATGGGTCGGTGCACGGGTGTAGGGAGCGTGTGTGTGTGTGTGTGTGTGTGTGTGTTGTGTGTGTGTGTGTGTAGTTGTGTGTGGTGGGGGGTGCGGAGCTCCACAGATGTGGCTGCTGGAGAGGAGGTGGAGGTGTTCTGTCAGGACACGGACTCGGCTCAGACAATTAACATCTCCAGATTGGGACGAGGCTGTCGTTAACTCAGCCCACCACAACAGGATGCCATGTGTGCACAATAGGTTTATGTTGTTGTTGTTGTACTCCTACAAAAAAACGCCTCTGGCCTTGTAGCCTGTACACACATCTACAACACGCACACACACTCCTTACACCACCACTAGCGCGCGCCGCAGGCACACTACACACACTCACACACACACGCACTCACACACACATGCACTCACGCACGTGCACTCACGCACGTGCAAAACCCTGCAGCACCAGCGTGGGGGAGCGTGGTATGAGGAGTTGGAGGTGGAGGCAGAGGAGAGAATAATATTTGCAGAGCCGTGGTTAACCTTAGCCCCCCCCCGGTGTCCCAGCATGTCGGGGGTCCACCAAGGCTGATCTGTATGGAGCGGTTGTCTGTTGCCACAAACGAGGGGTCAGGTAGAGGCCCAGGCCCGGGTCAATAGGCCCAGAAGACCATCAGGGACTATCGATCGGAGCCGGACAGTGGGACCAGCTCGGCACTAATTGTTTAAATACAACCATCACCCGCTCACACACTCATGAATCTTACAGGCGTCACCGGCTCACACCCTCATGAATCTTACATCTGTTTTGTAGCCAGAGCACCGGTAGTTAATAGCCTTTGATTACTGCATGAGTGCTGTTTGTTGTGTGTGTGTGTGTGTGTGTGTGTGTGTGTGTGTGTGTGTGTGTGTGTGTGTGTGTGTGTGTGTGGTTGTGTGGTGTTGTGTGTGTGTGTGTGATAAGAGGCAGTGGACCAAGGCAGCGGGGAACCGGAGTGTGGGGGGGTGCGGTGGGGTGGGGGAAGAGGGAGATAAGGGTGGGGTGGGGGGGGGGGGAGGAAGAGAACCATAAGTAGGGGGGCAGGTTTTCTCTGTTTACTGTGTGTAAAGGTGCACATTTAAATAATATTTGTATTATTATAATAAGTGTGTCCCTGCGTGGGTTTATGTGTTTTCATTGTAAGTCATCGCAGGGCGGGGGGTACGGTAAGGCAAGGCTAGTGGGGGCCGGGCGGGGGTTTATAGCGACACAGCAGCAGCAGAGTTTGTTTGTGGCTGGCTGTCAGCGAGGTGATGAAAGACACTTGGACCTGCCCATCCATTTCACATTTGCTCCAATCAATTATTCAACAGGACAGCCAATTAAAAATGAGGAAGAGCGGTCAACCGGCCAGCCCCCTCCGCCTCCCCCACCTTCCCGTAGACAACTCTCTCTGTGAATAATTGGTGCAATTAATTTAGCATTGAGCAATAAAGTAGTTTTCACTCTAGTCTCTCTCTCTTTCTCTCGCTCTGACTCTCTCTCTCTCTCTCTCTCGTTCTTTATTTGTATTTCTCTCTCTCTCTCTCTCTCTCTCTCTCTCTCTCTCTCTCTCTCTCTCTCTCTCTCTCTCTCTCTCTCTCTCTCTCTCTCTCTCTCTCTCTCTCTCTCTCTCTCTCTCTCTCTCTCTCTCTCTCTCTCTCTCACCCACGTTCGCGCTCGCCCTCCCCTGTGTGCCGCAGGGCCTTTCAACAGCAGAAAAAAGCTTAGCAATGTCATTGTCATTAAGTGCGGACGCATTAGTGCGGCACACGCACGCACGCACGGCACCCACACGACAACACAGGCCGACGCTCCATTTTAACACGCACACATAGGCACACTCACACGGGCGGTGATGCCCGGACGAGAGTGCAGTAAGACCATTGTGTTGCCCTGTCACACGTACGTACATGTACAGTGAGACGGACGCAGACACACAGACATGTACACACTCACTTATCGAGAACAATACAGTCAGCCTCAGCGAGGTTTCAAAATGTCACAGTGGGCCTTTAAATTGTGGCCCAGACAAAGGAATTATTCCATTTGCATGATTCCATACATTTTTCCCCCTTTCCGGCCCTTATCTACAATTACACTTAATTTGCTCCCGCTCCTTCTCAAGATGGCGCCCCTGACGCTAGTGACACCCATGGGCATGTGTCACACAGGCAGGCGTGTACATACACACACAAAACACACACCGCCGCGCACACTCACACTCACACACAGACGAACACACACCTGCCGCGCACACTGCACACGACACACAGGACGAACACGCATTACACACACGTATGCATATACATACACCAGTTGCGCGCACACTCACACGCACACACAGACGAACACGCATACACACACGTATGCATATACATGCACACAAGTAGCCCTCTCATACAGACATACCCGTGCTACAAGCGCCCTCATACGCACCCACACACACACGAATACACACACACACACACTGAGACATTCTAATACATTACCGCACATACTGCACGTGCGTGCTAAGGAAAGCAGGGTGTGTTGTGTGAGCGTGTGGTGTGTGTGGTGTGTGTGTGTTGTGTGTTTGGGCGCGGGGTGTACAGTAGTGACAGCTTAATTCCACCCCAGCTTTGATTTATTCAATCGCAACACAAGGATTATGATGGTTGAAGCCCCCCGCCCCCTCCCCCCATCTCCCATCCCATTTTTATTGATCAGTCTCCCCCCCTCGTATTTCCATGCTCTCCAACCCACCCACCCATCCTTAACACACACACACACACACACACACACACACACACACGCACACGCACACGCGCGCACAAACACACACGCTCAGTCAATCGCTCACTACCTCACTCACTCAGTCTCTCTCAAACACACACACACACACACACAACGTCAAGACACTTCCTGGTCGTTGATGCGTGGCAGATTGGCAGCTGAGTAATTTGGCCGTCGGCGTTGACGGACATGTTGTAATAGGAAGACGTCTCCGAGTGGCATTACAACACAAAATAATTTCCAATTTACCAGACATCAAAAGTTAACCCCGCCCCCCCCTTACACCCCACACACACACCCTCACCACCACACACACACATAAACACACGCACACACACACACACACAAGCACACCACCACACACATGTCTATACACACACACACCAACACATCATTCAGAGCTGGGGTGTGTGTTTGTGTGTGTGGGTGGGGGGTCACTGACACCACAACAGTGGATTTATGACACATGGGGTCTATAAGCATCACATTCTGGGCAGTGGGTTTCTTGTGTGACAAGCTTCATTGTGTTTGAAAAGCCTCTTCACATTTCCTCTTCAGTGCCTCTTCTGCGGGTGGGGGGGGGGGGGAGGGGACAGGAGATGGAGAGTGATAGCTGTATCTTTCTATTTTTTTGTTCTACAATGCGTTTCCTACTAGGGAGTGTCGAAAAGATGATCTGGGTTTCTATCTCCCCCCTCCTCATCTTCCCTCCTGGCCGTCATGCGTCCCACCTGCAGCCCCCCCTGTGCCATTGGGGGGCCTCCACGTTTAACCAGCAAGTCACTCTCCATTCAGATGTGACGAACGACCCCTTCTGACCCACGTCAGAGTGGACCCCTCCTCCTACGGGGATGCCCCGAGGTTGTATTAAGTAGCAGGTTGTGTGTTTAGCAGTAGGCCTCCGTGTCTTGCTTTGCTGCTCTTTTGGACGGATGTAGCCTCACAGTTCAGACTTCTGATTCTCATCTAAAGTGTGTTGGTAGACGGGCTCATAGCTGGGTGAACGGGGCGTTTCTTTCTTTTGAATCGTTTTTGTCAAGGCCAATCATGTTCCAAGTGGTGGTAAGGTCGTAATTTAATAAACACGAAATCTTCGTCAGACACTCTGTATTTATGGAAATCAACACTGTGTAGACTGGCCAATTCAGAAATACCCGGTTAAAAAAACTCTGCTCCTTGTAGTTTTTGGTTTCCAACCCAGGCTCTGTGCCGTCTTCCCCCCATAAGTTCTGCTATAACATAGTAGGACTGCTGGATCAGAAGTTCTGCTATACCATTGTAGGACTGCTGGATCAGAAGTTCTATTATAACGTAGTAGGACCGTTGAATTCCAAAGTAGACTACAGGTCAAGTATGGGCCATCAACTGAATTTAGGTTGGTTTGTGTCTCAGTAACACAGAAGGGGAATTCTGGTTGATTGTCAGTACCAATGTAAAAAAAAAAAAAAAAAAAAAACACCACTGTCAGCTAAGCTATCTATCAAAGTAAAGTGCAGCCAAAGGAAAAGTAGCCCAAAATAAGTTTGTAGTTTTTTGGTGTCTAGATTCCACAATTTCCGTGATGTGCAGTCTCAGTAGTCTCCGGGTGACAGTTGTGCCTGTGTGTGTGTGTGTGTGTGTGTGTGTGTGTGTGTGTGTGTGTGTGTGTGTGTGTGTGTGTGTGTGTGTGTGTGTGTGTGTGTGTGTGTGTGTGTGTGTGTGTGTGTGTGTCCCACCGGATCACAGCGTCTCTTTTGACAAAACTGCGGCTCTCTCCGGTGTCCCACCTAATCAGGGTGTCTTTCACTCCAGGTGTGTCTGAAGAGGCTCCCGTCCTCTCCTGTCTCACCTGCCTCCTCTCCTTCTGCCAAACACACCGACGTGTGTGTGTGTGTGTGTGTGTGTGTGTGTGTGTGTGTGTGTGTGTGTGTGTGTGTGTGTGTGTGTGTGTGTGTGTGTGTGTGTGTGTGTGTCTGTGTGTGTGTGTGTGTGTGTGTGTGTGTGTGTGTGACAGAAAAAGTAAGCGAGATCTTGTATGGGTCCGTGCATAACTTTGACGGCGAATCAGAGAGGGTGTGTGTGTGTTGTGGTTGGTGTGTCGGACTATATGTGAGCATGCGTGTGTACACTCCCTTCGCAGTTTGAGTGTGGATGAGTGCGTGCATGTGTGCTTGTATGCGTGTGTGTCTTTAGGACTATAGAGTGCAAATGGTATTTGTGTGTGTCAGTGTAGGGCCATATCATTTCCACTGCCTTCCCCACAGACCTGCCCCTCCCCCCCACTCTCTCACCCTCACCCTCACCCTCACCCTCAGCCCAGCTAATACTTTGGTGGAGACGGCTAAGTTCAAACTAAAAGCTCTTTGTTTGTGGAGTCATCTGGAGTGACAGCATTACACCACCTGTGTTAAGACCGCACACACACTTTAGGGGTTTGGCATTTATGCGCACGTCTGTTTGTGTGTGTGTGTGTGTGTGTGTTTGTGTGTGTATATGTGTGTGTGTGTGTATATGTGTTGCATATGCTGTCTGTGCTTATACGCATGGTCTGTGGAGACTGGAGGTTTTCCCTGGTGGGTTACTGTATGCACCGCCGCACTGGGCCGTGTCCTTCAGAGGGTGACCACACACACACACACACACACACACACACACACACACACACACACACACACACACACACACACACACACACACACACACACACACACACACACACACACACACGCACTTGCACAAATGAACGCGCACGGGTGATCACTGATCTCACAGATGCACACACGTACACAAACGCATACACTCACGCACATGGGGGCGCACACACACATCCACGCATACACATAAACACACACAGAGACACACATACACGCACATTACCTACTTGTCACTCTTGGGCTCCACACATCAGACACTGGCAGCAGCTGTTATGTTAAGCGCAATGTCTGTCAATGAGTGTGCACATGTTTTTCCTGTGTGTGTGTGTGTGTGTGTGTGTGTGTGTGTGTGTGTGTGTGGTGTGTCATGTGTGTGTGTGTGTGTGTGTGTGTGTGTGTGTGTGTGATGTGTGTGTGTGTGTGTGTGTGTGTGTGTGTGAGAGAATGTGTGCACGAGTGCCTGTGTGCACATATATGCGTCCGTCTGTGCCATATGTCTTCCTTTGCCAGATATGCGCTCGGCATCAGAACCCAGGAAGAAAAGCGAGGGGGCCAGAAGACATATTGTCCACCGTCTTCAGTGTGCTCCGTATCCCCCCCGTCTGCCACCAGCACAATGGAAATACATTCCAATAAGGAATGTGCATTTATTTTTAATAATGCAGGGAAAAAAAACATATGTTTGAATGATTTCTTGTAGCCACCACACAAGTGTGAATGTCATTTTCTTTTTTTCTCCCTCTCGCCGTCATATTCTCTGCGTCTCTCTTTCACTTTCTCTATTTCAACCTATTTCCTTCCCTCTTTCCTTCCTCCTCTCTCTGTCTCCCTCTCCCTCACTGTCTCTCTCTCCCTCCCTCTTTCTCTGTCTCTCTCTTTCTCCATCTTTCCATCCTGCTCTCTCTCTCTCTCTCTCTCTCTCTCTCTCTCTCTCTCTCTCTCTCTCTCTCTCTCTCTCTCTCTCTCTCTCTCTCTCTCTCTCTCTCTCTCTCTCTCTCTCTCTCTCTCTCTCTCTCTCTCTCTCTCTCTCTCTCTCTCTCTCTCTCTCTCTCTCTCTCTCTCTCTCTCTCTCTCTCTCTTCCTCTCTCTCCTCTCTCTCTCTCTCTCCCTCTCTCTCTCTCTCTCTCTCTCCTCTCTGTCTCTCTCTCTCTCTCTCTCTCCCTCTCTCCCTCTCTCTCTCTCTGTCTCTCTCTCCCTCTCCCTCTCTGTCTCTCTC
>OLKM01000516.1:213549-228549 GCA_900291075.1 Melanogrammus aeglefinus | reverse complement strand
CTCTTATTTTCTCTCTTTGATAATCTCTTCAATTATCTTTCCCTCTCTCTCTTCCCTTCTTTGTCTTAGTTTACCGGACATCTCTCTCTCCTCTTTCTCTTTCCTAATTTTCGCTCTGTGTCACTCTCTAATTGTCTCAGGTCATTGCTCTCTTGCTACTGCCTCTGTTCTGTCTTTCTCCACTCTCACACAAACAAATGCACACAGACACACACGCGCACACACGCGCACACACACACACACACCGACGCACACACACACACACACACACACGCACACACACACACACACACACACACACACACACACACACACACACACACACACACACACACACACACACACACACCACACACACACACACACACACACACACACACACACACACACACACACACGCGCACACAAACACAGAATTGCATCTCTGCCGCTTTGCTTTCGGTAAATCGTACAGCAATCAGCAGGATTCCTCCTTGTTCAAAATATTAGTATCATTGTGAAGATCAATCCAACTCAAATTCCCCCCTGACTGCAATTTCCCAAAAGATGCTTTGGGAAACAGGTACTCAATGCCGGCTTCAAAACGGGAACCCATCCCAGCTGGGTCTTTTCAAAGACACCTGTTCAGTCACTGGACGCCCCTCACCCCCCGGTCATACAGAGCCCACCGATGGCGTCTGTCCATCCGATTGATCCCTTCTGTCTGTTCTGTGCTTCCACCTCTGCCTGACCCTGCTCCTCACTGCCTGCCTGGACTCTGTGTGTGTGTGTGTGTGTGTGTGTGTGTGTGTGTGTGTGTGTGTGTGTGTGTGTGTGTGTGTGTGTGTGTGTGTGTGTGTGTGTGTGTGTGTGTGTGTGTGTGTGTGTGTGGGTCTGTGTGTCTGTGCGTGCACGCGCGCGTGTGTGTGTGTGTGTGTGTGTGTGTGTGTGTGTGTGTGTGTGTGTGTGTGTGTGTGTGTGTGTGTGTGTGTGTGTGTGTGTGTGTGTGTGTGTGTGTGTGTGTGTGTGTGTGTGTGTGTGTGTGTGTGTGTGTGTGGGTCTGTGTGTGTGTGTGCCTTTCTGAACTGAGTGATGAGTTGTGACCCCTCCCTCCTCCTCCCCCCTGGACTGGCGCCTGTGCGTCCTCTTCGCTCCTATTGATTAGATCTGAGGTTTCATACAGTAGGGCCGGTCACGTGACCCCTGTCATTTACTGTCTCTCCACTGTCTCCTGGCCATCTTACACCCACACACATATACACCCACGTGTGCGCACACACACACAAAAACACACACACAGAGACACACTAATATATTGCTTGGCAACACAAAACGATTAGTCTGGCTTCGCCACTATTAATGAATGTTCAAGGGTCAAATTCCTTGTCACACACACACACACACACACACACACACACACACACACACACACACACACACACACACACACACACACACACACACACACACACACACACACACACACAAAGGCACACACACACAGTAAGACTAACATGCACACAACCAAGCACAAGAGATGCCACACAGGTAAATGACGGCTGACTAGCAGACTTCAGATTCAGGGTTGTCTAGCGCCACGACTTTAGAGACAGTTCCTGAATGACAAGGGGCGTGTGTGTGTGTGTGTGTGTGTGTGGTGAATGGGCGGGGGGTTATCATTGGCATTATTTCATAAAGTTCTCCCCTTCTCCCTGACATGAACCTCACGCAATAGTTTGTGTGTTGGTGTATTTATTTGTGTGCGTGAGAGGCGCTCCCACCCCTACCACTCGGTCAGTGCCACAGAGGGGCTCAGGTTAAGTGAAGTTGCAGGCTATTATACATCATTAGGGTAAGTAATGCCCGGCCTGCGCGGGAAGAGAAATGGACACTTTTCAGATGGTCCATTCTTCACCGGCTGCTGCCTCAAACGGGGCCTGACTCCAGAGACACACACACACGCAGATGCACACACACACACACACACACACACACACACACACACACACAAGCACGCAGAGGCGCACACTAGACGCATCCAGAGGCACACACACGTGCAAATCGCACAGAGAATGCTGCTGCTAACCAGCTCGCCCACCAAGGCGGGCGGGCAGTCAGTCACAAATCACCTGCCAATCAGGTGCTTTATGGGGGCTAAAGGCCCTTGATCACCGCTAGTCTGTTCCACCTGCCAGTCAGACCCCAGCAGCAGCAGCAGCAGAAGCATCAGTACTGGCGGCGGCGGCGGCGGCGGCGGCGGCGGCGGCGGCGGCGGCGGCCAGAGCAGGGAGAAAAGCACCAGCCTTGATGGATAAATGTGGCGGCTTCATTATTCGTAGCACCGCCGTGAGCCTCTCGTGTGAAGATACATATGTTTACGCTAATGAAAAACGGCATCACAGCCACAGCCGCCACCCCCCCCCCACCCCCCTGCACACACACACACACCTCCCCCCATCGGATAAGAAAGATGGTTGCGGGTTACTGCTACTAACTCTTTTCACCGGGAGCCAATGAGATCTGTGCTTTTTTTTCTCTTTTTTTTTCGATCCACTGACCGCACTCATTAGGGCGGAAGGTGAAGTGACGGAATTAAGAAAAAAAAGACGAGTGGTTCTTGTGTACAGAGTCCATTAATATCAATGTCCCCCTCGGCCGCCATCGCTCTTCAGGAGGCCCGAACAATAATCAGCTGATGGCCAGAGACGGAAGCGTGGCTGATCACATTCCGACTTTGGCCCCTGCAAACAGACCCTGCTGAATAAGTGGAAGTAATGGTGCCATCTTAGTCCTCTCACCCCCCCCCCCCCCCCACCTCTCCTCCCTCCCCCCTGCTCCTCCCTCCTCCCCCCCTCCCCCCTCGCCCCCTTTGAACAGCAGTGCGGAATGTTTGAGATTGTTTTAAGTTCTAAATGCAATTAAAGAGGGGAGGAGGAAACATACACACATACACTCACGCACATACACAAGGCAAGGAAAGCAAAGGAGAATATATTTCCCCAATTTTTTCAAATTAGAGCAGCAAAATTTCATTACCAAGGGAGCATATTTTACACAGACAATTACAAGGTTAATACATCTTCTACATCCCCCGTTAAAGCCCTCTGATATTTGTTCAGGGATTGTGTTCTTGTATTTTAGTTTAATTGGCTATACAGAGGGTAGACAGAAGGTCTGCGTTGCTGGCAAGTGTGTACGTACACAAACACACACACAGACACAAACACACTCGCAACCATTCGCACACAGGCACCCACATGCCATTCCAGTTCCAGTAGCATATTGCCGGCAGAGTGTATACGTGTGTGTCACTTATGCAGGCAGAAGGAGAGTTAGGGTCTGGCTTCTCTCTTACACAGATGACAGCTCTGTGTGTGTGTGTGTGTGTGTGTGTGTGTGTGTGTGTGTGTGTGTGTGTGTGTGTGTGTGTGTGTGTGTGTGTGTGTGTGTGTGTGTGTGTGTGTGTGTGTTTGTGTTTATATTATTGTCTGTGTGGGTGCATATGGATTTTTGTTGTGCATATTTGTGCGCGTGCAGGCTTTTGCACATTGGTCATTGTGTGCGTGTGTGTGTGTGCGTGTGTGCGCATGCGTGTGTGTGTGTGTGTGTGTATGCATGAGGATTTCATACAATTTTGGGGATTGTGTGTGTGATGGCGTGGATCATCAAACCAACACTAGTCCCCTGATGATATTGCCATAATTTCCTCCTCCACACACACACACACACGCGCACACGCACACGGAAACAGTGAAGTGTGGATGTATCCGTGGAGATTTCCTCCGTGCTTCCTGATACTCGGTGGAAGTGCATTAGCTCCGACCGATGCTTTCATTCTTAACTGGTCTCCACTCGTACACAGACACGAGTCACGGCCACGTCCGCATATAGAAACGCACCGCTGGCTGACACAAAATCGCCAGAGGAGGCTGAGACACACGAGCCAGGGAAAGAGAACAGGGGGGGCTTGGGAAAAAAATAAGATATAGAGTGAGAGTGATGCGAGGCGAGGGAGGGAGAAGCAGAGGATGAGAGTAAGGGCAGCTGGTGGCTACAGGATGGTTGTTTGGCATGCGAGGAAGGGAGTGAGTGGGGAGAGGGGGCGAGCAGCCATCAATCACTCCATCTGTGTAAAATCACAAGCCGACTGCAATATCGCTAAATATTTATACTGTCACGTACACACGGGCACACAGATGAAAAGAGTCATTCATTAGAGGCCGTCTCAGAGACTGTCATCCTCCTGGAGATGGAGACTAGACGGCAGCACCTCCCACCATGGCTGCTACCTCGATACTCTCGCTCCTCTGATCTTCTCCTTCCTCTCCTCCTCTACCCTCTTTTCTCTGATCTCTCTCTTCCTTCCTCCTCTCCTTAGCCCTCTCTCTGCGTTCCTCCTCTCCTTAACCCTCTCTCTTCCTTCCTCCTCTCCTTAGCCCTCTCTCTTCCTTCCTCCTCTCCTTAACCCTCTCTCTTCCTTCCTCCTCTCCTTAGCCCTCTCGCTTCCTTATTCCTCTCCTTAACCCTCTCTCTTCTTTCCTCCTCTCCTTAACCCTCTCTCTGCGTTCCTCCTCTCCTTAACCCTCTCTCTTCCTTCCTCCTCTCCTTAACCCTCTCTCTGCCTTCCTCCTCTCCTTTACCCTTTCTCCTCTCCTGCTCTCCTTAACCCTCTCTCCTCTGTTCTCCTCGTTCCTTTCGCCTCGCCTCTCCTCTCTATCCCCCCTCTCTCCTCCCATCTCCCCTCGGTCCCTCCTCTGCTCTCCTCTTCCCTCAGACACTGCGCTCTTCTTCTCCGTTCCGTTCTCCCCTCCTCTTTCCTCTCCAGTTCCTCTCTTATTCCCGCTCCTCTCACTTCCTCTGGGCTGTTCCTCTCTTGCTCTCCCTCCTCAGCTGGGCTCACAGGGCTCTGCTGAGCGCCCCAGCCCTATATATAGAGCCATCAGGACGATAAATATCTCTCCAAGGTAAATACGCAGCAAATATGGCAGCCAGGATCGGCAGCTAAGCTAAACAGACCTGGGCCGTGTGTGTGTGTGTGTGTGTGTGTGTGTGTGTGTGTGTGTGTGTGTGTGTGTGTGTGTGTGTGTGTGTGTGTGTGTGTGTGTGTGTGTGTGTGTGTGTGTGTGTGTGTGTGTGTGTGTGTGTGTGTGTGTGTGAGTGCGCAAGGGGAATGTGCTTTTTGTGTTGTTGTGTGTAGGTGGTTGGGTGGATTGCTTAGTTTGGTAGTGTTTATGTGTGTTAGGGTGTGTGTGTGTGTATTCATGTAATACACTTTGTGTGTGTGGCTCTGTGTGCTAGCCTATGTTTGTGTGCTATGGTGTGTGTGTGTGTGTGTCTATTCTTATAGGTTCTAAATAGGAGAAATGGAGTAGATATTGACCTAGAGCCGGCCGTGGGAGGAGACTTGGCTTTGATGTAGCCATCATCTGATCACCCCCCCCCCCCCCCCCCACCACCACCACCTCCACCACCTCCCTTACTCCCCCTGCTGTCGAGCCTCAGTCCCACTTCACTGTGTCGGTCTAACCCTTCCTGTCTTTGTGTTCTGCCTCTGTCTCCCCCCCCCCCCACACCCCCACACCATCACCACCTACTGGAACACGCACACACTCACACACACCGAGCTACTCGCACACACAAGTCTTTTATTTCCACAGACGTCCTTATCATCATCCTCATCATCGCCATCTTTCACAGCGTAATTATGAAAAAGGGACATTTTTTTCCTTGTCTTTTTTTTTTCTGCAGTTTGATTAGCGAAAGAGCTCTTATTCCCAAACTCACATTCATAATTAATCACTAAATCACGAGAGAGAGAGAGAGAGAGAGAGAGAGAGAGAGAGAGAGAGAGAGAGAGAGAGAGAGAGAGAGAGAGAGAGAGAGAGAGAGAGAGAGAGAGAGAGAGAGAGAGAGAGAGAGAGAGAGAGAGAGAGAGAGAGAGAGAGAGAGGGGGAGAGAGAGAGCGCTGTGTAATTATCCTCAGAACTTTCGATATCCCCAGTAAATCCAGCGAGCCGCTTGACATGGCTAATTAGAGAAGCAATCAAAGGTCTAACCCTAGAGACTTCTCAAAAGAGAGGGGGGGGAGGGGGGGGCTGGTGGAAGGCAGGACCAGACGGAGTGAAGTGAGACAGACTGACAGAGAGTACTCCTAATGGGCAGTGGGGTGTGTGTGCGAGGTGCGTGTGCATGTGGGGAAAGTTGAATGCTTTTGTTGTTGTATCATATCTCTTCGTCTCCCTATCTCGCCACGACTCTACGTTGTGTATCTCTGTCTCTCTGTGTCTCTGCGTCTCTCAACATCTCTCAATAGCTCTGCGCCACTCTCTACAGCTCGCTATGCCTCTCTCGCCTCATTCCCATCCAAACGGTCCCTACACCCAAACCATCGTATATCTTTGATGTTTTGTAGATTAGATTCACAGTATGCACCGTTCTGCTTGTACGATGTTGAAGCAGAACTTCTGGGGAGAGCCGGCACAGAGCCTGGGCCCAAAACCCAAAATTGATATGGGCAGGGTCTGTTTCTTGTTTGCTGTTTTCCAGGAGAAGCCCATTTACGTGAGTGGAATATTCTAAGAAGGGGATTTCAATGAGTGTATTTCTACCCAGTTAACACAGTGCCCACCCTTTCTCTAAGAATGTTGGTGTCCAGACAGGATGTTTTAGCTTGTCATCCCACCAGGAGAGGTTTATTGGTTTATTGATCCGAGTTTGTGTTCGCTGTTAGCCAATTACGCGCTTACAGATCCCCGCCTCCAGCAGCATGATTGGTCAAAACAAACATGAAGTAAAAGATACTGAAATGCCCTTTCACCCATAATTGAGCTCAGCCGTCAGACTTTATTTGGTTATTAATCTAGATCTTTACGTAGGTAGGCCTCCGACTCACACCTTCACCCCTGCCTGCTGTGCTCTCTCCCCTCACTCACTACCTCTCTCTCTCTCTTGATTACGTTGTCACTCTCTCTCTATCTCTCCCTCTTTCTTTCTCGCTCAGTCTCTCTCTCTCACCTGCTCTCTCTCTATCCCTCTCTCTTGCCACCTGTTTCCAGTCTCTCACCCACACCATGACCCACTCTCTCTCTCTCTCTCTCTCTCTCTCTCTCTCTCTCTCTCTCTCTCCTCTCTCTCTCTCTCCTCTCTCTCTCTCTCTCTCTCTCTCTCTCTCTCTCTCTCTCTCTCTCTCTCTCTCTCTCTCTCTCTCTCTCTCTCTCACCCTCTCCGTCCCTCCGGGGGCCCGGCCTGGGGCTCCTCAAGGGGACGAGGATGGAGTTAGTGCCGACCTGAGCCGGGTCGGCCCCCGGTCGGCTCCTAGTCAGCACAAAACAGTGTGAGAAGAAGCACACTGAGCTGCGTGTGTGTGTGCGTGTGCGTGTGTGTATGTGTGTGTGTGTGTGTGTGTGTGTGTGTGCGTGTGTGTGTGTGTGTGTGTAGTGTGCTGTGTGTGTGTGTGTGTGTGTGTGTGTGTGTGTGTGTGTGTGTGTGTGTGTGTGTGTGCGCGCGCACGCCCTTGCAGGCCCCGTGCCTCTCACTCCGCAGGTCGTAGCGTGGCGTGCATTGGGTTGAAGTGGATAATCTCCCCCCTTGGTTCCCGTATGCTAAAGGTTCACCATGGGTCTTGGATCCCCTTTGACGCTCGGTTTAGCATGGCGTATGTGTCCATTAGCCCGCGTGTGTGTGTGTGTGTGTGTGTGTGTGTGTGTGTGTGTGTGTGTGTGTGTGTGTGTGTGTGTGTGTGTGTGTGTGTGTGTGTGTGTGTGTGTGTGTGTGTGTGTGTGTGTGTGTGTGTGTGACTGTCCATTGGTGTGTGTGTGTGTGGGTGTCTGTATCCATTTGTGTGCGTCTGTTTGCCTGTGTTTGTGTGTGTTATTATGTGTTGTGGTAGTGGCGGGCCAGAGTCGGGCTCTGTCACTCTGTGCCCTCATTCTCATGTCTTTATTTGTCCTTGGGCGGCGTGGGGCCTGGCTCCATCTCTCTCTGCCCTGTCCGCCCTGTGTCAATCCTCGCTCCGTGTAATTGGTTGTTTTCTGGCCGGCCGGGGCCGTCCCCCCCCCCCCCCCCCCCCCCCCCCCCCGACTGGCGTTGATTCATGGCGTCTCCGGGGGTGACAGAGGCGTCTGTCCCCGCAGACAAATCAGAGGCGGACCTCGGCCGACCCGCCTGGGCCCGGTCCCTGTGTGTGCACCCACAGCGCACGCTCTCACTCGCAGACACACACACACACACACATATATACACATACGTACATACACACACACACACACACACACACACACACACACACACACACACACACACACACACACACACACACACACACACACACACACTCAGGCACCCTTGTGTGCACAAACATGTGCGCACACACACCCACTCACACACACGCTCTCTCAAACATACACATACACACGTGCTCTCACTGATACAAACACATGCACACACATTCATACACACACACACACAGCCAGACACACACACATGTGCTCTGAGACACACACACACACACACACACACACACACACACACACACACACACACACACACACACACACACACACACACACACACACACACACACACACACATACACAGACTTGCATGTGTAACATTTGCACGAACACACTCGAACAAAGTCGCACGCATACACAAACGCAAGCACACCAACTCATTCACACACAACCATAGCCACTCTGTCACTGCCTCACTCCCATGTACACATACAGACCACTCATACATGCCAGTTACAAGGTTATATATTACGACAGTGTCAGACACAACCAGTCCCCTATGCAGGCCATCCCTGCTGACCTGGATACAAAACCTGACCCTTTATCTACTTAGCAGTGTCACCTTCAACGCCCTATACTAGTGATACACTACAACACACACAAACACACACACACACACACACACACACACACACACACACACACACACACACACACACACACACACACACATGCTTTGAGTATCTTGGCTGTAAAAATTTAAAAAGACACAAAACACACAAAAGCCCATTGTGGGTGGGTGGGTGTCTGTGTGTGCGTGCATGCATGTCGGTGTGTGTGTGTGTGTGTGTGTGTGTGTGTGTGTGTGTGTGTGTGTGTGTGTGTGTGTGTGCGCGTGCGCGTGCATGCGTGTGTGTGTGTGAGAGCACGTGTGCTTGTGTGTGTGTGTGTGTGTGTGTGTGTGTGTGTGTGTGTGTGTGTGTGTGTGTGTGTGTGTGTGTGTGTGTGTGTGTGTGTGTGTGTGTGTGTGTGTGTGTGTGTGTGTGTGTGTGTGCGTGCGTGTCTGTGTGTCCCTGTGTTTGCTCCGGGCGGTTCGTCCTCTCTCTTCCTTTAAGGCGACCGTCTCTTATCCATAATTGAAGGTAATGTGCGGCTAAAGGGATTGTAAAGGCTTTGTGCTGTGGTTAAAAATTGATCTTAAGCCGAGGCGTTTTTTCCTCCGTGCTCCTGCCTCTGACCTTGTAATTGATTCGGTGAGCGTAATATGTATTTTTTCCTCTGCTGTCCCCTCCCCTGTGCTGTGGCTTGATACAGTGTAATTGACTTTGCTGCATTGCTCAGGTTATGCATAGTGTGTACAGTGTGCGTGTTTACAGATTGTGGTTTTTTTTCTCTGTATGTATGTTTTTATTGTTGTAGTTGTGTGTGTGTGTGTGTGTGTGTGTGTGTGTGTGTGTGTGTGTGTGTGTGTGTGTGTGTGTGTGTGTGTGTGTGTGTGTGTGTGTGTGTGTGTGTGTGTGTGTGTGTGTGTGTGTGTGTAGTTCTGTTTGTGTGTGTGTGTGTGTGTGAGTTTAGTTAATTTTGAGTATCGTTCTGTGTGTGTGTGTGTGTGTGTCTCTGTGTTTGTTACTATAGTTCTCTGTGTGTGTGATTTAGTATAGTTCTGTGTTTGTGTAAGTAACTATAGTTTCCTGTGTGTGTGTGTGTGTGTGTGTTTAGCTCTATGTATGGGTGTATCTGTATGTGTTAGTATAATTCTGTATGTGTGTGTGTGGGTGAGTGCTTGTTCCTCCATCCTCCCGTGTGTCTGTACGTGTGTGTGAAGGCGCTCCCCTATAGCAGCCACTGTGTGTGTACGTGTGTGTGCAGACGCTCCCTATAACAGCCACTGTGTGTGTACGTGTGTGTGCAGGCGCTCCCTACAACAGCGTGCCTGAGGTGGGTTCTCCCTGTTAGGGTCAGGACGGTGTTCAGGTTAATTCCGCTAACTGCTGGTAAGTGCTGGCTGACCGCTCCCCCGGCACTCCCCCCCCCGCCCCCCCCTTGTCCTCCCTCCGTCCGTCCGTCTGTACTCACTAGTCCAAACCCCCAGCTGCAGGGCCATCCATTGATCTGCTGATCAATAATAGGGTCTGTAAGGTACACTGTGGAGGGTGGCCTCTCCCCCCTTCTGGTACTGCTCTCATAGAAACACACACGCACACACACACACACACACACACACACACACACACACACACACACACACACACACACACACACACACACACACACACACACACACACACACACACACACACACACACACACACACACACACACACACACACACACACACACACACACACACAGATTGTCTGGGTGAGAAAGCCTGGACAATTTTGCCTTGTTCTCCATCTTGTTGGTGCTGCTCTTGCTATTTGGATGAGTGTTATTCATGTCTTAGTGCAAGGTTCAGTCTGTGTTCGTGTTTGTCTGTCTTTCTGTCTGGCTGTCTTGCTGCCTGTGTCTGTCAGCTGTCAATACCATATAAAAGCTGTATCATGTTAAGGCTGAGATTTCTTAGAGAATAAACTGCCCTATTCCACCCCCCCTGCCTCACTCTCTCTCCCTCACTCTCTCGTTCTCTCTAATTATCTCTCTCTTTCTATCCCTCCCTCTCTTTCTCTCTTCCTGTATTGGCCTCTGGTGTGTATTTTGTACGGCTGCCTTTGCGACAAGGAGACTCACACTCGTACACAGATCTGTGTATCATCTGGAGAAGGAAATGACATCAGTGCCTATAGCTTCCCATTCCCTCCCTCCCTCCATCTCTCCTTCCTTCCCTCCCTCCCTCCCTCCCTCCACTCGCCCGCTCTCATCTCCCTCTTTATTCCTCCTTTTGGAGTCTCCGTCTTGCTTCAAATTACTGCCAATAAAGAAGTCTGTCCCTCTCTCACCCTCTCCCCTTTTCTCTCTTCTGCTCTCGCTCTCGCCCTCTCTCACGTCGTCTCTCTCTCTCTCCCTCCCTCTCTCTCCCTCTTTCGCTCTGTGTCTCTCTCCCTCTCTCTCTCCGTCTCTTTCTCCCTCTCTCTCTCCCTCTCTCTCTCCCTCCCTCTCGCTCTATCGCGGTGCCTCTCGTCCACACACTTCCTGTTGTAGAAGTGAGTCCCTCAGAACCCTCCAGAACATATTAAACAGGCATCAGCCTCTCACCGGGGCCGCATCACACTGTTCAAATGTTGTTCTTCCACCGGGAGCGCGGGAGTACGCGAGGAGATGGGATGTGCAACATTAACTTGATTCACGGCCGCCCGCGACTGAGTGACACGCCATAAACCTCGGTGGTCTACTGCCAGGGGCGCCCGGTAGAATGCACCATCCACACACAGACACACACACACACTGAACACACACTAAAGCACACATGCACAAACACACAAGCACACACAGGCACGCAAACACATAGACACAAACAAACACACAGGGGGCCACAAAGGTTACAATTGTTAGCAAATCCACACATATGTATGCAAAGGTGCACACTCTACACACCACACACACACGCACACACATGCATCGGCTTACATGCAAATCGCACGGAAACGTTCTTCATGGTAACGTGGAGATAACGCCTTGGTAGCCATAGTGATACACCCTGCGGCACACAGGGCTCTGGCCCTTTGGCCCCTGCGCTTCAACACGGGTCCGAGGTCGGTGTAATACATGTCACCTCCGCCACTCGGCTCCTGGAGTCACGCCACAAAGGGATGTCACGGCAGTCCGCTACTGTCGCAGAAACCCTCGACCAGTGTCGTGTGTTGCGGTTCTGAACAAGGCGGTCCAGAGATCAGTCTGTAGGAGGTCTTCTCTTGTCGTCCCATTATGGGACGCTCTAGAACGGGCACTGAGGGAGGAATTGGCCTCTTGAATCCATTTCAGAAATAGGGGGGGGAGCACGTTTAACAGATTGCTTTTCTTTTTTTCCTCCTATGGCTTAATTAGAAGCGTATATTATTCTTCTCAATATGTTTGACAACGGTTCAATAAAGGGAGGTGAAGAGGGATGAGGAGGTGTCATTTTAATTAATGCGAGCGTCCATTTATGTTCTCGCCCTCCACCTAAAACTCTGGCCTTGGGCCAAACTAACTCAGCCACCCCTGGCCCGCAGAGGGTAGATGTGCGTTAAAAATCGGAGCGATTGGACAGACCTGCTGTGAAAAAGGAAAAAGTGATCTGAACAAAAAAAGGACTGTAAGGGCCTTTTCCTTTCCTGCTTGATAAGAATCCAGGAACTTCAATCGGGGGTTCGTTGGCGCTTGACATTTACACGGGGACATTAAACACCGGACGCAGATCCTTAAAGATGGATCCTTTACTCCTTCTCGTGCTATATTCTAGAATGTGTGTGTGTCTTTTATTCTCTGTTTTCATGCAGAGTTAACCCTTCCATAAAGGCTTTATAGGCGCTGCCCCCGCTATGCGACGACTCCAATCCCGGGTTACATTTTCTCCTTCGGAAGGCTTCCGGATAGATTAGCCCTGAGCCACGTCTGCGTCGCCTGAGCTTGTCGCAGGTTTTTTTTTTTTTTTTTAACAATGGCATTTCTAACACCATTCTCGTCACCTTGGAGACGCCATGGCAACGTGTGATCGGAGAGGGCACGGCGTGGCTCAATTAGCACCAGCCGGGTTTGTCGCCGCTCTCTGTCGGCGAGCCTAATATCTCCATGTGACTGTCGCATGATGCGCACAGTACAGAAAAAGTGGTTTCATAGTGCCAGTACTTTTCCGTAAGAAATCAAATGCCTAAAAGATCAGCAGCAGGTGCACCCACTGTGAAGCAGAATTAACCACATTCATGTGCTCAGTGATATGTCAAAAACAAATAAATGACTCATTTCTCATCATTACAAAAATCTGACTGATCGTCATACTTGTTTGGTTACTAAGCGACACGTGTATTCATGTCCACCTCCTCTCTCTCTCCAGGCATCGTGTCCAAGTCCTACGAGTGCCGCCTAAAGGGCCAGGGGGCGGCCATCGTGGAGACCTTGGAGGCCCCCGGCTCCCAGGCCGGGCCCTTCAGGGCCCAGGAGCCCGGCGGGGCCCACGACGGGCCAGTCCAGCAGCTGATCATCATCCAGGGATACGGCAACGGCGAGATCGATCAGACGGAGCTGGAGGAGTCGGCCGCCACCACGCTGCGGACGCTCGCCATGTCCGGCCAGGTGGCCAAGGTGCTCCACATCACCGAGGACGGCCAGCTGGTGGCCGCCACCGGGGACGTGGCGTCAGGCGGCTCCGCCCACCTGGGCGCCTCCGGGGGCACGCAGTACGTGGTGCTGGAGTCCGGCGGCGGCGGCGGCGGCGGCGGCGCGACGGAAGGCCTGCAGCAGGCGGTGGTGGCGGCGGCGAGGAGGGCGGCGGCGGGAGCGGTCGGGGAGACGGCGGGAGGACGCATGGCGTGCGAGTCGGCCACCGCTCTGGACGCGCTGCTGTGCGCCGTCAGCGAGCTGGGGCAGCAGGAGATGGAGGTGCCAGCAGGAGGAGGAGGAGGAGGAGGAGGAGGAGGCGGGGAAGAAGAGGTAGTGGTATCCATGGGGGAGGCTCAGACGCCGCAGGGCGTGAAGGTGGAGGGGCTGGAGGAGCTGGAGCAGGAGGCTGAGGCGTTGTCCCCCAAGGAGGAGGAGGTGCGGAAGCATACAAACGGCATGCAGGAGGTGCTGCAGTTCGCCGCCGCCCAGATGATCAAGGAGGGCCTGAAGCAGGTGATCATCAACAACGAGGGCACCCACTACATCGTCACGGAGCTGGACGACTGCACCCTGCAGGTGGAGGAGGCCGTGCTCCAGGACACGTCCGAGGAGCCGGCGGAGGAGGAGGAGGGGGAGGAGCCGGGGGAGGAAGGGGAGGAGCCGGCGGAGGAGGGGGAGGAGCCGGCGACGGTGAAGGAGGAGCCGGCGACGGTGAAGCAGGAGCCGGCGGCGGTGGAGGAGCAGGGGGAGGTGGAGCAAGTGGAGGAGCAGGCGGCGCCTCTGCTGGCGGAGCAGCTGCCAGGGGGAGGGATGGTGGTCTTCCTGGACGGCGCTCCACACAAAGTGGTCCTGGAAGGGTAGTGAGGGCAGGGAGGTGGAACACTGGATTCTTGGGATTGGGCAGGAGAACTGGTCTGCTGTGTTCTATGCAGAGCAGAACCAGGTTCTGGTTTGGTCGGGGAGGGTTGAAGCTGGCCCCCGCCCCTCTCTGAGTCAGAACAAAGTGTTGAGCATCAGTCGGAATAGTTTTTTGTTTAAATGCATTTCTCCGATATTTAATTTGTTGTTATCCTCTGCTAAAGATAAACTCAGGTAAAATCTTTTCACGCATTCTGTGTGAGGGTGGGTGTGACCTACCGAGGGATGGATGTTACGCACATGTCCATCTCAGTTACCACGGAGACCGTGGGAAGACAAAAAACAGAACTACTGGCAGCGACAGATCTTCCTTCACAACACATGTTTTACATTTGTGTGATGTTGTCCTACAACTTTCCTTCTGCCGTTAATTAGAAGTATTTTAAATTTGTTATAATGCGTTATGAACAATGTGCTTAGCTTTTTTTTTTCTATTGTTCTTATTGTTGTCATCCTAAATTGGCACTCAATATACCAGTTTTTGTTGGCTATCAGTTCTTCAGTTCTTTAAAGGCTTTGGTTAATTCAGATCCTATTTCTTTTATTTTGGTTCTTGTTATTTTTCTTTATGAAATAAAGCCATTGAAATCAATATAATGTTTTAATCAAGCAGTTTGACAATAAACACTGAATA
>OLKM01000516.1:206049-208549 GCA_900291075.1 Melanogrammus aeglefinus | reverse complement strand
ACTAAAGCCGTAGACACTGCCAATGGGTGGTGGCGCTGTCCCCGTCATTCAACACTGCTCAAATGACTAGCTCAACTCCCTCACACCCCGTCATCTGCTTAGCACGTTATCCCCCCAAAACCTTCACTTCACTTGGCCTGAACACATCACGTCCTCAGAGGAGCGATGAGTCATTTGGCGGGGCAAGCAGGATGTCCTTCCAGAAGGATCTCAAGCACATTGAGTCGGTTACATCTTCAACAGGGGCGATCTGTGGATGTACGCATAATTGCGACACGTTTCATTTCCCAGGCTGCCCCTTCCGCCGTCGTCCTTTTTAACCAAACGGCCTGGGTGTGTTGAGCTCCCATTTGTGAACGTAGCCCCCTGTGCGTCCCCTGGTGGCCCTTGCCTAGCCGTAACAAGCGTTGGGGGGCCCCTGTGGTAAGTGGTCCCCGGGGACGCCCACCCGCCTATGATCCGGCGCTCCCCGGGGCCCAGTTAATTTCGCACTCCGCTCAGAGGCTCGCTACTCTCCACTGCTCTCTCTCCTCGGCGTCCTCCTTCAACTCTCTACACTTTCCTCTTCCTGTCCGTCCCCAGCTCGCTCTCTCTATCCCTCGCTGTGTCTCTCGCCCTCTCTCTCTTATGTAGAAGAGAACTGTGCCAGGAGGGACTTGGCCGGTCTCATTAGAGCCGAAGTGGAGCGAGCCGTTGCAAGGTTTTGGTTGTTTCGAGATGGGCTCAGATGATGGTTGTCACCGGGGCCGCCATTTTGGTGTCTCAGTGTACCCTGCCTTCTTCCTCCCCCCCCCTCTCTCTCTCTCTCTCTCTCTCTCTCTCCCTATCTAATCTCCACGCTCTCCGTCTCTCTCTCCATCTCTCTCTCCGTCTCTCTCTCCGTCTCTCTCTCCGTCTCTCTCCGTCTCTCTCTCCGTCTCTCTCTCCTCTCTCTCTCTCCGTCTCTCTCTCCGTCTCTCTCTCTCTCTCTCTCTCTCTCTCTCTCTCTCTCTCTCTCTCTCTCTCTCTCTCTCTCTCTCTCTCCGTCTCTCTCTCTCTCTCTCTCTCTCTCTGTCTCTCTCTCCGTCTCTCTCTCTCGGTCTCTCTCTCTCTCTCTCTCTCTGTATCCCTTTCTCCTACTCCTCCCTTCTCTACTCTCCCTTTCTACACACACACTTTCTCTGGCCCCCGTCCCCCCCTCTACCAACTTAGTGGACGGATGGGCCAAGGGGTGTAGGGGGTCTCAGCCTATCTGTGTGTTTTGTCTGTATATATGTGGTGTGGGTCGGGGGGGTCTGTGTATGTGTGTGTGTGTGTGTGTGTGTTTGTGTGTCTGTATACGTGTGTGTGTGTGTGTGTGTGCATTTGTGGATGTATATGTGTGTGTGTTTGTGTGTGTGTGTGTCTGTATGCATATGTGTGTTTGTGTGTGTGTATGAATGTGTGTGTATGTTTTTCTTTCTGTGTATGTGTGTGTGTGTGTGTGTGTGGTGTGTGGTGTGTGTGTGTGTGTGTATGAGTGTACGTGTGTGTGAGTTTGTGTGTCTGTATGTGTGTGTGTGAGAGTGCATGGGGGGGGGTACATCCAGGCCATGCTGGGGCTGGGGGTCTCGACGGGAGTGATAAGCGCAAATAAGCCGTCAGCGTGCGGCCGCCACATTGTTCGTATTAAGATGGGGGGGGGGGGGGGTTGCCCGAACAATGGCTGGGGTGTCAGGCGCCCACGGCCCATAATCTGCTGATGCTGACCAAGTGTCAGTGTGATCCATGAGCCCCCCACCCCTCTCCCCCTCCAGGAATGCTGTTATAGGGGTGATAGGGGTGTTCTGCCGGACTACAGATAGATAGATATTATATATGATCTATTATATATAAGAAGTACAGGAAAGCCATCAGACTAGAGAGAGAGAGAGAGAGAGAGAGAGAGAGAGAGAGAGAGAGAGAGAGAGAGAGAGAGAGAGAGAGAGAGAGAGAGAGAGAGAGAGAGAGAGAGAGAGAGAGAGAGAGAGAGAGAGAGAGAGAGAGAGAGAGAGAGAGAGAGAGAGAGAGAGAGAGAGAGAGAGAGAGAGAGAGAGAGAGAGAGAGAGAGAGAGAGAGAGAGAGAGAGAGAGAGAGAGAGAGTTTCAGATGTACACAGATCATGAAGAAAACAAAGAGGAGAGGAGAGCTGGAATGGGATAAGGAGGAAGATGATGGAGGCGGAGGGAGGCAGGCTAGTTGATGTCCCATTGGTTGTGAGGGAAGGCTCGGATAGTTTTGTTGAAGTAAAAAGTGTTGAAACCACACACCTGTAAGGAGAAGTGTGAGCGAGGCAAAGAAGCAAGATGGTGGATTATGGGCAACGGGGGGAGGTGGTGGTGGGGGGGGAGAAAGTGAGGGGGGGGGGGGGGGGGAAGAAAAGAGGGGGGGGGGGGGGGGGGGGGGGGGGGGGGGGGGGGGGGGGGGGGGGGGGGGGGGGGGGGGGGGGGGGGGGGGGGGGGGGCCCCCCCCCCCCCCCCCCCCCCCCTCTCTCTCAGTCTAG
>OLKM01000516.1:121515-200436 GCA_900291075.1 Melanogrammus aeglefinus | reverse complement strand
CATCTTTCCCCTCTCACCCCCGTGTGCCCTCTGCTACCTCCCCCCCGCCCCCATTTTGTTCTCAGTCCTCTTGCGCTGAAGGGATTAAGTGTGTGTGTGTGTGCATGCTAGCTTATGCCTCACTGTGTGTTTGGCAGCTGTGCCTCCACATGCATCCTTGCCAATAGCATCTCGTAGTCGAGGGAGCCCAGTCACTGAGCAGTTGTCTCTATATTCTGAAATCCTCAGGAATAATAAAAGAATCGCGACCGTAATGTAACATTGCTGAGGAGAGAGCTGGATTGGAACCTGTTGGTCTCTTTGACGCACAGGAGGTGATCCCAACCCCGCCCCCCCCCCATCCCCAGTATCCCCCACACACCTCATTCCCATTGCTCTGTGTTCTGCCGCGTCTGGTCAGCGTCAGGCTCCGCGCGGGACGTCCAACACAAACACTGGGGCCGTCAGAGGCTGTCCCGGAGACGGCCGTGTCCGAGGGCGCTCCCTGGCCTCCGTGGATTACATCAAATCAACATCACACCACAGAGCTAAGCCAGTCGCGCTGCTGCAATCAGCGGCCCTGTGTCCCTCAGGGCATGCATGCACAGGACAGACAGATGCAAGACAGTGCAAAAGCATGCGTCATGGACGCATGCCACCGATATGTGCGCTATGGCAAGATGTGCTTGCATGAGCAGTCGAATGCTACCAAGTATGGATTAGTGTGGGTGTGTGTGGGTGCATGTGGGTTTTCCGCATGCAATGGAACACAAAGGACAAAGCAAGACACTTGCATAATGCACTATTAATGGACAGCAATGTACTCTTATCTTTACCTTATGCAACTCCCATGCACCACCTACACACACCTACCGTAATGTAACGGGCTCTGAAAGCCCTTCTCAGAATCCTTGTATAGAGGCCCTGTGGAGAGGTAGATGTTTTTATTCTGATGTGCGGGGGGTCAAAGGCATAGGAGGAGAAACCTTTAGGGGCTGCTTCCTCTTCAGCGTTGCTAGCTCTTTCCAGTTGGAACAAAACTGCCTTCAAATGCACCACTTACCTGTGCGAGCACTTGCTGCAATGGATTCTATTTGGGTAGCTGTACCTATTGAGCTAGGACATGAGTGCAAATGGATAAACACTTTGTGCGACGAGGCTTACAAAACCAACGCCTCCTGGAAATTCCCATTCGGGAGTTTACTCTTTTTGACGATTTTTTTATCCGGCATCTCCAATCGTTGTCTGATGTAGATCCACAACAATAATCGATGGCTCCTTTAAAGACAGAGAGAATGGAAAAGATGGCGTACAATGCTATGTTGTGCTCCATGCATAACAGCCGTGTTGACTTCCACGAGAGTGAGGGGTCATAGGGCAACGGAGTCACAGCAGCAACGCACGATCAAAGCAGATACGATTGGAATTGCATGGATGAGCATCAGAAAGACATCCAGAGCGTCTCCACGAGGCCTAGTTTATCCCAACGACCCCCCCCCCCCCCCCCCCCACCCCAGACTGTGAGCCTAAGTCTCTACGGGGGCAGTTGTCTACCGGCAACACACCTGAAATATTACCCAAGTCCAATGAACACGTGCCTCTTGCCTCAGGACTCGTGGGGCAGTAGGTTGATGACCCTGGGGCATCACATGTGGAGCAAGGCCCTCCCCCCCCCCCCACCCCCCCAGGAGTCTAGCTTGTGGTGGAAAAACAAAAGTGGCAACAGCACCCCAGTGATGCAGTGGGTGCATCGTTTTGGGAGTTAAGTAGGTGCCTCAGGGTCACCTCGGAGGGTTCCGACTGCTGGCCTTAACAATGTTTCCATCAGACTTGGAAATCCCATCATGCAGTGGTTCTTCTTTTTTTTAGGTTCTTCAGCTGCCTCCTTCTATTTCTTAAACATCGGTCACATTAAATGGCAGATGGCATGTGCGGTACAGCTTCAACTCTGCAAAGAGTACTCCATGAAGCGGTATGAACACCAGAACGACAAGATGTTCCCTGAGATGAAATCCATGAACTCCTCTTGTCATCTCATTTCACAGTTCCCCTCCGCTTGTGTTCACGTCTTTTATTCAAAGTTTCTACCCCTCTCCCTATCTGGCTCCATCGAGCGGTGGAGTGAAGAGAGAGAGCAGCCCATGTCAATTATGGATGTGCGTGATCGAAAACGCTCCCGCCACAGCAGGAAGTAATAGCAGAGAAAACGCTTTATTACTTAATTGAGTGGAGTTCCAGTCGGCCTTGTAAATTAGGACTGACAGTAGGCGTTATCGCAGTGCTCCCTGGGTAATTACGCTGTGCTATATATCGCTGTGGAGGAGCTGAGGCTCTTGCAGTGGTTAGGAACTTGCAGAGTACAGCACACTTGCGTCCTGCCTAGCTGGTTTTCTTCAGGTTTTTTCCAGCGTTTTTCCTTCCCTCGTTGTCTGTTTTTCTGTGTTGTTTTGATAGCGGAGACAGACACGTTGTGAGTGATGGGAAAAGGGTGGCATCTTTTACAGTACTGAATGTGGAGTCTCAGCGCAGGCTTCTGCGATTAGGCTTGCTACCACCCACATCGAAGCACACACACACACGCACGCATACACACAGAGGCACCCACACACACACACACACACAGACACACACTCCACAATTAGCACATGTAACAACTTTGCAATCAAAAACAAAAACAAGCATGTTTGAAGTACTCAATCCTGGTGAGAGGTGTAATCATGTTCAAGGCAATTAGACGGGTTGTTGTTTTCAGCAGCAATGTTATGTACCTGTGGGGTGCTGATTGACTCAACAATCTAATTAGGTTTGGTTATGTAGGCTTCGCAGCCTTCCAATTGGCTGTTCGAGTCTCTTAGGGGCACACCGCTTATGTTCCACAAGGTCATGGTCTCGGCGCGCACAAGGGCCGTCTTCCCACCGCTTTCAATAGTTTTAAAATATCCCTGGTTCCACACTCTGTGAATCCCAAACAACTGAACCCCGCATCGGGTTTGAAATACAACGTTGTTTGGAACAGAATTGTAAAAAAAAAAAAAAAAAGTTAAAGAAATATACAATTAAATCGTATGCATATCGGACCCGACTCTTGGGAGAGGGCCAGACGGAACCAAAAGCGAGGGATAGAGGTCCTGGCCGTGCGACATGAAGAAAATATGAAGCGAGCGGAATGCACAGCCAACGCAGCGAGGACCTGCTCTCCACAGACTAATTACTACCGTGACAGAAAACCAGTGCCTCCATTCTCCCCCCAAATCTCATATTAAGGGGCGCGACGTGAGAGAGATGGCGGGGGGGGGGGAGAAAACCCAACTCTCCCTTTTAAACACATAGGGTCTCTTTTTCTTTTTCTTTCCTCATAGCTGTAGGTGAGATGGGAGGAGGGCAGGGGAATGAAGGGGGTTGGTGGTGGGGTTGGGATGGGGGGGGGGGGGGGGGTAGCCATCTCTGATTAAAGCAGCGCTACTGAAGCTAGTCCACTGGTGTCACACACCTTTGGGGCCCTCCTTAAGAGGCCTTAAATAAGATAATAAGGGCGACGGGCTAGAAACGAGAGGACTTTGTCTGCTGGCTTTGGCGTCGGCGTCTGCGTGACTGGCGATATCTGTGAGGGGGGCCAGTGTGGCGGTAATGAGACAGGGTTGCCTTCCCCCTTACCGGCCCTAATTAATCCTACATTCTCATAGTGTATAATCACTGCTCACTGTGAGGCCGGGGAGGAGGAGGAGGAGGAGGAGAGGGTGAGGGAGAGGGAGAGGGAGAGGGAGAGAGAGACTATCTGTGTCCTTATCTTTCTGTGTCTACACTTCCTGCCTCTCCTTCTCTCCTTCTCTCTCTCTCTCTCTCTCTCTCTCTCTCTCTCTCTCTCTCTCTCTCTCTCTCTCTCTCCCTCGTCCCTCTCTCTCTCATGCCCTGGTATCACTCTCTCTCTCTCTCTCTCCTCTCTCTCTCTCTCTCTCTCTCTCTCCCTCCCTCCCCACGGTCCCTGTGCAATCTATTATGGCCTGGTATCCAGACTGAAGTGAAACCTCCCAGTATAGAGCTATCTGTCATCTCTACATTATCAGGGAGGCACATGGCTTCCATATTGCGCCACAAAGGCTGCGGTGAATGACCAATTTTTTTTATGGGACAGGATAAAGGAAATGGACTCTATGTTCAAATACTTAACTGTCCGGTGGAGGGATTGAGCGGGTCAGATTTAACTGTGTCTCTTGTTGTTTTAACCGTGTTTTTATCCGTACCCGCGCGTGTGTGTGTTTGTGTGTGCGTTTTTATATATTTATCAATCTACCAAAAATCGATTGCCTTAATATGATGAGTCGTGATTATGTACTGGATGTATATGCAACTCAATACATATCTATACAATACATCCTATAAAAAAAATAATTGAATGTGTCTTAATTGTCCCTGCTCAGATGCTGTGTTTTCATGTCTGAAACTCAGCATTAAAAATAACAAATTTTCTGGATGCATGCATCCTTCAACTCATGGTGACCTTCCCATGACCTGTGATTGGGGAGTGATGACGGGGAAGGTGAGATGTGCTGGTATAAATACCTGTGGTCGACAAAACCGCTTATTGCAAAATTCTACATTTTCCATGTTAAGTATATCAAAAACCTCTTTGGTATGAAGCACGACATCCAACCAGTGCCTCCACCAGCGAGCCTGTCAACGTGAACTCCCACCTTACGTGTCAATTCAACCAAAAACATAATGGCTGCGATGATATCAGGGTTAACCGAGGAAGCGGGGTGGGTGTATGAAGGGCGGAGCATTGGTGAAAATAGGATGCTAAGTGAGGCAGATTTGCTGTAGCTGGACAGAAAAGCAAATGATTTAATGGTAAATCAGTGTATCTAATGAAATGACATTGTTGTATCCGCTCTCTGAAATCCGGCATCTCTCTTCCTCTCCCCTCACTCTCCACTGCTCTAATAACTCTCTCTATCGCTCGGTCTCTCTCATTCTTTCTCGGTCTCTCTCTCTCTCTCTCCCTCTCTGTCTCACGCATGCATGCTCCATCTCTCTCTCTCTCTCTCTCTCTCTCTCTCTCTCTCTCTCTCTCTCTCTCTCTCTCTCTCTCTCTCTCTCTCTCTCTCGGAGGCTCTCTCTCTCTCCTCTCTCATGTTCTTTCTGCCTCTCTCTCTCTCCTCTCCATCTGTTTCTCTTCCCTCTCTCTCTCTCTCTCTCTCTCTCTCTCTCTCTCTCTCTCTCTCTCTCTCTTTCAATCGCTGTCTCTGTGACAGATACCCCGGTCTCAAAGTGACAGGCCCTCAAACGACGAGCGGGGAAACCAAGCATTAATTAAGTCATTGCCGGACTGTAATTTCCTCGAAGAAGTGAAAAAATGCACAAGAAAAGGTTACAGAGACCTTTTCTGTGTCAAAATTACCATTCGTCATGAATATTAATGTACCTAATGAAGACAACCTTTGCTTCATCAAGAATGTTCTGGAGCAGGTGCCACGCTGATAGACTCGTCGCTGGCTGTTTTTCTCCTTCAGTCAGGGGGAAACTAGCACACACACACACACACGCACGCACGCGCGCGCGCACACACACACACACACACACACACACACACACACACACACACACACACACACACACACACACACACACACACACACACACACACACACACACACACACACACACACACACACACACTCAGGTTTACCTAGTTTCAGTAAGTCACCCATATCCCATGAGATGCCCTTTCCTCGTCAAGCCATACTATTTATAAGGCCATAAAAATGCTCCCACTTCAGAAAAAATATAGCACTTGGAATAAAAAAAAAGCTAAACCGTGTCTGTTTGCTTATTGCATACCACTGTAGTGCACACCATGTCACTCTACATTCAGATCATTGTGTGATTTGATCCAGACCTGTTCTAAAAACCTCTGGGTACATGTGGAATTTAATGGAGTTACGATGACAGTGCAACATTATCCTTCAATTTTTAAGGCAGACAAATCAGGGTTTTTTACATCTTGTTATACGAGAACAGATTTTTTTCATTAAAAGCTTTTGGTTCTTGTGAAGTACATTGCGTTCCTTTTGCTTAGTGTGATTCGGACATGAAGGCAGGAAAGTGTGGCTGCAACCGTAAAATGTCCCCGAGCCATGGGATAGTCATCTATTTTGCTTAAGGGGTGTCACCTTAAAGGTTACAAAACAAATCAAGAAGGATTTTACGATTAAAAAAAATAAAATGTTAATTATGGATTTTAATCACGATCGGGATTCCAAACTGTAAACTATTTCAACAATGCCCACTGCCTCCATTTTGAACTTTTGTGAAATGGCCCAACACCAGAGCAACACCCCAAGGGGGGGGCACTCTCTTTATATTCCTTCTCTTAATAGAGACGACCAACAGACACCACCCAGCCTCCATCTTTATACCTCAATACTCCTTAGTCTCTCTCTCACTCTCTCTCTACCCTTGTCACATACCTCTCATTAATTCAGAGCTGTCATATACACAAACACACACACACACACACACCCACACGCGTACGCACACACACACACACACACACACACACACACACACACACACACACACACACACACACACACACACACACACACACACACACACACACACACACACACACACACACACACACACACACATCGGTGGTAGTATTTCATGCAGAGGTTGGCAGCCCAGTGCTGAGTGACAGCAGCTCTGTCTCGGGTATAGGGGATCCTTTGCTGCCAACAGTTTTGTAAAGTGCCCCTCAACTGTCACTTGGAGAACAGAGAGGGAGAGGGAGAGAGAGAGAGAGAGGGAGAGGGAGAGGGAGAGATGCAGATTGAGAGAGGGAAAGGGTCATCTATTCATGTGTCTGCTTTCTCAAACTGTAAATAGCCCTGAGTGAAGTCTTCTCTCATCCATTAATAATTGGCTTTGGATAAATGATGAGAGGCCTGTCAAGAGCACCTCACACTGTTCTCTCTTTCTTCCTTTCTTTTTTTAACCAAATGCATGAAATGCATTAATAGAAGAAGGATGGTCCATTTGGGAGAAAACACATTGTGTTAAGGTCAATGGACTCCTGCTCTCAAACCCAGATCCGGTTGACCAGACCCCTACCTGGAGTCCCTGCGCTCAGGTGGGCTGTACCTCAGTGCACTGGCTCCAAACCATTGGGGCACAGGTGTGCCTGTGGTGTGCTCTGTAATGTGAAACTATCAATGACATAGGTAACAGTGATGCTGGTAAACGATTAAAAAACATATTGAAAGTAGTTTCTATTTATAGAATCATTAGTACTATTTATGATTTTTGTCTCACACATAATACACATATAAATCCTCGCTCCATTTTGATACACTGGCCTTAATTGAATGAGCCTTTTATTTATTTTTTTATATACACATTGCATATGTTAATAATATCAATAATTGACCATTGGGACAGCTAATGCTAACCTGTGAGCTCATCAACGCAACTCTCGAAGTTGAAACTCACCAAGGAATTTACTTTCAAAATTTCCAACTAGCAGGTTTCTGGCTGAAATGAATGGCTAGTTCCTACTTGGAAGGTGTTTCTTTTTCAAACAAGGCGGCGAACATGCCAGTTTACGACAATATCAGCTCAAAAAAAATTCAAAAGAAATTCCTTATTTGTATCATTTGATCATTATAGGCCGACCTCAAAGGCAAAATAATTGGCCGTTTTATGGGTGAACAAAGAAAAGTTTATCTTTGTTGTGAATCTGCATAAGAGTCACCGCCATACATTATCATGAATAAAACATCTGTGTTTCCTTCCTAGCCGCGGGTGGTCGGCACGAAGCGTCATCAATAAGCTTCAAAGCAGGCTGAAGGCTTTCGTTTTTTGATGTGTTCTCTTTGTTACATCTCAGCATAGAGGCCTGATTATTTTAGTGACAAACTTAGCAATCACTGTTTTTTTCCCATTTATGCTAGTTGTTGCTATCACCGTTGGGTGGGTGGGTGCAAGGGTGGTGGGGGGGAGGGGGAGAGACGTGTTAGTAAACGTAGCATGCGTTTAGCCTAATTAACATAGGACACATGCAGAGTCAAATGAATGCCACCGTCGAGAAGTCAGAGCTCAGACAAAGAACAAAGTCCCGGCGCCCCCATCGGTAATTCAAGCGACGCCAACATCCAATAAGAAAGAGTATAAATAACCCCTGAGCCACCCGGACAGACCCCTGCTAGGAGGAATCGGGGTGGGGGAGGGAGAAGAAGGCGTGTTGGAGATGTGAACAAATTATGATAAAAGGGTTGACAGTTTGTCCCTTCAGAGTTTGTCTGGTCCTGTCTCGTCTCCCTCCATCCATCATGTTGCGTGTGTGTTCTTTGAGTACGATCATCTTCAATTAAAGATAACCAGATTACTTCTAGCCGACATCTCTGGTATCCTTCCTGTCGACTTTGGAAAGAATACTCCTCTCAGATTGTATCTTTTCCTGTGGAAAAGCAATAACCAGCACCACAAGACGCATTAAAGTTGCCTTTTTCAAATGTTTTATTTCCAAGGCAAGTTGGAATAAAACCTTTGGCCATTTCACTCAATCTTTTTCGATATGAAGCGTGGCCATATTTAGCTCAAGGCTGCCCTGTGTGTGTTTGATCGCCAGCCGCTGTCTGATGGAGTCCTGAGCCGGCCTCCAGGTCTCATGACAGGCCCGCTGTGCCCTAAACACCGTGGATTACATCATGCAGGTGTAATACACGTGTAAGCTGCAGTGGGCTACGTAAGTGAACACAGAGATGCGAGCACACACGCATACCCACACACACACACACACACACACACACACACACACACACACACACACACACACACACACACACACACACACACACACACACCACACAACACACACACACACACACACACACACACACACACACACACTCACACATTGTCGTGGAGATTTATTACCAGGGTTTGAATGTTGCATCAGTAGTCAGATATTATCAGAAGAGGGACAGATTTGGAACATCCGCGTATCACTTTGCTCTTCAGAAGTTGCAGATGAGCTTTCATTATCATGGACGTGGTGAAGAAAAGCCGGATGAAACATACATATAAACACCAATAAAGTCCTGACAGGTGTATGATTGGTAGATTAACTCTGGATGTCGACCAACCTAGAGCCCAAGATCAATCATACATATGGGGGGGCCACTCCCAGTTGTGATGTCACTAATGCATGAATCTTGAAATGGGTTGTTATGGCTGATCAACATCACACCTGGTGGTGAATGAATGAGTAGACATGCAACCAAGGTGTGTGTTGCTTGCTCCAGGACACACTGAGCTCGGGAGGACAGGAGAGAGATAGCAGAGAGAGAAAAGATGGTGAGAAGAGGGGGAAACAAATGGAGAGGGAGAGAGCGAGAGAGACACAGAGAGACACAGACACAGGCAGAACGTTTGATAGAAATTCATGTGTTAACGTTGATGTTTTCCGTACGCCCAGATTCTCTCCACACACAGCGCCACAGCTGGCCTCCCCTGACTCCAAATGATTCCTGTTGCCATGGAGAACCGAACACATCCCACCTCTTTTTTATTTATTTTATTTTATTTATTTATTTGTATGTTTTTTTTTTCCGAGGGGAGGAAGATGAATGTGGCCCTCAGATCAGCAACCGTATTGGCAAGAGATCAATCGATGTCCTCCCCTGTCTCGCACCGGGCCAGTAGACTGTAACGTGTCAATCTATATATGCACGCGCTCCACCCCCTAATCCTACCCCCCTTGCACATGTGGATACACAGTGGGAGCACGGCGGCCGCAATGCTGCAGTGAACCAAAGCTGCCAAGCGTTGTTTTTTTTTGAACTGCTCCATTAAAACAATCTTTGTCTTGGACCGAAAGCGAGCGAGCGACAGAGGGAAAGAAAGAGTCAGAAAACGAGATGGAGAGAGAGAGAGAGAGAGAGAGAGAGAGAGAGAGAGAGAGAGAGAGAGAGAGAGAGAGAGAGAGAGAGAGAGAGAGAGAGAGAGAGAGAGAGAGAGAGAGAGAGAGAGAGAGAGAGAGAGAGAGAGAGAGAGAGAGAGAGAGAGAGAGAGAGAGAGAGAGAGAGAGAGAGAGAGATGGGAGAAGGAAACAAAGACATGGCTAAGCTGACTGAACGCAGACAGCCTGTCAGCTGAAGATGGAGGTTGTCTATATATATATAGCATTTTCTTTTTGATTTTGTTTTATTTTGTTTTGTTTTTGCTTTGCTGTAAATTCAGTTCTCTCATTACTGCACTGAGCCCCGAGCGAGTGAAGGGAAAACTCCACCAGAGCAGCTTTGCCTCAGCCCAGGGGCCCCCAGGAGCTGTAGGGGGTCCCCACTTTGATGGAGGCCTGAGCATCATTAGAACAGATAGCAAAGGATAAGGTCAAAAACACAGTGCTGCAGTGCTGCTGAAAGTTTTAGCAGCTCTCTCTGTGAGTCAGAGCAGACAAATAGACAGATAGATGGATAAATATAGGTATATAAAGATAGATGGATATATATATATATAGATATATACGTATATCTATATATATCTATATATTTATTGATATGGAAATATAAATAAACGGATGAATGGGTATAAGTAGATGATGGGTATAAGTTGTGTGCCCAGTTCGAAGGATGGGCAGATTGATGGATGGCCAGATGGACGGGGAGGTAGGTAGGTAGGTAGATGGACGGATTGATGAACATTCGATTGACTTATGCGCGAATGACCCCATGTGAGTGCAACGGCTCGCCGTTTCCGTGGTAATATTTCTAAATTTAAAGTGTCAGTTTAAAGACAGGGTGGAAACTTAGACTATAAGAGCCAAAGATTAGGATATATAGCTCTGGGTTAACAGAAAGCAGTAATTAATTATGTAACCCATTGCAGTACGGTTGGAAAGTTCACTGTTCATGAAGAAATTAATGCTAGCTAGCGCCTTCCTTTATGGGGGATAATAAAAATTATACTGTTGTACTTAAATTTTTTAATAAAGTGACTGAGAACATTTAGGAAGACTGGCATATGTTAATAAGAGGGAGAGGAGTAGACTGTCCAAACAGCAGTGGAGAGGGGCGCCCTGCTCTAAAACATCCCTAGTACCTCAAAGGTCAACCATATTTTTATAATAGCGGCCCCATGGCCGGCGCTAAATCTGTCTGTGGGAGACGGAGCCTCCCCTTGTGAAAGGTGCATGAGATAGAGTCCTGGTGCCCATGTGCGATGTCATTACAACACTCTTTTATAGCGAGGCAGCGAGGGACGCAGCGATATGGTGCGGTGCTTTATCGGAAAGGCTAAGGTAAAGTGCTATCAAGTGTTAGCGGCACTGTGGGCGGAGGCCTAAGCTTTGTGTTTCCTGTTTGCTCTCTGTGTGCTTGAATTCCTCACAGAGTGCCTTGACTTGTCTGCGTGTGTGAGCGTGCACTGTGGGCGGAGGCCTAAGCTTTGTGTTTCCTGTTTGCTCTCTGTGTGCTTGAATTCCTCACAGAGTGCCTTGACTTGTGTGCGTGTGTGCGCGTGTGTTTGTCTTGCTGTTTCTAGCTGGCACCTGTGTGTGTGTGTGTGTGTGTGTGTGTGTGTGTGTGTGTGTGTGTGTGTGTGTGTGTGTGTGTGTGTGTGTGTGTGTGTGTGTGTGTTTAATGTGAATGATGATAGTGTGTTGTGTGTTGGTGATTGCGTCTTCGTGTGTATGTTTCGGGGAGTTCTGAATGTGGCATTGGGGTGACTGCACATGTATGTGTGTGTTACATGAATGCTGTGTGTCTAATGTGTGTGTGTGTGTGTGTGTGTGTGTGTGTGTGTGTGTGTGTGTGTGTGTGTGTGTGTGTGTGTGTGTGTGTGTGTGTGTGTGTGTGTGTTGAGATATACGCTATCATTCTGGTGTGTGTTTATGTGTGTGCATGTGTGTGTGTGTGTGTGTGTGTGTGTGGAGGAGGAGTGTCTTTTGTGTGTGCGTGTGTGTGTGTGGTGTGCGTGTGCGTGCGTGTGCGTGTGTGTGCGTGTGTGTGTGTGTGTGCGTGTGCGTAGGTAGGTGAGTGCTGTGTGTCTGGCCTGTCGACGTCAAAGGCTGAGGTGATCTCTGAAGGCTTGTCTGTGTTCCTTGCCGTTGATAAGACCACCCATCCCCCTCCCGCCACCCCCACTACCCCCACCCTACATCCCCCATCACTGACATGATCCCGCTCGTTAAGGTCAAGCCCTACAAAAATATCGGAGATGATGACACGCACCGAGAGGTTTCATATAATCCTTCCATTTCCAACTCCCCCCCCGCTCTCCCCCTCTCTCTCCCTTCCCCCCACCCCCACAACCCCCTCACCCCTGTCCGTCTCTCTTTGGCTGCAAACTCACAAGACAAGACACGAGGATAAATCAGCCCTCACCTTGACTCTGTGTCAAAGCCAGCCATCCCTTCTGCGTGCATGGCCTATCTCAGTCTGTGTGTGTGTGTGTGTGTGTGTGTGTGTGTGTGTGTGTGTGTGTGTGTGTGTGTGTGAGTGTGAGTGTGTGTGTGAGTGTGAGTGTTAGTATGGGTGTGCATTTGTGTGTGTTGGGCTCTCTGTGTGTGTGTGTGTGTGTGTGTGTGTGTGTGTGTGTGTGTGTGTGTGTGTGTGCGTGCGTGCGTGCGTGCGTGCGTGCGTGCGTGCGTGCGTGCGTGCGTGCGTGCGTGCGTGCGTGCGTGCGTGCGTGCGTGCGTGCGTGCGTGCGTCTGTGTATGTGTGTGTGAGAGAGAGAGTGAGTGGGTCTTTTTGTCTGTCTGTCTAAATGTTCTGGTTGCTGGCCAAATAGCATCACAGTTGTCTATTTGGCCGGGCAGGATAAAGGGGAGCAGGTTTGCTGTGCATCTGTTTCCCACATAACAATAGCCGTTAGCTTCCTCGCGTTGGCATTCATCTGACACCTCACGTTTGGGTGCAAGGGAGGCTCAGTTTCCACCCGGTGATTATTCTACATTATTTTTGATTATTTGGTAACAAACTTTTTAGTTTTAGTGAAAAGGCAATCTCCTTTTTTTTCTCTCTCTTTGTTGTTTAATCTCTATCTTTCCCTTTTTGTACTCTCCACATACCTTTTTTAGAGTCTGCTGTTATATTATTTTCAAAGTAGAATGTATTTTTTCTTATATTTTCTCAATGGCATCATAGGAATTAAATTAGGCTGCCGTGAAGCAGAGTGTTATTTACACTTTACACGATTACCTGCACTTCATTTCCTGGGGTTTTGGAAATAATTGACAAACAGCATGCGTGTGCTTAACTAAGCCTCACATTATGCGCATAGTTGAACATGTCATCAGTTAATGTTTCTGCTTTCTCCACCTACACCTCCCCACAGCCCACGCAAACATTTCCCTAATTCCCTTTCACCTCATGCCATACTTAATACTTATTAAATCAGACGTCGTCCAGTGATCAAACAACAAAACCTCTTCTCTATCTCTGCTGTCTGAGTGACGGGCCACGCCCCCTGCAGAACCACTCCAGTGGTCTTGTCTTCGATGATGAGACGCTGAGTAGTTACAGAATAGATGTGTAAATGAATCCCTTTATATATTTCTGCAGACGTTCTTTCTTGGTTTGCCGCAGGATGAACAGGTTAACAACATGTTGGCTTTCAGATACCGGTGGCCCTTTCTTACCGTAGCACACTGTCTTTTACACCACCTTCCTGTTGCAGTGGATCACAGACTACGCCTCGAGCACCACACCAAATGGCAGGGAAGGAAAGTGTGTGTGTGTGTCTGTGTCTGTCTGTCTGTGTGTGTGTGTGTCTGTTCATCTGTGTCTGTGTGTTTCTGTGTCTGTCTGTCTCTGTGTGTGTGTGTGTGTGTGTGTGTGTGTGTGTGTGTGTGTGTGTGTGTGTGTGTGTGTGTGTGTGTGTGTGTGTGTGTGTGTGTGTGTGTGTGTGTGTGTGTGTGTGTGTGTGTGTGTGTGTGTGTGTGTGTGTGTGTGTGTGTGTGTGTGTGTGTCCCTGTATTTCTGTGTGTGTATGTGTGTGTGTCTGTCCGTCTTTGTGTGTGTTTGTGTGTGTGTGTGTCTGTGTGCGTGTGTGGGTCCTTGGGAGAGGAGATGGCGCTTGCCTGTGTAGAAATGAAGGATTATATAAAGAAGGAGGCGCGCTTGACGGTAACTGGTTGCGATTAGCGCCTTAGGGGTACAGCGGTGGCTGTGATTCTGGAGCTGCGCCCCCAGCTAAACGCTGAAGGCCGCCTCGCCTGGAGGAGTCTGCCTTCCAGCCACAGGCAGTCAAAGATTGTTTTCTTGGAGGCGCTAACCCCCCCCCCCCCTCCCATCCCCTCCCCCTCATCCAACTCTCAACGCCACCACCCTTCTCTGCTCCCCTTCCAACCCCCCACCACCCTACCTCACCTCCCCACGCCACAGAAACACAATCCCACCCCCACATCAACCCCCCCCCCCCACACACACAGACACACAACCCCCCCCTCCAACTCCACTCCACTCCACTTCCCCCCACCCGGCCCCACCCTGCAGACACCTGTCATCTCCAATGTCAAAATCCTGCACATGGAGGAAAAGACATCGGCAAAGCATAAACAAAAGAAACATGCGTTTCTTTTTTTCCCCTTTTCATTTGTGGAGGCAGCGTCTGCATACAGATGCACCCCCGGAGCCAGCGGGGAGACCTGCAGCGGTGGCCCCGCGGAACCCCCAAGTGCATTCAAAGTCTCCGGGAAGCTAAGCGCTTGACCAAAAGTTTGTCCCAGATATAGATATTATACGCACATACATTTATTCTCGTGGTCTATTTTTTGATATTTTCACCAGTTAGCGTCGTCCAACACATTCGGTGCCAAGAATAAAATAAAAGGGGAATAAAATGCCAACAATGTTGAAACATACCGCCAAAAGAAATACTTCTTGATATTGATATTTAAATATTTCTCTGGGTGCGTTGGTTAATGAGCCTTATTGTGTGAGTAAAAGCGTATATATATTCCGGGGAGCTGTTTGTCGGGGTGGTGTGTAGTGTCGAGGGTGCTGCCAGGCGGTCTGTGTCAGGACCAATGGGGGGCAGAGGACACAGAGGAGAGTACTGGCGGCGACATGCCAACGCCGCCGCCAGTAAACACCTCCGCGTTTCACCTGTTCTGCTTTTCTCCATTTTAATTCCCTCTGTTTGTGTGTTTGTTCGTTTGTCTGTCTGTGTGTCGACCTTGGCGGGCCGTGTGACCTTTCCGCCTGCGTCCACGCCCCCGACCCTGAGGGGGACGGAGGGGGACGGAGGGGGATGGAGGGGGATGGAGGGGTAGGAGGAGGAGCGGGGGGGACACACACCAAAAAAAAGATGTATCAATAGATAGAGAGAGAGAGGGAAAAAAACAGAACCTTGACATTTCTGTTACATCCTGGAGAAACGGAGGGAAAAGAAGACCAGACGAACGGTGCAACGTCCCCCCCACCACCCCTCTCCTCCCACTCCCTCAACAGACATGTTTACCCCCCCCCCCCCCCATAAAAAAATAAAAAAATAAAAGTGTGTCTTAAATGTCCGTAGCTGTCTTGGTTATCTTGCCACCGTTGCCAAGGAAGTGTCACGTCGCCGTGACAACTTCAGCGCCCGCGTTGGGCTATATGACCCTCGGCCGGCGGGCCGGGCCCCATCCCCCGCCCCCCTCCCCCACAACCACCCTGCATTCTGACAGATGTCATCTACCACCTCCATGGGCGCCTTCTGTTTCCTGCTCACCTTTCTCCATCCTGCGGCGTTGGGGCTACCGTCTCTCTCCACGTCAGGCCCCAACGCACCCCCCCCCCCCCCCCGCTCCCCTTTCACGGACACACGTTGATACTCACACGCACACGCACACACACACACACACACACACACACACACACACACACACACACACACACACACACACACACACACACACACACACACACACACACATATCAATACATCCGCACACACATACACACGCACACAGACATACCCGCACACACACACACACACACGGCACACAGACAAACACACTTGTACAAAACATACACATAAACAAAACACACACGGCCACACGTACCAACCACGCATATACACAGCACAAGGTGAGAGAGAGAGAGAGATATAGAAATAGAGGAAGAGAGAGAGAAAGGGAGTATGAAAGGTGTGTGGATCAGAGACAGCTGGAGAATAACAAACTGCAGTGTGGACATAAGAACGATGTTTAAGGAGAGATGCTCTTTACCAGGTTTGAATAATCGTCTGCTCGAGACATGTTCTGTCCTTGAAATGCTTCATGCCAAATGTACCAGCCATCTACCAGTGTCCGGATGGCATTCAAATGTACTTAATCGTGCCGAGGTCTGCTGTTACTTATGAAGGATTTTCTGTGAGAGTGGGTTTGGTATTTTAGGTCTTAGCGCGTCCTTCTCCAAATCTGTTTGCACAGATTTTCCTTGTCATCCTTCAGACCACCGTTTGACAGAAACACTTCAAGAAAATGAGATTCTGTCTCGTTACATTGTCTCAGGCGGTTACATCAGAGGTGCCACCAGCCTACTCCGTGAATAACAAGTCTAACAAACCAAAAGCCTTGAGATACGAGATTTCCATAAAACCTTTTGCTTGCGACCGCCTCGGGATTGTGTATCATATACTCAAAACGCTCGACGAGATGGAAATATATACAGTCCAAATCTGATCATGGCAGAGATAATGTTCACTTTCTCACTTCTGAAATATGGGCTTGGGCTGAACAAAGGAGTGATATTGTGAGTAACCCATCAATCAAGGTGACGTAGTGCTGAAGTGATGGATATTCTAATTTCCCCTTTTATATACAGTTGCACAGGATGGATGGGTGTCGAATAATGGACAAACACTGCTTTTTCCCTTTTACCGTTTCTTCTTTACGCTCACTCAAACGCGGCTAAATAAGACTCAGCAGGGGGCCTGTAGCTGTTTTATGAAGGGCTGTTGGAAACAAGGTGTTGGTGGCTGGGGGGGGGGGGGGAAGCACAAAGTACTTTACGAGCGAGACTCTGGTTGTTTTACCTGCAAACGAGGCAAGACAAAGTAGGTGTCCCAAGGTGAGACGAAGGTGTTGCTAACACAACAATTGTCTTCCCTCTTCGGGGACCGATGACACGTTTTTTTTTTTCCTTCGCTCACTCCGTGACAGCCATCGACACCCTTGGCTCACCTCATTTTCGCGCAACCTGTTTTCCTGCGTTCTGTCATCACTATCACCTTCATAATTATTCCTCAACTTTCATCCCACCCTCGCACTTTGTCGAGAGATTTTGTGAAAATGCCACCATCCGAAGACCTAACTTTTGTAACGATAAAACGAGACCGGTCGATAAACAACGACGCCGATATCTGTCCACCTCTTCGCTAAGACCACTACAAAATGGTTCCTTTTTGTTTTTAAAATGGCTGCTTCACAACCCCGCTCTTCTACCAACCATCAGTTGTCTTGCTAAACTGGGGGACTGTAAGGTTTAGGAGAAAAGGCCTCTTTTCTAATCTCTCTACTGCTGAGGTGAAACACTGTTAGGCGACGACGTGCCTTCCTTTGGTACGCATGCAAGGCACCATGGGAGAGGTCAAATGGTTTTAGTCCGCTAATTGGCTGATGTCGTTGCAGACACAGAGGTAAACAAACCGGGGAGAGGGAAATGGAATCAAATACAAGCTCATTAAATTGATGGGGGGGGGGGGGGGAAATAAGTCATTTAAAATAGCGATGAAACATGGAGCAATGGAGAAAAAGCTGTATTTTGTATTTTGGTGAGAGCTAGCGCTGTGGTAGCTGGCATGGTTTCCTTTGCCAAGGACAGCGAGGCAGATGGACTTCAGCACAACAACGTGGCAGTGACGGTCAGTGTATACATCGCTTCTTTGGCTATATATGGCCTGTTTTTTTCCTTTAAAGTTTGACATTCAATGTGGGTGTTCACCAAGCATCTGAATGCATGAGATGTGGCAGCACAGCATAAGATCTCTCTCGACCTACCCCCCCTCATCCATCGCCTCACTCTCTCTCTCTTTATCTCAGCCCCCCAGCCCCCCCCCGCCCCCCCGGCTCGGTCCGAGGCTGTCCCCCTGGCCATCTGTCATGCTGTGTTTATGATGACCACTGTCACAGACAGCGTCCCATTACCCATGCTGCCCCTGATGAACGATGATGTCGCCCCGGCATGCTGCTGACATCCCTGGTGTCCTTGGCCGTGGAAGCCCCCCCCCCTGTAACCCCCAACTCCTCCCCCCCTCCCCCCAACCCTCATCCTACCTTTCCCCCCCCCCCCCCCCCCCCAATGCTCCCTTGTGACCCTGGCTGCGTCGGACGGTGCATACGGGCGGACGCTAGTTTGGGGGCGTTCAAAGGGAGTGGGGGTTGGGGGGGGTTGGGGAGGTGTATACTGAGTACCTGTCCGTCATCCTGCCAATAGGATGCTCATATTTTTTCCCTCCCCCAGCCCGCGCGTCCCTTCAGCCAACAGCCCTTGACCTCCCCTCCCCAAGCCTCCGCTTTGTTGCCGACCAGTGATAATACTGGAATAGGGGGATGATGATGACGCCATTAATCTTGGTGTGTGTGTGCGTGTGCTCGTGTGTATACGTGTGTGTGCATGTGTGTTTGCTGTGTGTGTGTGTGTGTGTGTGTGTGTGTGTGTGTGTGTGTGTGTGTGTGTGTGTGTGTGTGTGTGTGTGTGTGGGTGTGTATCTCTGTGTGTGTGTGTGTGTGTGTGTGTGTGTGTGTGTGTGTGTGTGTGTGTGTGTGTGTGTGTGTGTGTGTGTGTGTGTGTGTGTGTGTGTGTGTGTGTGTGTGTGTGTGTGTGTGTATGGGATGTATCTACAGCTGAACAGACACAGGACTGAGAGCTCATAGCCTTCCATATTGATTGCTGAGTTGTGACACGCATGTGTGGAAAAAAGTTTGTGTGGAAAAAAAAAGTCTCCCGTACTGAACTTTACTGATTGTCTGGTGAGCTGCAACTGTATATTCTGGGTAAGTCTGAAATAAAATGTAACTATATACGAATACATATGATAAATCCTTGTTTTGGTGTTGTTTGGTGTTTGATGTCACAAATTGCCTAAGCAGTTACAAGCAAGGTATAAAAAAACACAATGTATAGTGATGTGGTAATTAAAATGCCATCCCATCAGACACACCTTCTTTTCTCATGTGTCACTTTCACTCATATCTCTCTCTCTCTCTCTCTCTCTCTCTCTCTCTCTCTCTCTCTCTCTCTCTCTCTCTCTCTCTCTCTCTCTCTCCTCTCTCTCTCTCTCTCTCTCTCTTCTCTCTCTCTCTCTCTCTCTCTCTCTCTCTCTCTCTCTCCTCCCTCTCTGGCTGACACTCCCTCTCTCTGCCTCTCTCTCTCTCTATTCGAGGGAATGTCTTCACTGGAAAGTGGGTCCGCTGATGAATTCTAAAGCAGATCACACTGATAATTGTATTTCATAACTGTCAGTCACACGAAGCCTGTCCATGCAGGGGCGGTTGTCTCCAGGAACTATTTGTGTCATGCGTAGCCGCACACACTCACACAAACACACACCAAGACCTTCTCACACACACACAAACACACACACACACACACACACAAACACACACACACACACACACACACACACACACACACACACACACACACACACACACACACACACACACACACACACACACACACACACACACACACACACACACACACACACACACACACAATTCTATTCCGTCCAATCACCAGGGATGTGCTTACTGTCTCCGGCTCCAAATGACTCAATCAGTAAGACATGTTTAGGGGAGACACCTTTATTTCAATTAATCAGAGCAAGCTTGATTAAGAAAGTTATTCCTCCCCTTCATTGAGAGCGTACTAGTCCACTGCCGCACATATTGTAATTTATGTCCCAGACAGTTCTGGTGCCACTGACAGATTACAAGACAAGCTGAGACAGGTGTGTGTGTGAGTGTGTGTGTGTGTGTGTGTGTGTGTGTGTGTGTGTGTGTGTGTGTGTGTGTGTGTGTGTGTGTGTGTGTGTGTGTGTGTGTGTGTGTGTGTGTGTGTGTGTGTGTGTGTGTGTCTGAGTGAGTTATGCAAAGACGTGTCCATTTTTTTGTCATTGTGTCACAGACAAACACATTATTACACACACTATGGTCAGATGAAGCTTATAAATGACTTGATTCAGCTGTGGACAGTTATTTAAATGTTTTTATATTTAGAACATCCAGGATATATAAATATCTATCCTTTTCTTTCTTTGTCCTCTTCGTTTCTCACAGTCGCACACACACGCATGCACACACGCACGCTCCTCAATGAAGCCATCTCCTTACCTTTGCCCATCGTGGTAGAGTCTGCTGTGGCTAATTAGTTGAGTGGGGTTTTAGGTTTAGTAATTAGGCAGAGAGAGAGGCCTGACAGGGGCCCGGGGAGTTGGGTAAAGTTGATATGAAGATGTGGTGGTGTGGTGTGTGTGTGTGTGTTATGTGTGTGTGTGTGTGGTGCCTGTGTGTGTGCGAATGTACTTGTGCTTCCGTGTGTGTGCGTGTGTGTCTGTGTGTGTACGTGTGCGTGTGTGTCTGTGTGCGTGTGTGTGCGTGTGTGCGTGCGCGTGTGCGTGTGTGCCTGTGTGCGGTGTGCGTGTGCATGTGCGTGTGCGTGCGTGCGTGCGTGCGTGCGCGCGCGCGTGTGTGCGTGTGTGTGTGCGTGTGTGTGTGCGTGTGTGTGTGCATGCGATGTGTCTGTGTGTGTGTGTGTGTGTGTGTGTGTGTGTGTGTGTGTGTGTGTGCGTGCGTGTGTGTGTGTGTGTGTGTGTGTGTGTCTGTGGTGTGTCTGTGTCTGTGTTGTGTGTGTGTGTGTGTGTGTGTGTGTGTGAGTGTGTGTGTGTGTGTGTGTGTGTGGAGGTCCTGAGTGACTCCTCTGGAGAAAGAGAGTGGACTTGTCTTGTTCCTTGGCAGCGTCAGCCAGCCAGCCGGCCAGAGAAGGCAGGCTTCGTCCCAGAGGTGCCTGCAGGTAAAATGCCCACCTACCCACACCAGTGTGAGGCTGATATCTTTGTTAAATGTAACTGCCACATGGTTCTGTCCCAGGGAACCAAAACTGTGTTAACGAAAGAACTGAAAAAATAAAACAAGCTTTTTTTCGGGTTTCTTTTGAGCTAACGGGAGGGCTACGATGAACATGAAACGATCTAAGCCGTAAAAAAACCATACATCTGTGTCTTTTACATTTCAAGTCATTTAATGGACAACACTAGCCTGGGTGCTCAAACCATCATGACCTCTCTCCTGGCTTCACTTAAACATCCGTCACCAATGTCATTTTTTCTAAATCCCTTTTGTCCCTTTTTAGCTAAAGTCTGCATTCATACGTGACAAGCGTGCTCCTGCTTAATGCTCTCTGGCAGTATCTGCAAAGCAAGTTGATTTATACCATGAATTAACATTAGTTAATGCAGTCACAAGCATTCTTATATAGCGATAGCATAGTAAAATAACCTTCATTCAATAATGTATAAATCATAAACCTTGAACACAACAGCAACACATTTGTAAAGATTAACTAGCCCCACAACTGTTAATTACTAGTTAGTCAATGCATAATACTGCATTAAGTCAGGTGGATAAATGTTTATTTAAAGTTTGTTTATTGTAAACTATTGCCAGCGATTTTGACAAATTGCATTGCTAATATATGTTGAAGCGAGGAAAGATGGCTCACACTGGCCTTCTGACCCTGCTGAGGTCAAGTTGGGTGACGGCTTAATATTTACCATGAAGACACATCTTCCGCTGTAAGCCTGAATACCTTGAAGACTTTTCTTTTTTTTATCTTGTTTACGGCCTCTACTTCGACATTACCTCAATGGGTTGCCAGTTAGCTTCCAACTGCAACCCAATCCAATTAAATAAAGGAGTGTTGTCTCTCCGGACTCCCTGTTCTCTAATTGGGGCTGTGACTGCTCACTAATCAGAAGAGGTACAGGTGGACCCAGGGGGACACAGACGTGGCCTCTTCTGTTAATTGAAGAGTCGTACAAACACATACACACATATACACATGCACACACACACACACACTGAGCATGCATGCCCGCATGCACAAATGTACAGGTAGAACTCACCTTTACTTTGGCACGCGACAGTATAGTAGCAGATTTATATTCAGGTAAAGCAAATTGCTTATGTTGCCCTTCTTATCTTCCGAAATATAGCACATGTGCTTCATAATTCTTCGGCTAATTTTACATTTATTTGCATTTTCTTTCCTGAATGTGATGTTTTATCAATATTCAAGTAACCATAGCAAATTAAAATGTGAATTAACACACTTCCCCATCTAATAATTATAAGTGATCACTTATCTTAATTTAAGGCAATATATTGCTCTTTCATAAACCTCAACCAGAGCACAGACCTGATATTTTAAATATTTAGTTTTTTATCTTATCATAGAGAAGAATTTCACCATATGAAAAAAAATGCTCTGAACATTGCATAACTTTAACCATGATTTACAGCATCGAGAGAGTAAACTAATTATGTCGAATCAAGCATTAACAGTGAAACTCCAGGACCCAGAGTTCCCTTTAAATGAGCACACTGGAAGCAAAAAGGTAATTGAAAATAAAAAGAGAGAGAGCGAGACAGAAGGAGACCAAATCTCCCATCGCCGTTTGGATTCAATGTAGTGTAAAAGAAAAAGTGAAAGGGCTCTTTTTGCTTGGTTATGTCTTTGATGTCCTGTGCGGTCTGGCACCGAGTCGGCAGCTATGCATGCTGGGGTCGCAGCCGTGACGTATTTCACACTGGGCTATTTTCTGAGTGGCCACCTGGACGAGGGAAGAGCTTGTTCACAGCACTGCCACGCCACGGCCCTTCTCCCTCGCGTTGGGAACACAGGTGTTTGCTTTTTCTTGAAAAGCGCATGTACGTATGACTTTTAGACGTTAAAACCTGATTATCTTGTATGTGCCGGTCCTCACCTTTGTGCGAAAGCAGGTTGACCATTCCTTTCGCGCTGCGCTTTGTGTTTTGAATCCATCTTTTTTGTATTACTTTTATTTTTACAAGGCTTTTGTGTAAAGGACACTTATTCTCAGAGCCGTATAAACAATGCAATTATGTATCGGGGAAATTACCCACAATCATATGATTAACAAGAATTTGAAAAAAAAAATCCCATTTTACTTCCATTCCCATGAATAAATTAAACATGAGCGAACATAGAAATAAAAAAAAGGTGTCAATCGGTGTTCCAAAATACATTAAGTACAACACTGCTTCCCCCTTGTTGTGGGGAAAACTTAATGGTATTTTCAAATCCAAGTTCTAGTAAAGCTGAACTAATGTTTGTTTTTTATTATGTGCAGCTTGGGGCATGTGAATGGGAAGATTGATTATGTGAATGCAGTTTCTGTCAGCTACAAACAGGCAATAAAATACCAAGCACACCTCGCGCTGCTTTCACATCTGACAAGCAAAGACCAGTGTTAAGCCCTATTAGAAAAAAACAAAAATAACAATGGAGTCTATCATAAAATATGTATGGGTAGATAAAGTGCAGAATGTGCTAAAGCAAATATATGATCTCCTAATACAGTAGGGTTATTAACACTATAGCTGAACCCCTCTTTTACGGAATAATTTTAGAACAGAACACGCATTCCAAAATTAAGCGTGCCAGGTCTCAGTGAATGTGAAAATGGGTAAATAAACATCTCACAGGTACAGGTGTGTGTGTGTGTGTGTGTGTGTGTGTGTGTGTGTGTGTGTGTGTGTGTGTGTGTGTGTGTGTGTGTGTGTGTGTGTGTGTGTGTGTGTGTGTGTGTGTGTGTGTGTGTGTGTGTGTGTGTTCGCGCACACACATGCACTTTGGAGGTATAGTGGGGATGAATAATAAAAGAGCATTTTTGAAATGCCCTTATAATTGCATTATACAGTATATGTCTGTAATAATTGCAACGTGTCCAATGTTAGATGTTAATGCAATAGAGACATGTGAATCCACTGTTTAATTTAACAAAACAAATAATGGTTTGCTCCGTAGATTTTCTACAGAACCCATACACATTCTACGTAAGCTGTGCGGACAGGCCAGATAAATAAGCATTTACTTCACGACGACAATTTAAAATATCATTAACTTTATTGAATTAATAAAAATAATCATCAAAAAAAATAATTATCTGTTTATCTTTCAGGAATTACAGTGCAATCAACATCCAAGCTTTTAATGTCCTCAAAGATGATAGAATATTAATTTATGACTTCAGAGCTTCACAGTGGGCTGGGTGCAGTGGGAGCCCCGCTAACGCGCCGCTTATCATTATCGCTCGCCGGGTGGAGCATCACAACTTACTGCTGGCGAGCGGGCCCGGGGCCACCTCCACCACGATCTTCCCCAGGTTCTTCCCGGCGTACAAGTGATCCACCGCCCTGAAGACGGACTCCAGGCCCACGAACCTCCCCCCTGGCGCCTGGTCTCCGCAGTCCACCTCGCACGCCAGCGTCCCCTGCGCCACCATCTGCATCATGCTGCCCAGGGCCTCCTGGTAGTCTCGGAGGAAGTGGGGCAGGAAGAAGCCGCGCACGCTGGCCGACTTCTGCAGCAGCTTGATGGGCAGGGTGCCCCCCTTCACCGTGGCCACGCCCGACGCCGACTGGTACCCCGAGATGAACCCGATCACGATCAGCCGGCCCCCGGTGGCCAGCGAGTTGACGGCCAGGTCAAAGACGCCGCCGCCCACCGACTCGTACACCACGTCCACCCCTTTGGGGTACTCCTTCCGCAGCACCTGGCCCAGGTCCTCAGCGGCGTAGTTCACCGGCCGGTCGCAGCCGATGCTCTTCAGGAAGCCCGCCTTCTCGTCCGTGGAGCAGGTCCCGACCACGTGGCAGCCCGCCCGCTTGGCGAACTGCACCGCAAACTGGCCCGTCCCGCCAGCGGCGGCGGTGACGAGCACCGTCTCGCCCTCCGTCAGCTCCCCCAGGCGCTTCAGGGCGATGTACGCCGTGGCCCCGCTCACTAGCAGGGTGAGGAACTCTGGCTTTGCCGAGGGCACGGCCATGGCTTTCTTGGCCGGCACCACGGTGTACTCGGCGAAGGCGCCGTCGCTGAAGTAGGCCACCGTCTCCCCGATGGTGTGGCGAGCGCTGGCGCTGAGACCCAGGCCCACCACCTCGCCCACACCCTCAAAGCCACAGTCGAAGGGGGGCTTCAGCGAGGGGTCGTAGCGCCCGGCCGAGTAGTTGATGTCCGAGGCGTTGATTCCTACGAAACTAGATGCATGGAGAACGGGGAACGGAGGGTAAAGATGAGATTCAAAAGCACAGCACACTGCCGGATTGCCCTCGTTTATGCGCTTAGGAAAAGATTTAAGTGCAAATACCCTAATTTCCACAGTATGTGAAGGTTACAATTTGGGCTTCAAGCTCTGTGCAGATCTGCGACCACCAAAGTACAAATAACATGGTTTGTTTTGGCCATGACTCCTTTCTCTCTTGAAGAGCGTACAAAAATAAATAAAGAATGAAAATCCAATCCTGACAGGCAAAGGCCTGTTTTATAAAACACATTGCATGATGTCATGATTAATTGTCCTCAGAGAGACAAAGAATAAAATGCAGCAAAAGAAAAGACAGTTGGCCGCAGCTTCAAAATGAAGACAGTGGGTTTAAGTAGTTAACCTGAACAAGCCAAATATAGGAGAAAGGTAATATAAAAATTGTGTTTTATGGATATGCACCGTTTCACTGTGTCATCGGTGCTTATGTCCCATGTTGGTAGACCCCATAACTAAAAACCTTCAATTATAATAATATAGGATTGCTTGATTAAAAAGGAAAAAAAGGCTAACACTTAATGTACTGCCTCTTCATTATAGATTCCAAATGCACTGTAAACTCGACAGTTATAATACACAAAATATCCTAATAGGTATAATTACTGTGTTATTATACTGTAATTGTATACTACCAAGTTGTAATAGTATGCAATTGAATAACAAAAAAAAGCTTCTGTACATTAAAACACAAGAGCAGTTATAACAACTTTTAACATAGGCCTATTGCTGTTTCAGAATGTTGCACTAGAATGACACACACACACACACACACACTTCCTCATAGACTACAGAGGCCTATTGACTTCCAACGATTGTGTGAAAAGGTTAGGATCGTGGCTGAATAAAACGTGATTTGTTTTACATTTTGATCCGGAAGATAAAAACCGCAGTGAAACGTTGGATGACAACGTCACTTTGCATTTTGCTTACACAGCCTTTGTGTGCGTCTTGGAATAAAAACACATGTTCTGTGTGATAAAAGGTGGATCAACACATAATTGACGGGGGACGTGTAACCAGACAATTACGTTATCTTTCCAAAGTATGCTATATGTGGTGATTTCAATGTCGACATAACGAGAGTAGCCTACTTCATATTTATTCATAGAAAATGTGACAACGCAAGTAAAATTTAATTTCTCATTCATTTTTATTGTTTTGTATATTTTATCGTCTGAGTTTCATTTAGCCTAAATCTGCCTATGTGCATTTTACCAGAGGTATGCCTAGATAAAGGTGTTTGATAAGTTACACTTACAAACCAACGTAGGCCTAGCCTGATAACTAATAACATCTCGTCTACTGGAGATGGGAAAGCGTCACTGAACCCCAGCAGCCAGTGAAGGTCCAAATGTCGGAGACCGTCATCCGATTGTAAACTAATAGGTTTAGGGGTCAAAAGTAGTTTAACTGCCTTAGGCGAGAGAGGCGAGTGTAATTGTTCATTTTAAGTGGGCATATTTCCCCACATTTAACATTCTACAATGTCCGAGATACGCAAAGGAGTAACTTAAAGGGCATGTAGGCCTACAAAAAGGAGGATTGTAGGGTTCTAATGTAAAAAAAAAAAATAGTTTTAGCTTTGTCCTAAAGTGATGGTGTTAACCCACCGGAGCCACCCATTGAATGGTGTACCCAAGCCATTTAAAATTGCATACATTTTGCACCCCCCCCCTGGTCAGTATGTTTGCAGGTCGGTGACGTCATGGCGACATGACAGGGCCAAGATGGAGTGATGGACAAATGGAGGGGCGGAACTTGAAATACAGTAGGCTACACCTAATTTTTTACCCCCCCCCCCACCCCCGGTCTTTTGCCGATCGCAGACGTGCTGTCATAAAAATGTCGGACAACAAGACCACCGGTAAGTGAAGCTTTCCTCACTGCTGAGCGATATCTCGTGTGGTTATAGAGAACAAGCCTATAGCTGTGATCAGACACACACGCACACGCACACACACACACACACACACACGCACGCACACACACACACACACACACACACGGGACCAGAGAACGACGTGTTGTCATATCGCCTCGATTCCCAACCGTCTCCCAAAAAAACTTACCGATTTCGAATCAGCAAATCCCCGTCGCCTGGCGTCGGGACTGGAACTGTGTTCAGACAGACGGCCTCTTTGAAATGTTGACTTAGCCTCGTCACGGTCAGCTTTTGCATAGAGCTGGGTATGGAGGATCCTTTAAAATCCATGAAGTGTGTGGAGTATGACAGATCTATAATGGACCGTCGCGGAACAACGTGAACTCCACAAAGTAAGTCGGAGCCCGATCTGCGCCCCCCACCGATCACACCGAACGCCCTCCTACCGCTTGTTCTCAGCAGGGACGACACGGACATTGCACCAAGCACCAACCAAACAATTGTGACAAAGTTCACGGACACTTGGTCCTACGTTTTTTTTCCTTCTCTTCCTAGCAAGAGCCTAGTCGACGTAATGCCACAAGCTTGCGCTAGGTTTTATTTAGCAGCATGTAACGGCTTGGCTAGGCCACGTACGACGTGAATTGCCTATAGCCCTACTTTATAATATATATACATACCCCGCGACGGTGCAATTGCAACGCTATGCTACGATGTAAAAGCAATATAAATACAGAGCCAGGAATCGAGAATTGAGCATTAAAAAGGTTGCAGTACGGTGCAGCCTTGCAGCAGACTCGACTTGACAGCCTCGGGAGTCCCTCCCCTTCCCGGACACGACACTCACTCACTTCCTAGTAAGGTGAAACAAATCAATCTTCGCCTTTGCAATCCTCGACAAAAACATGATCTGAAGCACGTAGCCTACTTTTAAAAACAAATGGATTAAATAGCCCCCAGTTATGATCACGCTTTATTTCGCGTTTGCTAATGTGCATGTGCAGCAGCAGCAGCAGCAGCGCTGTTGCCAAAACACGACCGTGCTGCCACACTACACCTGCAGTTCTACCGGAGCTGCACACCAAAATAGTGGACTAACCGCTCCTGTCTGCCGGGGGAAATAGTATAACATGTGTTTCCCTACAATCGATTTGCAGTCTTGTTCTATTTCATTCATTATTTCCTCTTTTTACGCGATGAATGACCAGCGATGGTCCTACTGTGAATTATAACCCTGGATCGCTACTTGTAGGAGCTGCGATTGTTTTCGGGTATGAACACCACCACAAACAACACCACCACCAGCAAGTTGGCCATAAGTTGATTTATCGATTTTTGCAACAACAAACATAAAACAATTTAAAGGCGCTCTGCCTTGTTCGGTTCCTCCTTTGTCAGTCGTTGGTTTTTTTTAAAGCAGGGGGGAAAACAAGACAATTAAAAAGATTGACAGGTAGGCTCTACTGTCAGAGTGACGCTCATAGGAGAGGGGAGGAGTAAAACTGGAGCAGGAAAAGCCACTCGATGCGTCTGTCTATCAGTTGAGACTGCCTGAAACGCTTCTGCATACACACACTCACACACACACACATTCATACACAACCACACGAACACTCACACACTGCGTTTCATTCTTTTTCTCGGGAGCAGACAAGACCCCGGCACTGGCTCGCTCCCTGGAGTTTACAGAAAGAGAGAGGGGGAGGAAATTAGTTCATGTCGATCTCCTCGCGAAGAAGGTGGATGCCTTGTGGTGGATGTCCTGTTTGTTTCTGTTTTAGTAGCGGGCGCTGCAACCACCACCACATCCAACCAAAACCCCGCATCTGACTAGATGAGATGAGCGACGGCCGGTGAAAATACACATATTTTTTTTGCCTGTCTCGGAAGAAAAATAATAATAAACGTAAGTAGATTTGTAGCCGTCCGACCACAGCGGTCGGAGGGAGGAAAAGTATCCAGTGACGGCGAGGCTTGATCCGGCCGAGGTGGCGTGGTGACGGGCTGACATTAACCATCTCATGCCTGTCTTATCCCCCCCACCCCTTTCTCTCGTTTCAGATCTGTGGCAAAGGAGGAAGGAAACACCGGCAAGGGAATAAATATCAAAGGTGTTCGCTCACAAGGGACTTATTGTTGGGTTGTCGTCCGACTTTTTTATTTATTGGGTGGCGAAGGCAACAAAGTAGCCCCCCTACACCGTGAGATAGTGCCCCCCCCCCCAATCCCCCCCCCCACTCCGCCTCCCTGGTGGCAGCAGGGGAGTGACTCAAACTTGGCTGCAAGGTCTGCTTCTTCTCTGCCATGAAAGAGATGGTGAAGGAAGATGATCTTTGATGGACATGTCACGAGCTGGCAGAATTCTCGCCTATTTTTAACATAGAAACTTATTTTATTTTATTCTCCTCTGGTTTCACGTGTCGCCTCTACTCGCTCTCAGTAGGCCTGCTGCATTTCAAGAAGGACAATAGTAACCAGTGCTGTTACAACGTAACAGCTTCAGGTGTGGACTTTTGTGTGGATGCTGAAATCCCACTGTTGGTTAGGTGTGCAAATCAACCAGCCCGTCCCTCTCGGGTTTTGAAGAGACGACACAGACAGCTCTCGCTCCGAGATCAAGACGCGGGATGATTTTTTTCTACTGACAGACTTTCTTGTTGTTGTAATTCCTGCATGAGAAGTACCGTGGGAACCGACGGTCACTATGCCGAGGAGAAAGCAGCAAGAGCCGCGTCGATCAGCAGGTACAGCCCGTTTGCACGCCTTGTTTTTTCCCCAATCCCCATTCCCTCTCATTTGCTCTGTTTGCGCAATCCTTTTTTAAATTCATTTGTGGTGTGATTTGTGAATGGGAACACAAATAATATAAATATTAGGTTTGTACTTTTTCCATACCCGTTTTTTAAATTATAAACAAGTTATAATCTACAATAACACGATAACAATGCAACATATTTATCCATATACGCAAATATAGTGCTACAAGCAAGCCTGTGTTTGAGAATTGGACCACATGATTTTTATATTATTTGAATACTAAGCAAAACTTGACTAAGGGCACAGAGGGCATGTGTCTCACCACAGTAATATTTTTTGATTTACCTAGAAAGTTCTGAGACTGGTTAAGTACAACGAAACGTGTGTTCTGGGGGATAAAAGCCTACTTTTGAGGTTCAAGAGTGTGTAATGATGGATAATTGAGTCAGAAAGAGGGTAGAGAAAACTGGCGAGAGCCGGTTTTTCTTTCTTTCTGTTTTATTAGAGGATTGCCAGCCTTGATTTGATGCGTGATTGATCGCCTGTCACGTGGCAGTCTTTGATCTATTCATCCCTGATAAACATCAATAAATCTCTCTATGGAGACGCGCATGCCTCTGACAGATTTCGCCATTCAACGCACAACCCCCCTATGTTCTCAATAAGAAGTCCCCCCCCCATAAAAGTTTCTCAAACTATGGCTAAATCCCGGATCTCCTCGTATTGTTTTGCGAAAATTGGCTTTCGGCTGGGCTATAAAAAAAAACAAGAAACAGTTGTTATACTGTCTACTTACAGTCCACAATTGTTATATTTAAAAACGTCGACTAAATTTATTTATTTAAGAAATTGTAAACGTTGTAATAACTTTCAAATTCCGCACACATGCGCCCTGCTTAGAACAACATCCACACCTGCTCTGTTTCCAATATTTACCTTTAGAGAAGCTGATGGATAACGGGTAATGGCAAAATGGGGTAATTAAGAACTGGGGTTATTAACTTGAGGTGATTAGGAATTTCTTGACTTCCTTTTTCCTAGACCTTGACAAATGCAAGTGTGTGTGTGTGTGTGTGTGTGTGTGTGTGTGTGTGTGTGTGTGTGTGTGTGTGTGTGTGTGTGTGTGTGTGTGTGTGTGTGTGTGTGTGTGTGCGCGTGTGTGTGTGTAGGGAAGGGGGGTCTTCAGCTATTGCTAATGAGGCCAAGCCTTTGAAGTTGGGGCATTAACAACTGCAGTGAACAAAAGACAGTTGTAGAATTTTAAAGAGAAAATTTCTTTTTTCCCCCCTCCTCGTCTGAAATATGAGGTGCAAATGCAGGGCCGTGGTGTGGGGAGAGACTTTGAACTCTGCAGGTTTATCATTAGGAGCCGAAGGGAACCCAGCCACGGGGAGCTGTGTGTGGGATGACTGGGAAGAGTGTTCAAAACCAGTTTTGTATCTCCCTCCCTCTCTCTCCTTCTCTGTCCCTCTATCTCTCTCTATCTCATCGGTTGTGTTTCTCTGCTAGTACCACAGCAGGCTCACATGATCCCGGTACACACACACTGTGAAGAAGAAGGCTTAGTGCTCAGATAACTCTCTCTCTCTCTCTCTCTCTCTCTCTCTCTCTCTCTCTCTCTCTCTCTCTCTCTCTCTCTCTCTCTCTCTCTCTCTCTCTCTCTCTCTCTCTCTCTCTCTCTCTCTCTCTCTCTCTCTCTCTCTCTCTCTCTCTCTCTCTCTCTCTCTCTCTCTCTCTCTCTCTCTCTCTCTCTCTCCTCTTGCCATCTTTCTCTAATTTTCTTCCTCCATTTGGCTATCATCTCCTGTTCAGTCGGCAACACACACTTCATAACGAAAATGAAGGCGAAACGTGATGGGCGGGTGAGGTACAATCTATCTGTACACCCAGCCTCATGCACAGATGTAAGCTAGGGTGAAAACATGACCCCCTCTCCCCACACAAACACACCAAACAAATCACATACCCATCCCCTCCAACCAACAGATCAAACTGCCCCCACCAGACTCTGACTGTAACACAAACGTATGCATACAAATACACACACAAAATTTGAATCGCACGGGGGTATACGATGTGCCGGACGGCCAGGGGGGGGTGGGGGGGGGGGGGGGGGTCGTGTCGGCCATTTAGGACTCGGCAGCTAAAAGGTCTTCTACTCGCCCACCAACAGCTGGTCAACGGTCAGCATATTAACCACCAATAACAGGAACACACACACACACACACACACCTACGCAGAGTACCGCCTGCTGGTCCAGAGGGAGCCGTTAGTGACCTGTGGGATGCTCCCCGGCCCGCGTTGGGATCGCATCCCGGGAGGAAGGGTTTCGGCCGAAACATAGGGCTGCCTTTTTTGTAAATGTATCGTGTTTCGTTTTTTTGTTTTCCCCGCGTCTTGTGTTATTTTAAGTGGTAATGAAATACAACATGGACCATCATCCCCCGTTCAATGGAGGGAACCACACACACACACACACACACACACACACACACACACACACACACACACACACACACACACACACACACACACACACACACACACACACACACACACACACACACACACACACACACACACACACACACACACACACACACACACACACACACAGGGACTTAAGAGTGGACAGGTGATAATCCCAAAATTGCTGCAATCTACTTGAGTTTCATGCATACGTTTCTATTCATGTATTAAATGCATTAAATGAGTTACATATATGTGCAATTGAAGTAACATTTTATCTTCCTAACTAACTACAATAATTATTGTAGTTAGTTAATTATTATTCAGCAAAAATGAGACAATTTAATGGAATTGACCTTTATTTTGCTTCAATATTGAATATAAAATACAAGCAAAAAGTGTTTTTGTGTGTGTGTGTGTGTGAAATATTTTCCTGCCTCCATCGTAGTGTGTGTTCCCAGATGAATGTCTCTGTGTGTTATTAGACTGTTACTGCTAGACTCCTAGCCCTGTGACATTTCAGTTGTGTTGAAATAGACCAAGGGGCAGGAAGCAGAACACACACACACACACACACACACACACACACACACACACACACACACACACACACACACACACACACACACACACACACACACACACACACACACACACACACCACGTAATGTAACAAAGGAAGGCAAATGTGTCTTTCATTCGGAGGCGCCCTGTGTCATCGCAAAGTCTCTGCTTGGTTCTTCTTCTTGGGGAAAGACGGTGGTTAATTATCAGAGGGAGAGAGAGAGAGGAAGAAGAGAGAGTTAGCGGAGAGGAGGAGGAGGAAAAGGAGGCGGGGTAAAGGTAAAGTTTCTTCCCGTCGGCTTCATTAGAGAGTGGCCTAATTATCCACGGGGCTGATGGATTTGTGACAGGGCCCTAACGATTAATGCTGACAAATCCAGTAAGGTGTCAGGTCCGCGGCCGCCTTGATGTAATCAAGTTGATATTATTCAGTCCCCATAGCCCCCTAGTGCAGCAACCAACTCAATTTGCCTGCGCAGGTGACAAATGGACTTTGCTACCTGACTAATCATGTTGGGGGGGGGGGGGGGGGAGGGGAGACAATGCCGGTTAATGACCTTGCCGGAGCCCCCCGCCCCCCCAGCTTTGGCTCCGTCCCCCCCTCCCCCTGGTCTTAACTACTGTAACTAAGGCGAGACCTACGGGCAGGAGCATCTCTTTAATCCCCGATAGCTCATCCCCGCTGGAATATAATTACCGCCGCTTGTGTTTTCATTTGTCCTATGAACCCGGAACGATGAGGCGAGTTTGTCTAGTTTTTACTAGTAATATTGTGATAATTTCTATATTTTTTATCCAAACGTTGAACCTTTTTTTAGAGTTTCTTATAAATAAACGTTGGATATTATATCAGCGATTAAGAAAATCAGTGTGTATGGGTGTCCATTGGTGCCACAGAGGTTCTCCTCATGTATGCTGATATAGAATCACGCTGCCATGAGATTAATGGGTTAGCATGGCCCCCGGGCTTGGCTAACATTACACAGCGACCTCTTTGCTTTTTACTCGACTATGCCGTTACATGATATTCCTGCCCCCCTTTTCAAATAATCAAAAAGCTAGGATTTTGCACCACTCGCGCGCGCGCACACACACACACACACACACACACACACACACACACACACACACACACACACACACACACACACACACACACACACACACACACACACACACACACACACACACACACCTTTGTCGACATGATATAGGCCTATCAAGCACAGTTTGTATTCAAGGTATTTTTTGCTCACTTCCTTAGCTGCATGACTACCTCTATTCCGTTAATTAAAAAATCTCCCCTTTTGAGATTAAAAGGGCTGAAAGGTTAGCAATTCCAGCGTATTGTTCAAGGGTTGGTTAGTTTAGTGTGTGTGGGTGTGTTTCTGTAAAACACAGTCGTATCCCTCGAATAAATAACTATACTATGTGTGCTGGTGTAACTGCACTTTATTAGTGCTTGCTATTAAATCCATGCCTGGCTTTTAGTACACGGTGGCCCACGCTCTATCTTCTGCAGGAGCATAAAAAAAACAAATTCATGACCGTGCACTTTCCCCCCCGCTCAGTATTAGTCTATCCACTGTTCTCCTCGGTCTATGAATCTGCTGGAGAGGTGTAAAAAAACAACAACCAATAACTTGTGTATGTTGGTTTTCTCTGATTTTAAGTTTTTAGGTTTTCTTCTGTGATGGGTGTTCTTTGTCCTTTTTCCCTTCTCCTTGCTTCCCTTCTCGTGGCGTTAGAGGTTACGCTAATTGGAACGTTTGCGTCGTTAGCAGGTGGGATCGATGGCCGCCATCGATAGCTACTATAGCCCAGTTTCTTTTTGATGCCACATTGTAAATGTAAGGTTTCAATTTTCATGTCAGAATTTATTCAGTCAAACGTCACACGCCATCTCTTTTGATGCCATGGGTCACAGCAACCTGCTTTGTGTTTGTAAACATTCACGTACATTGTTTTGTGTGTGTGTGTTTGTGTGTGTGTTTAGGGTTATCCACTCCATTTATTTTGTACATAGATATATTATTTGAAATATAGAAACGGATGTATGTTTGTCAGGGCAGCTGTGTTTGTTGCGTGTCTGATCTAAGACAGGAAAGTTGCTTTTACAGTTACTCAAAAGTATTATTAGATGTACAGTATGTTCGAGTGTGTGTGCTTATTTGAATATTTTCACATAACAGTGTGTATGGCTCTCTTTGTCTCACTCTCAATGAAATTCTCTCTGCCCATCGGGGGATGAAGAGACACACACACACACACACACACACACACACACACACACACACACACACACACACACACACACACACACACACACACACACACACACACACACACACACACACACACACACACACACACTCTCTCAACAGCCATGAATACAGAAAACACATATAAGCGCACACATTAGCACATTGGCACACACACCTCCATTTTGTGCTAAAGCGCCAAAAGCATATCTCTGTAGTAGGTCAAAACTGGTAGTTAAGCACAATGGCAAATCATATCATTAAAAGCAGTGTCTACTTTCAGTGGCCTGCCTGCAGCACCTAGAAACGAGAGCAAGTCATGGGTTAGGGAAAAAAATGGTTATGGATGGAGACCAGTTCTTCTGTATGTATCGACAAGTGCGGTAGTCTCTACTTTCATATCTGTTTTTTCACTTCTACGGTTCTCCCCGGCATGACAGAATATTTTGGGTATTTTTATTTAATTTAATTCGATCCTTCCGTTGTTTTTGCATCTGGAATTAACCGCGGATAAAATGTCAAAGGAACGAAAAAAAAAGAAGCTGCACAGTTGCCGTTATCGGCTATAATTTAACGCACACGTTAATTACTATGTGATAGCCGTGTTGTGCTGAGTAATTACATTTTGTCAAGGCACTTCAGTGGGGGATGTAAGGCTTAACAGCTCATTAATGTAAAATTGTTGATAGGTTTTTTTCTTTCTCTTTTTTTTTTTCCGCCATGTAATTTTGAGATCTGAGGAGATGAGAGAGGGGAAGCTTTAGACTAGAGAGATTGAGTCCCGAAACATTTACACAGGAAAAAATGGAGATCTCTAATTTTCTTAAGTGTTGCACATGCTGTGTGTGAGTGTGTGTGTGTGTGTGTGTGTGTGTGTGTGTGTGTGTGTGTGTTTAAGAAAAAAATATTTTCTCTTGATCAGTGGCGTGCCTGCTCCTTAGAGGGCTGGGCGGGGGGGGGGCGTTGGATAGGAATCCACCCACGCCGACGTTTAACACATTCCCTGTATCAATAAAAGATTACCAATTACAGAGTATTTTGTTTTATAAGATTTAGAATTCCTCTGTGTGTGTGAATGTGTGTGTCTGTGTGTTTTTTCATGAATGTGTTTTTGTGTGGGGTTGTGTGTGTGTTTGCATGTGTGTGTGTGTGTGTGTAGTGGGCCATGTTGCTTACCCACTCGTTACATCAGTTGGTGGGGGGACAGGAGGCGAGAGGAGACGGAGTGATGGGGCTTTGAAGCTGACAAACAAACAAACAAACGAGGAGTGTGTTGGGATGCAGCGAGTGGGGGGGTATATAAGGGGGTAGCTGAGCCCCTTGCCCCTCTACTCTGGGACAACCCCCGGCCCCAGGTCCTCCTCCACCTCCTCATCCATCTCCTCTGGTCTTTTCTCCCTCCATCACTCCTCGCTTATCCCTGTTCTTCCATGTGCCTCTCGGTCCTTCTCTCTCGGTCCCATGTCCGTCTTACTCCCTCTGTCTCCTGTTCATTCTCACTCCCTCTGTCCCGTTTTCAGCCTCACTCTCTATGTCCCCTGGCCTCCCTCTCTCTGTCCCATGGCCTCACTCCCTCTGTCCCCTGTCCGTCTCACTCCCTTGGTCCCCTGTCCTTCTCAATCTCTCTGTCCCCTGTCCGTCTCACTCCCTCGGTCCCCTGCCCGTCTCACTCTCTCGGTCCCCTGCCAGCCTCACTCTCTCTGTCTCCTGTTCAGCCTCACTCTCGCTGTCTGTCTTTACGTAAAATATAACATTTCACTTCAACAGTTGAGTCGGGCAATTATGTTTATTCATTTATTTTGGTTGTCTTTTTTTACGCTCGGTTTTTTACTTTTATTTTGGTACATTCGTGCATGGGGTTAAAACTGAAATAGGCAATTCTAAGAAAATATCCCTTTTATTTTTCGTATTATTTCATCTGGTTCTTCTCATCAAGTGAGTTTGATCAAGAGAACAAGAGGACAATTAGGGAGAGAGAATGGGGAAGCAAGAAAAATAGGTTTCGCATGAATGTGTGTGTGTGTGTGTGTGTGTGTGTGTGTGTGCGTGTGTGTGCGTGTGTGTGTGTGTGTGTTTGGCATCTGTGTCCAGTCCAGCGGCAGCAACAGGGGTTTGTAGTAGGGTGGTTTTAAGGCATTTAGGATGGGTATTAGAGAGGACAGATGAACGAGGCGATGGACAGATTCTCCCATCGGAACAGCTGTGACTCCCGCCATTATCCTGACAGGTGTCAATTAAGAATTACTGCCTGGTGGCGCGGTGGGGGTGTACCCTCCGCCTGAATCTAGCCCCCACAACACCCCACCCCCCCGCCGCCTCCACGCCCAGCTGTCTGTGTTTGAGAGAAATAACACTTTACTCTTGTCAGTAGTCTTAACCCCCCCATTGTCCCCCCCTAAACACTGGCAACAGCGTCCCCCAGGTCAATAGTGTATGGCCTCGAGATCTCGTCTTCGTTTGGGGTGTGTGTGTGTGCGTGTGTGTGTGTGTGTGTGTGTGTGTGTGTGTGAGGGTTAGGAGCTAGCGATTAGCAACACAAAAGTCAGCTCCGAGTCCCAATTGCACATTTACTCAAGTTTACCTCACACCCACAATTGTGTTCCCAGATGTTTATACAGTGTTCCGAACCGCAAATATTTATATCCACATCATTCCTGTGTTTGCGTTGGCGGTCTTTTAGAATGGAAACGGTTTAGCCCAGAAGAGCAGAGACTATGGGTTAGGCGGAGGCTAATCGTTTGAGCCAAGCCCAGCTGCCGTAAGCCCACTGCTCTGGCTTTGGGCTAATTGAGGGCCCACCAGTATTCCTCATCGCAAAGTGGGGAGACGAGGTCATTGAGTGAGAAAATCAACAGTTGCCACCGTTGAACAACGAAGACTTGCTTCCTCTGAACCGCTCTGGCTAGATAACAATTGCAATCTTCTGGATTTACATTTTTGGCTGTTTTATTTATAGGATAAACAAGAGGGAAGAAGGATTGATTTGTCGATTGTGAGGTCAGCACTTTAATGGTGTGCTTTTATTTTATAAATCTTTGTAGGTTTTAAGTCAGACAAACATCAACATTATGTCCGCGGTAATCCAACATTATATTAAGAAACAGTGGAGGTTCTATATCTCACATGTCTATAATATATTCCTATTTACACATAACATTTTTGGCAAACCCAGTTTGCCATTTGGACCGATTTGCGCAATTACTTGGGAGTTTTCGTTTTTGGAAATAATTTGCCACTGAAAATAAGGCAGGAAAGATAACATCAGTGTTATGTTAGTTTATCTCTGTTGGTTTTTCTCCTTTTTTTTCTCTTTTTACTTAACTCTATTTGCATATCTCATTGCATTAAATAAAGAAAACCCAGGAATGAATTTCTGTTAGTTCAGTCTTTTTCTTTTTATCTCTGCCACACACACACACACACACACACACACACACACACACACACACAACACACACACACACACACACACACACACACACACACACACACACACACACACACACACACACACACACACACACACACAGATTTCTTCTGCTCTTTTCTTGTTCTATACTCCCCCCTCTGTTGTGTCGCTGCTCTGGGACGAGACCACTTGGTTTATCAAACCTGAGAATATTCCCTTCCCGTGCAAATCAGCTTTCTTTACACACACACACGCACACGCACACACACAAATGTGTGTAATCAGAGGCAAACCGGCAGCTTAAGCAAAAGGGTAGCGCTCTCGTTTCGGGAGATGGATGTGGGGAGGGGGGGGGATGTGAACAGTATACGGCTGACTTAAAACCATGTTTTTACACTGCGGGTCCCCGGCCGCGAATGCAGTGCTATTGATCCCCCTGCTCGCGCTGCGTGTTTACCCGTCTGCTTCGGCTGCCTTTTTAATTTTTCACCATCATCTCATCATCCAAGACTACACACACACACACACACACACACACACACACACACACACACACACACACACACACACACACACACACACACACACACACACACACACACACACACACACACACACACACACACACACACACACACACACACACACACACACACACATACAGAGCAGGAGGGTGCAGAGGAGGAGGAGGACAATGAATGTTCGGCCCACCTCCTACCGGGCCCCTCTCTGCTCTTAAAGGGGCAGGTTAGATGGATGATAGCAATTTGAGATTTTGTTTGTGCGTGTGATCATGGAGATTGTTTTGGGGTATTACCGCCGTCTAACACTTCCAAGTGATTAATTGAAGCGGATGGCGCGAGGGTGTCGGTGCCTGCCCACCCCTCCTCCCCCAATCCCCCAATCCCCCACCCAGCGACACCCCACCCCACCCCACCCCACCCGAGGTGGCTGCTGACCCCCGCACTAAACCAGCACTGTGCGCGTTCTCTCTCTCCACATAGCATTAGTGTTGCTAACACATGCACACACTGGCCCGCTTGTTGTATTATTATTATTCTGTCATTTCCCCCAGCACTACATAAACACACACACACACACATGCGAGCGCACACACACACACACGCGCGCACGCACACGCACACACACACACACACACCACCACTTCCTCCTCGCTGATTAAAGGTAGGGGGGGCCTGAGTGGGGGTTTTGAGGGGCGGCACAACGCAAATAAAAAACGTCCACAATGCACTGCCCTGTAACGGCGGCAGAAACACGTCAGCCGCCGGAATGTTACCCTGGGTGTTAGCATTAGCATCAACGCGCGCGCGCGTGTGTGTTTGTTGTTTGTCGTGTAGCTTGGTACACGCACTGGGTTAAATGGCGTACGGATGCTCAAGTTGTGTACCGGTATATCTTTTGAGGTTAAAGTTCGATCGCAGGCGGGTGTTAAGGAGTCAGCTTGTTAACAGGTTGTTTTTATGGTTTTGTGTGTGTGTGTGTGTGTGTGTGTGTGTGTGTGTGTGTGTGTGTGTGTGTGTGTGTGTGTGTGTGTGTGTGTGTGTGTGTGTGTGTGTGTGTGTGTGTGTGTGTGTGTGTTGAGTCACTGCCCCGCCCCAACATCTTCCTCCACCCACCCAGCGTCTTCCAGACAGTGGACGTGGTGGCGACCTGCCCGTCCTCACCCTGACCGCTCAGCCTTCTTGCTGATCATCCATCAGAGCTAGCCATGCCCCCAACCACCCCCTACCTCAACCAGCCCCTACATCGCTAGCACCACCACTGCTTCCTCCAAAACAACAAAAATCACCATGACTATCACCACCACAACCATTACCACCACCACCACCACCAGTACCACAATTACCAGTGCCTGAGTTGGCATGTGACGGGGGCACTAGCCGGTCACAACCCTGAAGTCACCCTCCCCCGCCCTCCCCCGACCCACTCTACCCCATTGTCAAATTCCTCTCTCTCTCTCCTCTCCCTCTCTCTCTCCTCTCTCTCTCTCTCCCTCTCCCTCTCCCTCTCCCTCTCCCTCTCCCTCCCTCCCTCTCTCTCTCTCTCTCTCTCTCTCGCCGTCTCTCGCTCTCTCTCGCTCTCTTTCCCCTTCCCTCTTCCCTCTTTTCTCTCTCTCTGTTGCGCAAGCTTTAATTATTTACTCTCCATTTAAAACTCCTCTTCCTTCTTTATCTGTCCGTCCGTCTCTCTTTCGGCTCTCTGAAGACCATCTCACGCTTGAGTCTCTCTGCGTTCGGTAAACTTTAGCATGCTAAAGTAGCCGCGGTCCCCATAGCAACGCATGGCTAACTCGACGTTGTATGCATGAGACCTGGCTCTAGATCGTTAGATCCCCCCCCCCCCTCCCCCCCCCCCCCCCCCGGCTGAACGATTCTGCTTTTGTGTTGCCCTCGGCGACCGATTTGACCAATCGACTCACCTGGTTCCTCGTTTCACAGACACACCTGTAACCAACACGCTACATTTCCCTCACCTCACCGCCGCCTCTCTGCTGAGGTCTATCCCCACAGGGCTGATGAAAGCTCAGCCGTCGAGCGAGAGAGCAATAGGGCAAGACAGCGAGAGAGTGAGGGAGTACAGAGTAGTAGGAGTTAAAAAAAGACACTCTGGGTGGACGGGGAGGGGGGGGGGCAGCCCAGTGAGAAAGAGAACCAGGATGGGATGAAAGGGCGAGGGAAAAGAGAGAGGGCAAGTCCTTATGTTGGTCGCACATGAGAGAAAAGAAAGGAGGGGGCTTGGGGGGGGTCGCGGTGGGGGGGAGAACGACGAGTGAAAGAGAAAGAGGAGAAGAGACGCAGTGAAAGAGAGAGAGAGAACACTGCGTTAAAGAGAGAGACAGGGAGGGGGAGAGAGAGATTCCTCTGGTTCAGTTTTCTTCCCTGTGTGGGCGGCGTTGTGCAGTCGCAGGGTCAATGGGACACCGTGATAGGCTAATCTGCTGGGGAGGGGAGGGCACAGAATGCCCCGCGGGAGAGCTGTTGGCTGGACTGGGTATCTCTCGAAAAGTACCACACAAATATTGTATAACAGATAGTTATTCACACCCTTTGGTCTCTATTTTTTTTGTGTGGAGATTGATCTTTTGTGTCTGAATAAATTGTGGTTTGTCTGTGTGTGTGTGTGTGTGTGTGTGTGTGTGTGTGTGTGTGTGTGTGTGTGTGTGTGTGTGTGTGTGTGTGTGTGTGTGTCTGTGTGTGTGTGTGTGTGTGTGTGTGTTTTTAGTAGCAGAATGGTGTACACATTATGCTCTTCTGACTGTGACTTGAAGTAGCTTTTGTTCCTTCCACTTCCTGTGACCATAAACACACATATGTGTGCGTGTGTGTGTGTGTGTTTGTACGTGTGCAGCATTGTGTGTGAGCAAGCTTGTGTGTGTGTGTGTGTGTGTGTGTGTGTGTGTGTGTGTGTGTGTGTGTGTGTGTGTGTGTGTGTGTGTGTGTGTGTGTGTGTGTGTGTGTGTGTGTGTGTGTGTTGTGTGCAGCGTTGCCAGGTCTGCGTATACTTATCCCCCTCATCAGACACATTGATGACAGATGATCCAAGGGGAGACGAGGCAGCCATCCTGCCCGCCGTCCGGAATCCACGGCTAAAAGTTCATACTTTTTCTGTTTACCTCAGCCCTCGGCTCCGTCCCATAAATCTTCCATTTCGCTTGAGCTGTCCTACATATTTTCCGACGGTTGGATCCTTCGCCAACCCCTTCGTCCGGGTAGCGTCTGCGTCGTCACACACACCCCCACGTGCCCGGGAAGAGTGTGCAGCATCGGGCAGCCACATCCTGGCCGCATGCGGACACGTCTTTAGCTCCGGGGGTGGGGCGTCTGAGGGTGGACAAGGTGGTGGAGGAGGAGAGGAGGAGAGAGGAGGGAGGAGGAGGAAGGAGGAGGAGGAGGACAAGGATGAGGAGGTGGAGGCTGGGAGGGTGGCAGAGAATGAAAGGGGGAAGGGGGGAGTGGGGGTTACAGAGGGGAGCTTGGGCCTTACTGGACCAGATGAAACCTAAATCCTCAGAGAGGGAGAGAGAGAGGGAGGGAGAGAGAGGGAGGGACGGAGGGAGAGAGAGGGAGAGGGAAAGAGAGAGAGAAGAGAAAGAGAGGGAGGGAGAGAGAGAGAAAGAGAAAGGGGGAGAGAAATAAACAGAGGGAGACTTGGGAGAAAGAACGAAAGAGAGAGGGAGGAAAAAAGTTGATTTCCTTCTTCAGCAGAGCCATACATCACAGGGCCTCCCAGCTGCAGTGTCACCGGCTGACAGAATGACATGTGTCATTTATCAAAGGGGCCAGGCGGGGGCCTTGGGAGGAACGTGCACCACAAAGCCTGAGAGAGTTCATTCCAGCGCGCGGCCCTCCCCTTCCCCCCCTCCCCCTCCCCCCCCCCCTCCCCCTCCGCCTCCTCCCCCCCCTCAACCCCTCCTCCCCCCTCCCCGTCAGCCGATCTCCTCCCATCTCCTCTCCACTCCTCTCACCTCAGCTCCTCATTTTCCTCACTCTGGCTCTCAACTGCCTCCTCCTTTCCCCCCCCCCCTCCCTCCCCCCCCCCCCCCCCCTTCCCCCGCTTCTCTGCCTTCCCAATGTCTTCTCACTTCCCCCGGTGCCAGAGAAGGCCTGCTTGCATGTAAAGAGAGTAGTGCTGCTCCTTCACGCATGGAGACACTGCGTGCTCTACAGTGTGTTTACGTGTGCGTGTGTGTCACCCTAACCCACTCCCCAAGGGGTCAGGGGTCATCCGTGCTGTGTTTTTAGGAGGCTCGCTGTTATGTTGTCTTGGATGTTTTTGTCTGCCGCTGCCAGCGGTAAAGTGGCTGTAAGTTAACTTCTCCCACCATATCTCTCTCTCTCTCTCTCTCTCTCTCTCTCTCTCTCTCTCTCTCTCTCTCTCTCTCTCTCTCTCTCTCTCTCTCTCTCTCTCTCTCTCTCTCTCTCTCTCTCTCTCTCTCTCTCTCTCTCTCTCTCTCTCCCTCTCTCTCCCTCTCCCTCTCTCTCCCTCTCTCTCTCTCTCTCTCTCTCTCTCTCTCTCTCTCCCTCTCTCCCTCTCTCCCTCTCTCTCCTCTCTCTCTCTCTCTCTCTCTCGTCCCGCCCACACACTTAAGAGTTTGAGGTAGGTGGTGAACGGCAGCAGTCGTGAAGACGGGGGGGGGTAGCTATGGTAACCATGCTGCTGCTCACGTTTTTCTCGTGACTTTTCACCATCCTCCGATCGCGGACGCGCTCGAGTCCCCCCCCCCCACGCGTCGAACACCTCCCAGCACAATAAGCGTAGATACCAACAGTGTTGCGGCTCGTCTGTGAGTCACACACACACCACGTAGCTCCACTGGCAGCCCGGATACTCCCATCCACTGGCACTGCCGCCCACCGCACGGGTTACAAACTCCCCCGATGCACAGGAGCCATGCTTGATGACGTAGAGGAGGCCTGGGCCGTGGTTCCCGAGTCTCTTTCGAACGGGGAAGGGCGAGCTACATAGGTTAGAGTCCAGGCAAGCACTCTCCTTTCCCTAAACAGCCCTCAGTCCTCGCCTTGTCAGGTGTTTTGTCTGGATGACGCACAGCCCATCTCCAAAGTTGTGGAGGGAAGAGAATGTGAACATCGGGCTCTGTAACGTGAAACTCAACAAGACTCAATGTGTTTTCCTCCTTCTCTCTTTTGAATCATGGCTTTGACACTATCGTGTCCTGATTAAGGCTTTGCTGTTTTTTCCTTCATTATTTTTTTCATTGTAGTCATTGTAGAATCTTATTTTCCTCAGTTTGAGATAATGCTCCGGTTTAAGCATTCATTCAATCAATCACTCCTACTTTCTAACCCCAATTTATTTTTGCCCTTTTTTTTAATTTAAGAAGCGCTGTTGTGTACCACTTACATCCTTCTCCACAATTTGAGCTTTCATTAAATCTGCAATTGCAATAAGATGCAGGTTGATTTCAGACCTTTTGTACTGTGATTCATTGTTCATTGAGGGGCTGAGTGGGTGTTGGCTTTTCTTGCTAAGCTGTGGCTGTTGCCAAATTTCAGTGGTTAGTCAATTAAAGCCCCAATGATGCCAGATCATATGGTCTCCCTTTATTCCACACTTAAAACAATGCAATTCTTTCCATTTGATGAAACCGCAAACAATTTATGAATGTTAACGGTAGTATGCATGTGTCAACAGGAACCTGCTACGAACAACACATTCATTTCCAAAAACATGTTTCCAAGATGATTTGGTTTTTGCTAAAAACGCGACCAATTTTTGCTTAGCAAACATGTTGTGGTTGCTTGGATGAAAGAGACACATGTTAGATGAGCTCTGTCACTAACGTTAGCTTCCAATACCAACTGTGCATGTGTCAGCTAACTATTAAGTAGCAGCCTCAGCTAATAAAAAGGTTAAATGATTTTGGTAACTTGATGTAACTTGATCAGAGCAGCTGAACCACAAGAGCACAAAAGAGTTACGAGTATCGAATCATAAAATCGTGTTTCCAGTTGTCCTTTTTATTTTATTTTTTTTTTTACATTTGTTAACCCAACGCGAGCAACACAGTCTTTTGGCTGGTGTTACAATGACTTCAGATTCTTTGTGTTTGTTTGTGTTGATGTCTTCGGCTGCCAGAGCCAGATTAGAAACCCCCTTCAAACTTTTTTTTTCTTTTTTCCTTTGCTTTGTCTAAAGAGGTGTGGCACATTCTCACTGTGGTGTCATCAAGGGACAACCTCCCCGAGCAGGTCACACACAGTTCACTCGCTCACTCAGGAAGTTTTGCCCTAAATCCCTCCCCCCTTCCTGCTTTTATCTTCCAAGTCCTATCTTCCGACTCCCACGCGCGCACACACACACACACACACACACACACACACACACACACACACACACACACACACACACACACACACACACACACACACACACACACACACACACACACACACACACACACACACACACACACACACATCACACAACAACGCTCTCTCTCTCTCCGTCTCTGCGTCTCTCGGGTACATTTTCATACATTCATACACTTTCAACACATCTTTTACACATCGAGGCCATGACAATTATCTTCTTAGCGTCATTCTCGACATTGTTCCATTTTAAGTCCTCTTCTTTATCCGTACCTTCCTCCATGGCCAGATGTAAGCCGGCAGACATCACTCCTCCCCCCAACCCCCAAACCCCCACCACACGCCCGTCTCTCTCTCTCTCTCTCTCTCTCTCTCTCTCTCTCTCTCTCTCTCTCTCTCTCTCTCTCTCTCTCTCTCTCTCTCTCTCTCTCTCTCTCTCTCTCTCTCTCTCTCTCTCTCTCTCTCTCTCTCTCTCTCTCTCTCTCTCTCTCTCTCTCTCTCTCACACTCACCCACCCACACACCTCGACCCCAGCAGCCAGTCCCCCGGGGGCACCTCCACTGCCCCCTAACCCCACCATTCCTCCACCCCCTCCCCAGCCACCTTCAGATCACCCAAAATGGATGTGTCTTTGAAGGCTGAGATTGATTGTGGATATCAGAGTTATGGCGCCATTCATCACAGTCTATTATATAGGAGAGAGGGACAGGAAGTAGATGTCCCCTCCCCTCCCCCTCAAAGACCCTGCTGCTTTGTGTCCCGAGGGACAGCATGGACAAAGCTTTACAAAAAGAAAGGAAAAGTAGTGAGTAAATATGTTTCAATGATTGTGTATATGGTCTGCACTGCAAATGTGTTTCCATTTGTGTGTGTGTGCAGGCAAAGCGCATCTTTCTCTGTCTGAATTGTGGTAATACAGATATGCGTGTGTGTGTGTGTGTGTGTGTGTGTGTGTGTGTGTGTGTTTGTGTGTAAGGGTGTCTGTGTGTGAGTGCGTCCGTCCCCATGCTTTGATGCATTTATTGATCGTCAGCAACGGCTGCCCTCCATCAAGTTTTTATTTATTTTCCTATTTTTACTTTTTGAACTCACCGGACATTTGATTTACAGCTTCATTAGGATGCCCGTGCTGTCCTTTATTTTTGGTACTCCCTTTCCCCCTGCAACCACCGCCAGGTTACTCTGGGATACACACACACACACACACACACACACACACACACACACACACACACACACACACACACACACACACACACACACACACACACACACACACACACACACACACACCGGCTTTCTGTGGGGAAGCGAGCCGTGAATAAACTCAAGGACTCTGCTTCCAAACACTTTGTGTGGTGGTGGACGTTTGGCTATCTGTCATCATGGTAAATAATCTCTCGTCGTTCACCAAGACGCCTCACTTCCTGCTGCTGCGCCCACTCCCCCCCCCCCCCCCTCCACTGCCAATAGGCCCTGTGTGTGTGTTTGTGTGTGTGTGTGTGTGTGTGTGTGCGTTCCTTCTTTTTTGGCTATTTCCCGGGTGCTCCTTAGTCCCCCACCGACACAGCTTGTTTGAAACGAACCCCTCATTGTGCATGCGTGCGTGTGTGTGTGCGTGTGTGTGTGTGTGTGTTTTCTTTTATGAGCGTTTTCTGAAATAGATGGATGCACTTCAAATGAACCAGCGGAGCCGTTGTTTAATGCCTCCACAAGATGTGTGTAAGTGTTGTTCTGTTTAGTATCTCTGATGGTCTTGGTAGGACTGTACACACTGAGGAGCTGTCTCGATTTAGATTTTGCAGCTCCACTTATTTCCTTTTGACATTTCTCTTTTACCCCGGCTGTGGTTTACCTGAGATGACTCCGCAAGAAACCAACATCAAATTGTTATTCTTTTATTTTTTGAGTCACCTGCTCTCTCTCCCTCCATCCTCTCTCCCCCTCACCATCCACCCTCTCTCTCTCTCTCTCTCCTCTCTCTCTCTCTCCTTTCCTCCGCCTGCTCCGAAATCAGTCATTACCAGTCAAGTCATGCAGTTATAAAAAAGGCAAACAGTGTAAAAAAAGCACAAAATATAAGCTAATAATAAAGGAGGAAATAATCGCACTTTTGCGCTGCTGCTGCTTTTGTCGCTGGCGCCGCGTGATGGAAATGGGTCTAAATATGCGATTAGAACCTTCCAGTGACTGATGCTATTAGTGCAGATATGCCGTAGACTTCTGCTATCTCCCCATGAAGGATTAGCGTGATTTGTCCCTCTGCAGGGCTGGATGTGGGCATCCCAGGCACTCTAAGTTGACAGCGTCTGTCTCTGCTTAGTTCTCCCAGACAGTTTGTGTGACAGTTGATGCCAGGCGAGGGCTTAGAAAGTGTGTGTGTGTGTGTGTGTGTGTGTGTGTGTGTGTGTGTGTGTGTGTGTGTGTGTGTGTGTGTGTGTGTGTGTGTGTGTGTGTGTGTGTGTGTGTGTGTGTGTGTGTGTGTGTGTGAGGCAGGTGGTCTGCATGTCAAGTATGTGTGTGTCTGTCTGTCAGTACTTGCTCAAGGGAGGGATAGCTAATAAAGCGATAGGCGAGCCTGTTTGAACATGATTGTGCGTGAATGACTTTCTTTTAAGCAAAAGAAAACCGCTCAGGTTCTTTTTGTGTTGACATCTGAAAAATGGGAAAATTTTAAGCCCTTCCTTTTTAAAGACTTCCTTTTTAAACACTCATCTTTACACACCTTTCTTTCCTGTAATTAACGTGTTTCCAGTTTGCACCGTCCAGGGCAACAGTTTCTACCCGGCCTCACGGGAAAACTACTCAAACTACAAGAATTGAACGGTGAAAATTAACATGAAACATAGAACAGCGAAAGAAGGATCATACATATATTCATTCACCTCCATCCTCTCTCAGCCCCTCCACGACGCTAAACCAAACATCCCTGTGCCCACTCGTTTCTTCTTTGCCCACGGCGCCGGCTTTGGGTTACTTAGCATCTCTGTTAGCATCGCGGTGGGTGCTTATCTCTGTGTGAGGTGTTTGATTCTACGCAGGGGGATGCCTGGGTGGGTGGAGGCGGGGGAGTTGGCTCACCTCTCAGAAATGCTGGAGGGTACATGTAAATGCTCCCGGTTTTAGCCCAAGCACCCCCCCGTTGTGGCCCCGACTGATTTAGGAGGGTGACACATCTTTTAATGTTAGGCAGTAAACTGCAGGGGAATTTATACGTACACACACGCACAGACACGCACGCGCACGCACGCACGCACACACACACACACACACACACACACACACACACACACACACACACACACACACACACACACACACACACACACACACACACACACACACACACACACACACACACACAGACATATATACACACACACACATACAGACATAGGCACACACGCCCATAGAGACATACGGACAAACACACACGCACGTACACACACACACACACACACACACTCCTACGCTTCCAACGTTGGGTTTACGTGACACCAGCCAGTTAAAGCTGCGCTGCACTTTATTTTTCCTTTCTTTTTTTGTAGATTGGATGGTTGGTTTGACCTCATCTTCACTCCCCTCTCTCTCGTCCCGCTGGGAGTAAAACCAAGGTGGCTCGGCTAGAGGGGAGAGGAACATAGCGCTACTATTCACTATGGGGCACTGGTTGGCCTCCTAGCATAACTATTTCCTCCCGCTATACCCTTTTCTTGCAGCTCTTTTTCCCTTCTTGTTGTTAAAAGGAACTGGCCTGTCACATTGACCGATGCTAACTCCCCTCGTCACTGTAAACCGAAGAAAGACACAGAAGAGGACAGAGTCAAGAAAATGACCAATATATCAGCGAGGGAGCGAGAGAGTGCGAGGGAGATGGGAGGAGGGAGGAGGAGGGAGGGTGGAACAGTGCGGTTTGCGAAGGACATGGCAGCTTAGCATCAGCCAAGAAGTCTGCGTTGAACACCTGCTCCTGCTCCCCCCCCCCGCCTCCTCCTCTCCACCCCCCACCCACCCTGTCAACCTCCTCATTACCTGTCAATCTATCAAAGAGACCGCCAGATCAAATGCTGCAGCCAGTGAGTGGTAGTGAGCTAGGGAGAGAGCGAGGGGGAGAGAAAGAGAACTCAGAAATGTGTAGCGTGCATGTGCGTCTTTGTGTGTGCCAGTAGGCTGACACTGATCCTGTTAAATAGTAAACTGCCTTCTATGTCTTCCGTACTTCAATTTTTTGAGACTTAACGTCCTTTATCCCTTTTGTTTTGCTTCCCTTTATTTGGGCAATTGCGTATTCACCGCCACTCCCCCGTCCAGTCGTAATGGACCGGCCCGGCCTCCCCTGCCTGGCAGACTGTGTTGGGCTGCTCCGTCTGGTCTTTGATTGGCGCCTCTGTGAAGAGAGGTGAATCTCTGACAGACAAGCGCCACTGCATGGAGGCGGGGTCCGCAGTTTCGGATTACAGGGACAAGCCTCCTGCCTGTGTTTGTGTGTTTGTGTGTGCTGCTCGCATTTCCATTTGCAGTTGCACACTGGACATATTTCCCAGAACAAATAGGTGCAAATGTAGATTAACATTTGAGTTGCTGTGAGTGAGGCCATCTGTGGTGTGTGTGTGTGTGTGTGTGGTTGGGTGTGTGTGTGTGTGTGTGTGTGTGTGTGTGTGTGTGTGTGTGTGTGTGTGTGTGTGTGTGTGTGTGTGTGTGTCCGTGTGTGTGTGTGTCTGTGTGTGTGTGTGTGTGTGCACATGCCTTTAGTAAAAGGGTGAATGTTAGCTCATCAAGGTGCATTAGTGCATGAATGACCAGCCCCAACACTATTCCTGAGCCCTTTCAGTCTCTTTCCCTCTCTCCTACACTCTCTCTTTTTTGCTCACGCTCATTCTCACTCCCTTCCTCTCTCTCTCTCGCTCTCGCTCACTCTATTCCTCTCTCTCTCTCTCTCTCTCTCTCTCTCTCTCTCTCTCTCTCTCTCTCTTCCTCTCTCTCTCTCTCTCTCTCTCTCTCTCTCTCTCTCTCTCTCTCTCTCTCTCTCTCTCTCTCTCTCTCTCTCTCAGTGTCTGAGCTCTTGTGATTTACGGTAATTATCCATCGGTGGGGTCATCTATCAGGCTGGCCGTTGCTAGGCAATGGAGGCAGCTGCTGCTGGCTGTTGTCTGGGCTTTGCTGTTGACTTGTCAGGGACGTAGGGTGTGTGTGTAGTGTAGAGTGTGTGTGATTATGTGTGTGTGTGTGCGTTTGTGTTAAATTGGGGAGATAGATATTGAGTGGTGCATTTGTGTCGATTGTATACGTTTCCTGTGTGGGCTGTGTGTGTGTGTGTGTGGGTCCGTGCGAATATCGGGGTGAGGAAGGCAACGGGGGAGGCCAGCGTGGGGGCAGTCCAACATGGTCTTTAGTCGCTGCGGTTATCGCTCCGTTCAGTGTCACCGGACTTCCAAACTCGTTTCAGTTTAGGTCACTGCCCCCCGTGCTATGCTGCTGTTGTACCTACAGGGGGAGGCACCTAGGGAGAAGTCCTGGCTTACCTTATCATGATCACATACATGATCATGATATCGTATGCAGACGTATAATATTCTAGGTTTTGCGTCAACTTGGAGCACGATAAGAACCAGAACCACGTACGTGTTAAGTGTAAACACAGCGTACAAACAGGAGCCCTCTATACCCGGCTAATTAACACCAGTAAGTATTTGTCATTGCGTTTCGGGGGTTAAGATTAGGAACACCTCTCAATTAATCTGCAATCAGCTGTTTGTTAATTAGCTTACCTGTTCTGAGTGGCCTAAAGGGCTCTTGTGTAATTAGCTAAGCTGCCGGAACCACACCGACATGTTGACATTGACCTGAGTCGCACGTTCACACATATCTGCCAGAGTGTGCACAAACACAGGCATATACACACATGCGTATGGATATAAACACATACACACAAACAGAAACACACACAAACAGACACACACTCACACTGAACCAACGCCACACACACCCACACGAAGGCATACACGCATCCGCACACACACACTTACGCATGCACGCACAGACTTAAATATAGATTCACCCATGCATATGTGTACCCATGCATTTGTGTATACACACACACGCATGAAATAGCCCCTCCCATTCTGTGGTCATGGCAATGTCCTTTGTCACGGTCAAGACAGACAAGCTCTGCACATTTTTTCAATCAATAACACACTCACACCCATCCACTCTCACACAACATCTGCAATAATTACTTTTCTTCTGGAAAATACATTGTATATAATCAACCCCCGGCCTCCATCTCCTCCTTCTCCATAGCAAGGCACTTTCTGTCTTTCTTTTTTTTTCCCTCCTCACTCACTTCACTTCAAAGCAATTTGTTTGGGCCGGTGCCTGCTGACATTGTCTGTGGTAATTAAAGGAGAACGTGGAAATTTATGGTTTAATTACACAGGCCTTGTTATGCAGAGGGGGGCAGGATACGCTGATATGCTCAATAAAAATAAATAAATTCTATACTGGCTCGCTTGTTTAATATCGAACCCTATGTGTGCATATAAGGCAGGGTTAGTCACGGCTCTCTCTCTAGCTCGACCACGCAGGTGTCGTGTGTGTGTGTGTGTGCGTGTGTGTGTGTGCGTGTGTGTGCGTGCGTGTATGTAACACAGCGGCCATAAGACAGTAAAAGCAACGTCTTTATCTAAATATATATCTAAATATTGCTGTTTACACCACATACATGCAGCATATGCTGTAGACCTGTTTAGATTGACTTTATATAGAATAGTATTGCTTGATTCTTTTTATTATACAGAAGAGTGTGTGTGTGTGTGTGTGTGTGTGTGTGTGTGTGTGTGTGTGTGTGTGTGTGTGTGTGTGTGTGTGTGTGTGTGTGTGTGTGTGTGTGTGTGTGTGTGTGTGTGTGTGTGTGTGTGTGTTTGCATATAGTAACCGAGAGTGATGTTGGCCACGGCCCACCAGTCACTCCTCTGAACTGATCTTTTCGTCGGGTATAAATAGCGGCGGCTCTATAAATAAAAGACACGCACCTTTTACGCTAACACACTCCTCTTTCTCCCTCCACATTTGTACCCTTTCTCCCTCTCTACACCCCCTCCCCCCCCCCCCCCCCCAACAAATACACACACACACACGCACAGGAAGCACTAGGGCTTCACCACACGTCCTCCAAACATATGGAACAGGAAATAGCCTTCTCTCCTTTGATGCGTCCTCATTGTGTAGCTCACCTACGTGTTTACCTTGAGCATAATGGGCCTCCGTGGCACATGTTTCACCTTTGACCTCAGCGCCTTGGGCCGTTGTTGAGAGTAAGGCCTCAGACGTGAGGCTGAAGACATGGTAGCTTTCCGTCTGTCACTGTCTGCCTATCCTTAGTAGTTATAAGCTGCTTTCCATATTTTTTTTCAAAATAATGTCTGCTGACTAGGATTGCATTTTAAACACACATAACAACTGCTGTATTTGGCTGCAAAATATGTTTGTTTACCTCAGTTGGGCCAGATATAAAAAAAAAAAACTGAAAAGCGAGAGAATTGAATGGAAAAACTGAATGCTGATGGGACAATCTTTCTAAGAGAGTAATAGGGGAGTTGACACGGGGAGAGGGACAGGTTTTGTAAGGTGAGAGTGTGTGTGTGTGTGTGTGTGTGTGTGTGTGTGTGTGTGTGTGTGTGTGTGTGTGTGTGTGTGTGTGTGTGTGTGTGTGTGTGTGTGTGTGTGTGTATGTGTCAGGTAGAGGAGGGGGTTTATATGTACACTGGGTAGGCAAATTGCTACACCCTGCTGGAACGGTGCAGGAGTTATTTAAGGTCCTTTAGGTGCTGCCAAGCCATATGTTCCGTTATCCCATTCGGGAGGGGCCAGTGTGGGCGAGTGGTGGAGCAGGTGTGTGGGAGGGAGCGAGAGCTCTACAGCGGGGCGAAGAGAGGGAGAGGGAGAGGGAGATTGGGAGAGAGAAGGGTAAAGGGGAGCTGGGTCGACGTGGAAGGGAAGAAGAACAGCCGTAATTGAGTAGGAATCATCTTTGAGACGAGCCGGCCCACCCTATCGCCTTGGCCCCTGCTGGACCCAGGGAGAAGACGTAAAGGAGTGGACAACACAGAGAGGACTGTGAGGTGGTGAGGGATAGGAAAGGGAGCTCTTGAGGTGAATCATGCCCTCCTTTGATTCCTCATATCCGGCTCTCTGGCGGCTCTATTCTGCATAATTCATCTTGTCACTTTCTTTTTCTTTTTTCCTTTTTTTCCCTTTTTTCATATCGTGATGTCGGGTGAGATAAAACCCCTGGTGGATAACAACTCGCAATGACCGCCGGCCCCCCACCCCCACACACCCACCACCACCCCTGTTAACCCCCCCCCACCCCCAACCCCTGCTGCAGTCCAAGGTGGCGATGGTCTTACTCGACAGCTGTTGGCTGTAAACAGAGAGGGGACGCTCCGAACGAATCTAGGTCCTGCAACATAAAGGGCCTGGCGGAGTCTTCCTGTGTTCCCCCTCGCTCACACTTATCTGTCTGGGTCTGGATCTCTCTCTCTCTCCCTCTCTCCCCCCCCTCCCCCCCCCCGTCTCTATTTCTGTCTGCCCGATCTCCATAGTCTCGGCCAGACAGGAAGAAGGGTTGGTGGGGAGGGAGGGTGGGAGGGAGGGTGGGAGGGTGGGCGAGGGATCTGGTGGTGGTGGTGGTTGGCGAGAGGGAAGGGGGGGTGAGACGCAGAGGAGGAGAGGGGAGGTGATGGGGACGGGGGGGGACGGGGTGGGGTGGTTGGGGTGGTGCTGCCTGAGCAGGGCACGGCTCTCACGTTAGTCGCTCGGTGGGGAACACATCCCAGCGTTCCCTGTGACACTCCGCCAGCCGCATTACCATAATTGGCTTTTCTACATGACGGGACAGAGGAAATAATAATGTCATTTTATTTACAGCCCTCTTGTCCGGGTCCGAGAGCTATCACCCCCCCCCCCATCCTCCCCCTCCCACCCCCCCTCCCCCCCCACCCCAGCGCCCCCCACCCCACCACTGCGGCTGTCCCGTACGCCGCCCTTCAACACACTTACACACACGCACGTGCAACCACACACGCACGCACAAACACTATCCTCTCGCGCACTTTCACTGTCCTTTCTATCTCATTTCACTCTGCCTTTTCCCTCTCTCTCTCTCTCTCTCTCTCTCTCTCTCTCTCTCTCTCTCTCTCTCTCTCTCTCTCTCTCTCTCTCTCTCTCTCTCTCTCTCTCTCTCTCTCTCTCTCTCTCTCTCTCTCTCTCTCTCTCTCTCTCTCTCTCTCTCTCTCTCTCGTTCTACCACGGCACGCAGGTCAAGTGATGGCTTTTTGATCAGCTCCTGTCCGAAGACATCAGCGCTGAGCAGCTCGTAACGTAGACCCCTGGTGACAAACACAATCCGGGGGGGGGGGGGAAGGAATAAGATCGCCGCTTTTCCATTTAAGCAAGGGGCCGGCCTAAATGGCCCCACGAATACCTCCAAATGTCCCCACCCCACCACCCTACTCCTAAACCCCCACTCCCCCACCCATACGCCCATATCCCCTTAAATCACATGAGTGAAGGGCCCGGCGATTGGACATTAGTGGTCCAAATGACTGCTGTGATTGTCCTGCTCTTCCCAAACTCGCATCAGATAAATAAAGAAATGTGTGCGTGTGAATAAATATATGGGATAGGGGTGTAGCAGAGACAGGTGTGGGGGGGCGCGGGTTGAGGGGGGGGGGGGGGGGGGGATAGTGAGTGACAGTTACTTTCCTCAACTCTTTCCTCTCCATCTCCCTCTGATCCCACGCTCACCCCTTACACCACCCCCACCCCCACCACCACCACCACCCCCACCACCACTTTCCTATTTTTTTTATGTCTGCTACCTTGCCTTTCTTATGGGGGGGCTTGTTTGGCTTTGACAGCGGCCAAACGGTAAAGCTCTGGGAGGCTGACAGAGAGTTATATTGATTTAGCAGCCAGCCGAAGAAAAGCAGTTTGGGCGGACGCAGATACCAGTATCACATTCGAGGTACCTTTTTTATTTTAGGATTTTTAAATCTTTTCTGGCCAAAATGGCCGACTATGTTTGCCGTCGTCTTTTCATCTGTCAGGCCTGTACGGTTCTGCCATGATTATAGAATCGCTTTGGAAGGAGCGATCTGTATTGTCTCTAATGCAGGACGTATAAATAATATACAGCAAAGGCATTTGAATAATAATGTGGTAGAATTGCAATTGACACGCACAGTTTACAGACTATAAGATTACAGAGTGCAGTGATCTGGATTTAAAACAGCCTGACACCCTGCATATCTAAGATGGATGATGTGGCATGATGAGTGTTTGCGTGAGTGAGTGTGTGTGTGTGTGTGTGTGTGTGTGTGTGTGTGTTCTGATGGTTCGTGTGTTTGTATCATCAGCAACTCGCCGTGTACTTCAAGGACCTGGGACATGATGGCTGCCATTTGCCGTGACTGGTCTGCATTCCTGTCCTAGGCCACAGCACACACACACACACACACACACACACACACACACACACACACACACACACACACACACACACACCACACACACACCACACACAACACACACACAACACACACACACACACACACACACACACACACACACACACACACACACACACACCACAGATGGCCTCACTCACAGCCCGTCCAGTAATTCAAACAACCAGAGATGGCGCCGCCAGCGTTTGTCCCTCCCACTCCCCACGCCACATCCTGCCCCCCCCACACACACACACACACACACGCACACACACACACCCCTACCGATGAGGTCACCGCCATAAGGGTGTGTCGCGGGCACGTCTGTGGAAGGAGGAGGAAGAGATGGTGGACCAAGGGTGGTGGTGGTTGTGGGTGTAGGCGGCAGCCACGTCCCGCGTCCCTGATGGGGTTGGGAGGGGGGCGTGTTGAGGCGTGCATTGGGCCAGGCTTTGGAGAACAGAACAGCGTTTTCTGAGAACATTTTAGCATCCCACTCAGGATGTAGCCGAAGGCGTATTTCAAAATAGACACGAAGGGATCAATATTTTGTGAGGCGTCACCGCATCACGCATTCACGGATATAAAACCGTCCGTTTTGCCTCCTCTGATCCCACCTTCTCCTTTCGTTTTTCTCTTCTCTTTTTTTCATCTCCCCGCCATTCTTTTGTCTGCACGCTTTTGATTTCCCCGACTCCTCTCCCCCCCCCCCCCCCCCCCCCCACCTCTCACACACACCCACCCTCCTTGCTCTCTTTTTTTTTTTTGTTGTTGCCATGACAACATGGCAGGACAGGCACTGATTGACAAGGATCGTCAAAGGGTTCCCGGGCGCACCACTCTGTGTGCCAAGCCCCTCCCCCCTGCTGCCAGCGTGTTTTTAGTTTGGGGGGGGGGGGGGCGGGGGCTTTTATTGTCAGTCACTCAGGGATCTTTCTGATGTTCCCCCTCATATTGTTCCATCTGTACCTATACACGTGTGTGTGTGTATGTGCATGTGCATGCCCCGCCAGCTCTTCATGTTTAGCTGCGTTTATTGGCTGTAGAGACCCATGCTTAGTGGGGGGGGGGGGGGGGTGGGTAACTCACACTGGTATATCCTGTGTGTGTGTGTGTGTGTGTGTGTGTGTGTGTGTGTGTGTGTGTGTGTGTGTGTGTGTGTGTGTGTGTGTGTGTGTGTGTGTGTGTGTGTGTGTGTGTGTGTGTGTGTGTGTGTGCGTGCGTGCGTGCGTGCGTGTGTGTGTGCCTGTGGGGGGGGGGGGGTAGCTGGCTGTTCCTCACCTTGGTCCCAGGGAGGACTGAGCTCGCCAGCCTGCACAGCACCTGGCGTGTTTGTAGGGCTGATACGAGGCGGTGATGGTGTTCTGTTCGCAAGGCACGCTAACAGACGACACTTGAGGTAGCGCTCGTGTGTGCATGTGCGTGTGTGTGTGTGTGTGTGTGTGTGTGTGTGTGTGTGTGTGTGTGTGTGTGTGTGTGTGTGTGTGTGTGTGTGTGTGTGTGTGTGTGTGTGTGTGTGTGTGTGTGTGTGTGTAATCTGCTGTGTTAGGGATTTTCAGGAGTTTTAGGAACTGTCTCGAGCTCAGTCTGTCAGCGGGATTGAAGCGCAGCCAGGTTCCTCCTGTAGCGCTCTCATTTCACTGAAATCCTGTCAGGTGTCTTGGGAGAAGAGGGGTGGGGGGGGGGGGGGTGGGGTGTTGAATAGGGGGAAGGGGGCTGTGTTTGTGTGTGTGTGTGTGTGTGTTTGGTGTATAATTTGCGCATACTTTCATGCAGCCTCATGGTTGTGCTCTGGTGTATAAACTCCATGAAGTGTTGTTTGGCATCAGTCTGGCATGTCTACGGCAAGGGCCAGCGAGACGGACAATTGGTATCCCTCCAAACACGCACGCTTACAAAATACACACAAGCAGACACCCACACGCACACAGAGACATACACACACCCGCACACCCAATCGTGTGTCTGTATCAGGTATTACGTCCACTTAGATTAGGATATGACAGGGTAGCGTGCCGTTTGAAGCTGACAGCCCATCTGTTTCGTCAGGAGAGAGTGATGCTGGCATCTCAGACACACATCTCAACGTGGAGGAAGGAGATAAAGGAACCAGGCGCAAGAGGAGATGGGGGGGGGGGGGGGTGGAGGGGTTCCTTCCTGCCCCACCCCCATCAACCCTAATTTCTTCTGCATCTACACACACACACACACACACACACACTTACAGACAGACCGACAGACAGACAGACAGACACACAAAAACCCACACACGCACACACACTCGCACACACATATCCGCACATGCAAGAGCTGTGTAGGAGGAGAGTAGCCCTCCCATGTCCTCCTCTGTTAGTTTTGCCTCTGTGTACTCCGTAGCCGTGAACCTGTTACATCTCGGCTCCTCTGATCTTTTGGTCATGTGCTCCGTTTGCCTCTTTAATCTAGCTTCTCGTCACCGTCATTGTCTGCGTCGCTTTGTATCATCCGGCAGTGTATTTCACTGAACACCAAAAGTGGGGATCTGCTGGACTCTCTCTCACTCTCCTTCTCTCTAATAATCTCTCTTTCTTTCTCACTCTCTTTCTCTCTGTCCCTCTCTCTCGCTTTGCCATTCTCTCTCTCCCCGTACTCCCACCCGTCTTCATGAGTGACTGAAGCAGCCTTGCTCCATTGTTTTACTCCCGGTCTTGTGTTTATCAACTCAAACGGGGTGACCTTCGACTTGTCAAAGTGAGCCGGGAAAATGAACTGATAACTCCAAAATGAGATGTTTGGTTTTGCCTTTGTCTCGGCTGACTCTCTCTCTCTCTCTCTCTCTCTCTCTCTCTCTCTCTCTCTCTCTCTCTCTCTCCTCTCTCTCTCTCTCTCTCTCTCTCTCTCTCTCTCTCTCTCTCTCTCTCTCTCTCTGCTGATCAATTGCATAACCTCGACATGTGAGTAAACTGCACAAAAGACAAAACTAGAAATCGAGGCACAGGAGGCGCAGCTGGCTAACAAGGCCAAAGACCCAGAAAAAAAGAAAGGGAAAAGGGAAGAAAAAAAATCCCTGAGAACATGAAGCATGTGAAGGAATGAGGGGAGGTGGATGGAAAAGGACAACTGTCTGAATCAGTGATTTATTTTTATCCCTCAGAGGCGTTTTTTTCATCAGTGGCTTTTAGTCTAGCCCTTGTAATGCACACATTATAACCACACACACGCACACGCACACACACACACACACACACACACACACACACACACACACACACACACACACACACACACACACACATCAGGCGCACAGATGAGTGCATATGTGCAAATGCACAGGCATGCATAAACACATACACACACACACACACACACACACACACACACACACACAACACACACACACACACACACACAACACACACAACACACACACACACACACACACACACACACACACACACACACACACACACACACACACACACAAACATCCACAGACACACTCTCAATCCGAATAGAAGCCCATATTTCCTGTCATTGAGTATTCATTCCGCGTCCTTTTTGACAGTGGTCCTGTTAGTGTGCTGTAAATCTTTTATTTCACCAAGCTGACCTCTTTTTCTCTTCTTTATTTGTCTCTCTCTCTCTCTCTCTCTCTCTCTCTCTCTCTCTCTCTCTCTCTCTCTCTCTCTCTCTCTCTCTCTCTCTCTCTCTCTCTCTCTCTCTCAGCCTATGCACCTGAGGATGATGAAGTCAAGGCATCCCCACACGACGAGGAAGAGCACTTACAGGACGACGGCCTCTCATTGGACGGTCAGGACGCAGAGTTCCTGTGCAATGAGGAAGAGGAGGACGTGGACGGCGGAGCGGCGCCGAGCTACAGAGACTCTCCGCTCAGCAACGGCACCAACCCGGACGCGGGCTATGGCTCCCCGCTCAGCGACACCAGTGACAGGCTCACAGACTTTAAGAGCACCTGCTCCCGGGACGACCCCGAGAAGGAGAGGGAGCGGGAGAGGGAGCTGGAGCAGGAAAGGGAGAGGGAGAGGGAGAGGGAGAGCGAGGCGGCCTCTCTGCCCCTGCGCCCGAACAATGGCCTTTCTCTCCAGGATAGCCTGGCACAAATGAAAGCCGTCTATGCAAACCTCATCTCTGATGCCTCCTGGTCCAGCATCGCCATGGACATCATGAAGTCCAAGACTGCGTCTTCTGCCGCCCTCACCAGTGACCTGCCCACCGCCGTGCCCGCCAGCACCGCCGCTTCTGCCGCTTCTGCCGCCGCTGTTCCTCCCACGAGTAAAGTCAGCGGGAACCACATGCCCAGCAGCCACCACAACGGGAGGAGCTCCAGCGCTGCTGTCAATCACAGTGGGAGCGGGAGCACCAACGGCGTCGCGGCAAGCACTGCGAGCAGCCACAGCGGCGGCGGCAGCAGTGGGGGCGCCAGTAATGGAAGTGGAATAGCTTATGACTGGCACCAGGCGGCCCTCGCAAAGACACTGCAGCACACACCCTACCACCTGCTGCCGGAGCCCAGCCTCTTCAGCACCGTGCAGCTCTACCGCCAGAACAACAAGCTGTACGGCTCGGTCTTCACCGGCGCCAGCAAGTTCCGCTGCAAAGACTGCAGCGCCGCCTATGACACTCTGGTGGGGCTGACGGTGCATATGAACGAGACGGGCCACTACAGAGACGACAACAAAGACAAGGAGGATGACCGGGGGAAGCGCTGGTCCAAGCCCCGCAAGCGCTCTCTGATGGAGATGGAGGGCAAGGAGGACGCGCAGAAGGTGCTGAAGTGCATGTACTGCGGCCACTCCTTTGAGTCCCTGCAGGACCTCAGTGTCCACATGATCAAGACCAAGCATTACCAGAAAGTGCCTCTCAAAGAACCGGTGCCGTCCCTGGCCACCAAACTGGTGCCCCCTTCCAAAAAGCGTGCTCTCCAGGATGCCGTCATCTCCCCGTGCTCGCCAGATTCGATCCACGCCAGCACAGGGGGTAATCACTTGTCAATGATGGATTCGAGCAAAGACTCAAAGTCCACGGCAAACCCCTATGTGACACCCAACAACCGCTACGGTTACCAGAACGGCGCTAGCTACACATGGCAGTTTGAGGCGCGAAAGGCCCAGATTCTGAAGTGCATGGAGTGTGGGAGCTCCCATGACACGCTCCAGCAACTGACCGCCCACATGATGGTTACGGGCCACTTCCTCAAGGTGACCAACTCTGCCTCCAAGAAGGGAAAACAGTTGATGTTTGACCCCGTCGTAGAGGAGAAGATCCAATCGATCCCACTGCCGCCCACAACTACCAGGCTTCCAGTTCCTTGCGCTATTAAGTCCCAACCCGTGTCTCCAGCCCTGTCCTCTAGCTCCGAGGAGAAGAGGGAAGTTTGTGCGGAAGAAAAGATGGATGTCGCTGAGCTGGGGGAAAAGAAGATTAAAGAGGAGAAGGAGGACCCGGGGGAGAAGACTCAGGCAGATGGCACCTCCTATAAATACCTCAGAGAGGAGGACCTGGAGGAGGCGCCCAAAGGGGGACTGGACATCCTCAAGTCCCTGGAGAACACTGTGTCCAGTGCCATTAGCAAGGCACAGACTGGCACACCGACGTGGGGTGGCTACCCCAGCATTCATGCAGCCTACCAGCTCCAGGGGGGCATGAAGAGCTCCACCACTGTACTGCCTCCAACAGTGCAGAGTATCCAGATACAGCCAATGTACAACAGTGGCCTCAGGGGCCTCATGAGTGACCCAAACTCAGTCCTTCACTCCCCCAGGAGTCCCTCTCTAACTCCCCCGCTTAGGAACAATGTAACTGCCATGGAGGAGCTGGTGGAGAAGGTGACAGGGAAAGCTACCGCCATCAAGAAGGAGAAGGAGGAAAAACTGGTGAGCCTTGAGCGCTACCGCCCCTCTTCTTCGATCAAGTCTCCCTCCCCCGCCCTGAGAGAGCAGCGGGAGCATTTGGGCTCTCCGAATGACCTCTCTGTGGGGAGACCACCCACTGTCAGGAACAGCAGCCCCGGAAGCGTGGATTCAGAACCTGTTTGCAAGAAGGAGCCCAAAGAGAGCCTGGTGGATGGCCACAACAACCACTCCAAAAACAGCTCCGAGTCGCGCCAATCCCCCGTCACTAACGGCAACAGCATGAGCATCATCACCGATCACTCGCCAGAGAGGCCTTTCATTAACCCTCTCAGCGCACTCCAGTCAATCATGAACACGCACCTAGGTAAAGCCTCAAAGCCGGTTAGCTCTGCCGCCGACCCTCTGTCCATGCTGTACAAGATCAGCAACAGCATGATGGACAAGCCCGCGTTTAATCCTTCCCCCCAGACCAAACCAGCTGAGCCCGTCAATCGCTACCCATTTTACGAGACCAACGACCAGCCAATTGACTTGAGCAAATCAAAGTCCAACACTAACAGCAACAGCAGTTGCGCTCCACTACTCAACAGCAACACTATCAACGGTAACAAGCCCATTCTGTCTCTCCCTGACTCCGTCTCCTCTCCTCTGAGAGAGAACGCTCTGATGGACATCTCCGACATGGTGAAGAACCTCACAGGAAGACTGACGCCCAAGTCCTCCACCCCCTCCTCCATCTCCGAGAAGTCAGACGCGGACGGCAGCACGTACGACGACACTCTGGAGGACCTCTCCCCGGTCCAGAAGAGGAAAGGACGGCAGTCCAACTGGAACCCTCAGCACCTCCTCATCCTACAGGCGCAGTTTGCCTCCAGTCTGAGGGAGACCACCGAGGGCCGCTACGCCATGACTGACCTGGGGCCCCAAGAGAGGGTCCACATTTGCAAGTTTACGGGGCTCTCCATGACCACGATCTCCCACTGGCTGGCCAACGTCAAGTACCAGCTGAGACGCACCGGGGGCACCAAGTTTCTAAAGAACATGGACTCTTGCCAGCCGGTGTTCCTATGCGGTGACTGTGCCTCCCAGTTCAGGACTCCCTCCGCCTACATCAGCCACCTGGAGACTCACCTGGGCTTCAGTTTGAAGGACCTGTCCAAGCTGTCCAACGAACACCTACGGGAGCAGCAGGCTGTCTCCAAGGTGATCACAGACAAAATGACATTTGGTAGCGCCCTGTCGGCACTGACGGTGCCGGAGGACGACACGGGTTCCGTGTACCAGTGCAGACTTTGCAATCGGACCTTCGTCAGCAAACACGCGGTTAAACTGCACCTCAGCAAGACCCACGGCAAGTCTCCAGAGGATCACCTGGTGTTTGTCACCGCCTTAGAGAAACTAGAGAAGCTGGATAAGTGCGAGAAGGTTTGAGCGGGATAGAGGCTGTTGGGCCTTGGGGTAGAGACTTACAGCTGTGGAACTGACCAGAATTTCATTGCACTAAAAATTCACAGTTACTGCACTGGGCCGAACTGAGCCGCTATTATGAAAAAAGGAAAAAAAAGACAGTCTTATTATTATTATTATTATTATTATTATTATTATTATTATTATTATTATTATTATTATTATTATCATTTTTCTTTTTGTGATAAATGCTTGACTGGACCATGTCTATTTTTGTTCACTTTTACCTTTTGTTTGTTTTGCCAAGCTCTTTTTTTTAAACTAATTTTGTAATGTATTTATATGCTATTTGTCTGATCTGTGCATGTATTTTAGTGAGTCAAGATTAACACAAGATTTTGATCTTTTCATGGCAAATAATACAACTACTGCTTCAATGGTAACTTAAGTGGTGACTGAAAAATGAATTGGAGAGAGGAGAAAATTGTAAAATACTTGATATGAAGAAGGGGAAAATTAAATGTATATGCCAAAAGAATGGACGAATACCCAGAGAGACTGAAGTAGCACCTTAGACAGTTGCATTTTACATTTGTAAAGAGACCATGTTTCAAATACTTTGCATTTGTCAAATCAGATTGATTTGAAAAGATCAACCATCATCCCTTTTCCCCGGCTATTCTTTTTTTTTCTGAGTTCCTGTCACTGGGATGTTTTTGATGATGGCCTGCTCTGAAAGCTGAAAAAAAAGCAAAACGGATTGTGTAAACCTTTTAGGAGCAGTTTAAATGCTCCTTCTGAATAACAAGTCAATCAGTGAATATGTAATGGCTGTCAGTATGCAAATTTCATTCAAAAACTATTTTGTTCCCCCATGATGTGAAGTACCACCTTAATCACAATTCTCTGTTGTTGTTGTTGTATCGTTTGCTACAACTTTCTCTTACTGAATTGTGTCGCTATACTGTAAAGACAAGAGTCCGTTACATGTAAATGATTATCAGTGAAATGTCAGTACTCTGTAAGACATATCTTACCATTTGAATCAACTCAACATTCTTTGTATCTTAAGGTGTGTGCATTCTCTAACTTTTATATTGTCATTTTATATACAAAATGGATAAAAAAGAAAAACAGATGATGTATATAGATATATACTGTAGATCTAAAAAATGTCTTTTTTAAAAAAGAAAATACAAATTTAGCTTCTCTGGCTTGGTTTACAGAAATGATTTTAATTATAATTGCATCCAATTTGATGCATGATATGGTGTGAAAAATAAATAAGCGATGCACAATGACTATACATTTCAATGTTTTATCGAGGATATTGTAAAAAAAAAAACAACAAAACTTTTTAGCACTAATTAGTTTAATTTAATTTCATTTAATTTCTTTCTCAATTGTAAAATAAACCCCAATGCCGTTGTTAAGAGTACAACATTTGTGGTTGCGTGTTCATTTTTGGTGCATCTTACTCCCACAGCGTTTATTACGTTCATTTGGACTTTATATAGGACCCCCCCCAAAACACAGTTACGAGATCTGTAATTCGGTACAAACCATAACCACATGAGACCAGGGCAGTGTCCTCGCTGCTGTGTGCTGCTGTCCCGTTGATAACCAGGCCAACATAGCCTGCTAATCCATGTCTTACAGTGTGTCTAGATTGATTATTAAACATGTGGGCTAGGGGAGCTGGAGAAATCCCTGGTGTCTCATACATACAGAAGACTGGGCCCTCTCATTCTCATTTACTGCCGATAATGATTGTAATGATGAAGACGGTGGGAGGGTGAGCCCTGTAAGGGTGCCTATTGTACTGCGAGGAAAACCCATGCTAGACTTGTGACCGGGCTTTGGACTGGATGCTCTGAAAGAATCTGTGTTGTATTAATGACGGCAGTGTGCTTCAGCCTGTCTTCCGGGAATGCAATCAGATGAGTGTCTGTTCTGGTTGACGCCGCGGCCCCCACCCCCACCCAACTCCACCACCGCAACCAGCCCCCCAGCCCCCCTCCATCACTACCAACCCCCCGCGCAGCACCATCCACCTCCGTCACCCCCTCCCCACTTCTCCTCCACCACCACCACCAACTCAACCTAAACCAACACCACCATTCCTCCTCCACCATCTCCCCTCCTCTCCTCCACCAGCAGCTCTGACCCTCTCCTTCACCCACCACATCCACCTTCCACCCCTTTCTCCTCCACCACCACCCACTGTCCTCCAACCCCCACCAGCACCACCTCTTTTCCGACGGGCCCCCATTGAACCAGAATTGACGCACAGTTGTTCGGATGAAACACAAGCATCCAGAGTCAGCTCTTTTCCCTCCACTGTGATAAACCACAATGTCAAATGCTACTTTATTTTTAGGCTCAATGTCCTCTGGAAAATATCTCTAGAGAAATCATTGCTTCATAGGCACATAATAGTTATAGTTAGACATACAGGTATAAGCACGGTTTTGAGAACCTTCATAAAGTGCAGCACAATCCATGCATATGCGAGTTATACTTTGACTTTAATTAATCATTGCACCGTAAAGTTTAAACAACTCAAAGGATGTTCCTGTTTGGAAGACCCATCGGAACATACCCATCAGCAACCTTTATTCAACACTTAGTGATGAACAATGAGCAATAAACCATAACAACAATTGCAAACTGCCGACAGATTGTTTTCCACATCATGGTCAATGTATAGCCCACCCTTTAATTCCGGCCTCCTAACGGCCGTAACGATGCCTCAGATAGTTTTTTATATAAATGGATTCTAAGCTGTAGTGCTGGAGAGTTGGGCTCCTCCCTTGCAGAGCCAAACACTCATTGTTCCGGTGTAATGACCTCGGGGTGACCTGGGCCCAAGGTATGTGCTTCTCAGAGAGTTTTGATCTCATTTTGCCCACGTGGGTCTCGTGTCTCTGAGGAAACGCTCCACGCCGAGCCTGGGCTATTGTAGTGTCGCCAGAGATCCCGCTGGGTTATGACTCCCCGTTCTTTATGCTTAAAGCACGCCTCCCGTGGGCTGATTCAGTCTCGTGCCTGCATGCACACGCATGCAGGCATGCACGCACTCTCCCAGGCGTGCGGCATTAGCATGAGTGTCTTTGTGCAATTACACACCTTCCTCCGTCGGGCTGCACCTCACGGTGTTGATACACAGATTCAGTGACAAAGGAGACACACGGAAAGAGGGCAGATTAGCCCTGGCTGAAGGTGGCGCTCCCTGGAAGGGGACTGCTGGAGTCGGCTTTTAAAACAAACGGGGCAGATAAACAAGCACCATTTGGAGGATATAGTGTTCCCTGCACACCCAGAAATGTAAAAAAAAACAACAACAACCAGCGACAACACACCTTGTAGGTTTAATACCCCACAGCTAAACCTGTAATTTTGCTGCGCCGTCAGATAGCGTTTGAGCCGATAGAGACTCTCCCTGCTTTGTTAGAGATCAGTGCACTGTTTCCTGCGCATATTCTATGTAAATTACATGCGATAATCGCCACGCAAGGCACAATGCTGGTTCCCGCAGAGCAAACGGAAACGGAGGGGTAGATAAACGCGGGCTGGGCGAGATTTGCATAGCCTTTGTGCTTTTTTGTGCGCGTGGAACGCATAGCCCTGAGGATCGGTAGGGATTTCCTCGAGGTTTTGTATTAGTAAACGCCTGCTTCCTCCCCGGGTCTGCACCATTATGTATGGCAGACAGAGGTGGGTGTAGAGGTGGGAGCGCAAACGGAATAACAACAAAACTCAAATCACCTGGGCTGTTGGGAGCCGAGGGGCGGTGGTGGTGCAGGAGGAATTATCAACCTCCCTCACTTGAGTCTGCCTTCGTCGAGATAGAGCGGCGCGTGCTCATCCAGCTATTTTAGCATAACACTGTGTGTGTGTGTGTGTGTGTGTGTGTGTGTGTGTGTGTGTGTGTGTGTGTGTGTGTGTGTGTGTGTGTGTGTGTGTGTGTGTGTGTGTGTGTGTGTGTGTACAGTACCTGGCAGTGTGGGGTTCTCTGCATGTTGTATCAAAGAACTTGTACAGTACTGTATAGTATGTTGTGAACGTCTTTATGACTTAGTGGAAACAGAGCCTTGTTCCGAGTCTGCGGATGAAGTCGCGCAGTGCTTACAAGATCTTTTGAAGTATGGAGAGGAATTGCCTGTTTATCTGCCTTGAGGTGGGGATGTTTGATCGTTTCTTTGGGAAACATGGAAGGCTTTACTGTGTGCTGGGAGGTAGGTACGCTCTGTGCAAACACAAAGGTGTAAATTATGTGCACAGTAACACTCGCATCTATACCTAGTGATGTCTATGCCTTGCTTGCCCACCTGCAAGCAAAACACAATTGTGCAGAGAAAAATGATTCGCCAAGGGTTGTCACACAAGCGGGCCTCCCGCATGTCTTTGGGTGGGTGTTCTCGATTTTTTCGTAGGAGATTGCAAGATAAAAGAGAGAATGTCAGTTATGTGTGCTTCTTATTAAATGTTTAATATCACGCACAAACATAAACACACACGCGGTCGCATGGTTTAAATACCTATCCTCCAAAATCCCTCAAACCAAACAAAATCGACAACAATGCTACCAAGCAAGAGGGATGGAGAGAGAGAGAGAGAGATGGAATTCTGAGCATTTTGGCGGATCTGAAACCACCAGTAGAAATAAATCTGTTTGGATCCTGATAAAAGGCTCATTGTGAACGTTGTATTCACCACAAAGTTATCACGATTCATGTTTTTGCACAAGACACTGTGTTCCATTTATACGTGGATCTCAGCTGGTGGATTTTAATTCAAACGGCTCACTATGAACTATTCTGTTCTCGCCTTCCAGTGTGGCTTAGTAGTATCCATTTCAAAAACATATATCATAAGCGAAGAAAAAAAGGTGCAGCATAAAATAAGTGTATTTGTATTGTCTTGGCCTGTATCAAGTGGCGGCACCACTTCAACCCGGCACTTCTTGTGAAACGGAATATAAGTGTCAAGTGTGGGGGCCCTAAGAGAGGGGGTGAAGGAGGGACGGGGGGTATATTTGTTTTCAATGGGCCGTCGCTCGTCCTCCATCAAAGCAAGGTTATGTTCCTGTTGGAGGCTAACATGACAGAGTTGTCTCTACAGAGTGATGGCATCTGACAGCGGTGCCTAACGAATATCACACGATCACTCTCCGCCGAGCTGCCTTTTTAGTTATGATCTCGTCCTGGATGAGGACTGCAGGTGTGTGTGTGTGTGTGTGTGTGTGTGTGTGTGTGTGTGTGTGTGTGTGTGTTGTGTGTGTGTGTGTGTGTGTGTGTGTGTGTGTGTGTGTGTGTGTGTGTGTGTGCGTTTGTGTGTTTGAGGGAGAGGGTGTCTGTGCTGAAGTGCATTGTCTGTGTCTAGGTGCTGTGCATGTATATACTTTGTGTGTGTGTGTGTGTGCGCCGAGTGTCGGTGCGCAAGTGCATTTGTCTATGTGTATCGGCTATCCGTGTGTATAATGTGTGTTTGTGTGTGTGTATACAGTGTAGTGTGTGTGTATATATATATACTTTGTGTGTGTGTGTGTATAAAGTGTTTGTGTGTATATTCTGTGAATGTGTGTGTATATACGGTGCGGTTGTGTGTGTGTGTGTGGTGTGTGTGTGTGTGTGTATGTACGTGTTGCCGGGGTTCTTCATCCGTCACATGCCCGGACGAGACGCTGAGTAGATGAAACATTGTGAGTCTCCTGGAGGATGACTGATGTGGTTTAAGCAAACAAGACGGGGCTGGAGTCTCCGCTCCTTCCCCCCCACCCGGCGCCGCTCCTCTGGGGATATATATCGAGATGTTAGCCCTGGGCGCCGACGCTCTCCGGACTATCATGGGTTTTGGTTTTTTCGATGTTGTCGATTTGTTTGATGTTGTCGTGTTACGAAATGTGCCGACAAAGCAGGAGTGAGAAATCTAAAAAAGCAGATTTTATTTAATCGAACCTCACAGATTGAAATTAGATGAGAATGATACGTGCCCTATATTTTCGGTTTAATATATATTTTAACACATTTTCTGGATCACCTATTTCCATCTCGAATCCTCGCAAGCAGCCAGGGACCTGGTTAGCCACCACCCCATAACAATAATCCACATATGAATGATTAATAACATATTTCCCATTACCCCGTGTGTGTATATATGTATGATTTAGTCATTGACCTCTGAGGGGTTTCCCTCTGAATACAAGATCTTCCATGTCGCTGTCATATCTCATTTCATATCAAAGAGGTCAAAGTAGGGAAAAAAAAAAGAAAGACTCAAAACCAATTTGTGTTACAAAAAGACTCGGGAGAAATCAGGGCTCATGTTTTGTGTTTGATATGCACAAAGACACTTATCCCTTATCTATCGTGCGCTGGAGACGGAGAGAGAGGGAGATGGAGATGGAGGTGAGAAGTGCCGCAGCAGTCTGCCACGTTGCCTCCTTCCGGATATGATGGCAGTTGATTTTGATCGTTGACATTTGCTTTTTCCTGCATTTCAAGAAAAGAAAAAAAAAAGAACACAAGGCCTTCCTTCCATTAAGGAATTATTCAAATGACCTTCAATGGTGCATCTTTCAGTTTTTTCCCCCCTGCATTTTTTTTGTGTGTTGTTGTGGGAATATGAGAACGCATACTGACATCTCAATTACTTATGCACAGGCTCAGAGTGGGCCCAATGGATGCAATCACGGCCTGTGCTATCCTCAGTCACTCCGAATCAGGGGGGGATGGCGTACGGACACACATAATTCAGACAAGTCGGGCAGGATTTGCATACAAAGACAACAAAAAGAAAAGCAAGAAGAATAGAAAAAAATACATAGAATAGAGGAGGGCTTAGTGAGTATATAGGGCAGGGGATCATACTCGTCAGGGACGCAGTAGTGTGTGCAAGGTAAGGGGATAAGGAGTTGTATATATATATATATATATATATATATATATATATATATATATATATATATATATATATATATATATATATATATATTAATAATCATATAAGTAGCGATAATACAAATACAAAGATAACTCAAATTAAACATTGCACAAAGCCTTTCCTATAGCTTTTTTGCAATGTGAAATATGTGTAAGGATGTGTGAACAACAGGACAGGACGATGTGGATACAAATAAAATAATGTGTAGAGTGTAGCGGACACGTTGTCGCTGCATTAATGGGGGGCTGGGCTGCGGATGGGCGCGGGGGGTGGGGGACAACTGGCGGTATGGGGGGGTGATGGCAAACAGCCTGTGATGACGAGAAAGTGTGTGTGATGGGGGGAACGGTTTGGTTAAGGTGGAGGGGTAGGGGGAGGGGTCTGGGCCGGGGTAGGGGGGGGGGGGGAGGGCGGCGGAGGGGGGGACCTGGGCATCATGTCATTAGGGCTCACGCGAAACGCGGCGTTAGACGTCTGGGGCGCGGTGACACATGTCACAGCCAGCTAGCCCTCCGCAACATAACCGCGACCACAACCCCCACCCTCTCCTCCTCCTCCCTCTCCCCCCCCAACCCCGCTCAACACCACACCACCACCCAGACGCCTTCTCCTCCATCCGCCCCTCCCCCCACCTCACCACCGCCACCACCTCCCGCCCGCGTATGAGTCTGACACGCCGCTGCGCATAATTTTAATCCTATGACAAGGATCTGCATGCCGAGGTTGTTGATCTGTGGTGTTGGTGCTCTGGACACGAGCTCTCTGTCAGCCCGGGGGGGGGGGGGGGCATTATGCAGGTGTGGGAGAGTTGATGGGAGAGGAGTAGGGTTGAGTGTGTGTGAGTGTGTGTGTGTGTGTGTGTGTGTGTGTGCTTGTGTGTGTGTGTGTGTGTGTGTGTGTTTTGCACTGAAGGGACACCATGACACATTTGTCATGTCCACCGAGGAGCAGAGTACAACACAAACAAGAGGCGCTCAGCAACACACACACACACACACACACACACACACACACACACACACACACACACACACACACACACACACACACACACACACACACACACACACACACACACACACACACACACACACACACCTCATCAAAACATGGAGGACCGCATCAAACCCGCATACACAGACACACACACACACACACACATGCGCGCGCATAGACATGCACACAGACATACACACACACAAAGAGGAACACACACACACTTGCCATTAGTAGTGAGTCCTAGCCAGTGCTTTTACCCCCATGAGCTGAATGACAATAACGCTCATAGGGGTTGCTTCTTTTGTTTTCTGTGTGTGTGTGTGTGTGTGTGTGTGTGTGTGTGTGTGTGTGTGTGTGTGTGTGTGTGTGTGTGTGTGTTTGTGTCTGTGTGTGTGTGTGTGTGTGTGTGAGGGCGATTTTTCTTCAGCCATCTGTTAATGAGCTAAACTCCCCAAGGTCACCTTCAGTCTATTTTATTTGATATGATCTCAAATCTGCAGCATGGCATTCTGTCTACCGTGGACGACACCCCCTCCTTCTCCACCACCACCGCCTCCACCACCTCCACTACCACCTCCACCATTCTACAAACACCTCCTCCACCGCCACCACCATCAACACCATCCACTCCTTTCCCTTTAGTTACTGTGGCCAGGGTAAAGCATGTCCTGGGTGTATCTGAATATGTTGAAAAATACATTCAGTAAAATAAAGGTTTATATGTTTCCCTGAGGGAAAGAGAATGATGGGGGCTATTTGTGTGTGTGTGTGTGTGTGTGTGTGTGTGTGTGTGTGTGTGTGTGTGTGTGTGTGTGTGTGTGTGTGTGTGTGTGTGTGTGTGTGTGTGTGTGTGTGTGTGTGTGTGTCTGTGTCTGCTCCTCATCAACCACTCCTGGTTCCTCCGTTGCCCCTCCCCTCCAGTCTCATTTACATGAATTATGCATATGAGCCGTCTCATTAGAGGCCCTCCCTCCTCAGGATTCTAATCCCTGCTGTTGCTGCGGTAACAAGATGAGATGTGACCACCGTGTACAAACACACACAGTACAGTGGCGGGGTTCACCTAGGAGGAGGGGGTATGTTTATGCTTTGGTCGGGCCGACAGGCATCATTCAGGACAGCTATTCATGAGGAGGACCCGGAGAGGGTCTGAAATAGGCCTTCGGGTGCCCAACGTAGAGGCACCTGTCTACTGTCGTTACCATAGCGACGTGGCTGTACGTTGGGGTGTATTTGTTCTCGTTTCACCTCCGTGTCTGATGTCACAGGTCCGGCGGCCATTGTTTCAAAATAGGGGTCATGGGGAAACAATGAGGTCTATACGGGACTATACGGAAATAATATATACACAAGCAGTGAAAGGATAAAAGAGCCTCTACTTTTTATTCTTTTTCCTAATTTGTTATTAGTAAGAGTCTGCTAGCATTACCCTGAGCAATGCAGCGGTAGCCACCCAAAGCTACATTGCACTTCTGGTGCCTCTCTATCATTGTGGAATAAAAGGCGATGCCAAAAAATACATTCTAAAAAGGAACTAGCTTGGTTGAGAGACGCAAGGCCAGCCGACCGGTGTGACTGTTCCGTTGTTGTTCAGAGTCTGTTTATTTCAAGGAGCCATTTGGAATGATCCATCTGTTTAAAGGTTAACTGCCTCCTCACTTCGGATGCTCTTCTCACCCGACATCTTGGTTCACAACACGCCGCGGCATGGCTCTGGCGCACCATGAAACTTGGGGTTTGTCTTCACATAGTCAGATATAACAATTAAGCTGCTTCCCGTCTCCATAATATCACCACCCTGCTGTACATCCCCACATGTCGGGTGCTGTAATGACGCATTGTACAGTTACTAGACCAAAAAACTAAGACAAAACGATGAATACACAATCATAAAAGTATTGTTTTTCATAATTCCAAAACCGCAAGCAAACAAACAAAGTGCTAGAATTGCAAGGAAATGTAGGGCCATCAAGCACAGATGCTTGGTGTAAACCTCCAGGTTTACAGCACGAGGTGACATGAGTCAGAACAAACGGCAGTGTGTTGCGGTGGCATCCGTTGGGTGTCAGGTGTCTTCCGTCCCAGCAGGGGTTGCAGATGAAGGGACGTCACCCGGACAGATCTGGGAGACTGCTGAGAGACAATCCTGCTGATGGCCGTCACTGATGGGGCGGGGGGGGGGGACGACGTTGGCACGGTGATGGAGGTAGGAGGAAGCCATGTCAGGGTTTTTGATTTAATGGACAGCCTGTCACTTCCATGTCACCGCCACAGGATTATCTCTCATCAGCCATATACTGTGTGTGTGTGTGTGTGTGTGTGTGTGTGTGTGTGTGTGTGTGTGTGTGTGTGTGTGTGTGTGTGTGTGTGTGTGTGTGTGTGTGTGTGTGTCTGTGTCTGTGTCTGTGTCTGTGTTTGTGATTGTATATGCGTGTGTGTGTGTGTGTTTCTTCATGTGCGTGTGCGGGCTCGTGTGGGTGGATAGGGGCTGGTGTACAGGGGTGGTGTGCCTGGGTGCATTCGTGTCACTGTGTGCATGAGTGTGTGTGTTAGTGTGTGACCCTGTCATTCAGCAGTAAAACATATATTTCCATCAACCCTTTTGCCAGCACAGCGACGTTGGAGGAACACTCACTCACCGCTACTCCACCATCACCCCAGACTGACTGCCTGACTGACTGCTGCTGCTCTCTGAGCGACTCACACTGATCGTCAGGTGGCAACATCCGTTGCCATGGTGAGTCATGGCGACGGTGTCTGTGTATGTGTGTGTGTGTCTGTGTGTGTGGGGGTGGGGGGTCTTTTATGGCCCTCTGAGTCTGAGGATTCAGCTTCCTGTTCCGGAACACTGGATGGAAATGACACACACAGACACAAGAACACATACGCACACTCACAAACACACACACACACACACACACACACACACACACACACACACACACACACACACACACACACACACACACACACACACACACACACACACACACACACACACACACACACACACAGACGTGACTGATCCGACACCCTCTCGACACACCCCTCCCGACCCGTTCGCCCGGCACGCATCCAAACCTCAACACTCACCCCCCCTCCCTCTCCCCCCACCAACCCTCACCCTCACCCTACCCATCCCAAGACCCCACCCACAGCCTCCCACCTCGCCCTCCAGTCCAGCCCCCTTCCCTCCTTTGTGAAGCCGGGGCTGAGAGTGCCACAGAAACACATGAAGGCGTGGAGAAAACACATGCCACAGAGCCCCAGTGCCACTCTCACTCTCGCACAGCGACAATGATAGGCTGTCATCACACAGCGATCAGCACTGTCACCCACAACACTGGAGCGTGTGCATACACAAACACACATACGCACCAACACACAGTTAGAGATGAACACACACACACACACACACACACACATACACCAACACACAGTTATAGATGCAAACACACACACATACACACACATGCACATGCACAGACACAGATGAACACATGCATACACACATCTACACAATGGCACAAACATACTGTATATACACAGACACACACCCATAAACACATCCATAAACACACACACACACACACACACACACACACACACACACACACACACACACACACACACACACACACACACACACACACACACACACACACACACACGCAAGGACCCACGGCTGTGAAAATCTGCACCAGCCGTGACAACGGAGACAACCAAGTCACTGCTGTCACTTTGGTTATTTTTACACCCTGGCTGACAACACATCACAAATCCTTCTCGCTACGGGAACAACACGAGACCACCGCATCAGGCCCATTAAGGCGCCGCGTGTCACGTCAAACATCTAATTATCTGCCGTTCGATACTTTTCCCCAATTAAGTTAGAGGCACACGCCGCACACACTCTCCCCGTTAATAATTTACCCGTGGCGATGTTGTTGTTTTCTGGGGGGGTACGCGTGCGGGGATGATGGGCATCCGGTCGGGCCGCGGAGAGACTCCTGTCCTTCCCTCATGTGTGTGTGTGTGTGTGTGTGTGTGTGTGTGTGTGTGTGTGTGTGTGTGTGTGTGTGTGTGTGTGTGTGTGTGTGTGTGTGTGTGTGTGTGTGTGTGTGTGTGTGCAGGAGGCCCTGAGAGAGAGAGAGAGAGAGAGAGAGAGAGAGAGAGAGAGAGAGAGAGAGAGAGAGAGAGAGAGAGAGAGAGAGAGAGAGAGAGAGAGAGAGAGAGAGAGAGAGAGAGAGAGAGAGAGGGACAGAAAGACAGAACTACAATCAACTCAGGTTCAATCTGCGTCTTTTCATTAATTCTTCTAGGGGGAATTATAGGCACAGAAAGAGCGAGAGAAAGAACCAGAAAGAGAAGGAGGAAGACGACAGGAAGACAGAGAAAGCAACATCGGGGTCAATCTCAGTTAAGAGACGTATTCTTCTTCTGCGTCCTTCTTTTCCGTGAGAAAGACAGAGAAGGAGAGTGAGTGATGTCAACTCTGGTGGCTTTTCTCTGAGCATGCCTGTGTGTATTTGCGTATGTGTCTATGCGTCTCATTCTCCGGCCTGTGTGTGTGTGTGTGTGTGTGTGTGTGTGTGTGTGTGTGTGTGTGTGTGTGTGTGTGTGTGTGTGTGTGTGGTGTGTGTGTGTGTGTGTGGTGTGTGTGTGTGTGTGTGTGTGTGTGTGTGTGTGTGTGTGTGTTTGAGTGTGGCAGTGGAGGGGTTAACTCCTTGGCTGTGGATGCTGTCATCTAGCAGAAGGCAGCCTTTTGCGATGCGTCTGATTGGCAGCCGCCGGGCGCTGAGATCAGTGGCAAAGGGGGCTGTGTTGATGTGTGCCATCTTGGCCGGCGTTCGCTGCTCAGCTACCCCTCCCATGCAGCTCCCAGCACCCCCACCCACATCCCCGGTGCATATGGAGCAGCGCCTTGAAAAATTAATTGGAGAAAATGAAAGTGATCTATATATAATTCAATTAAATATGTTAAAAAACATTGCTAGCTGTGGACCTACGTATCTATCTATGTATTGCCATGTGTGACTCTTTGTATATCAAACTATCTCTCTCTCTCTCTCTCTCTCTCTCTCTCTCTCTCTCTCTCTCTCTCTCTCTCTCTCTCTCTCTCTCTCTCTCTCCCTCTCTCTCTCTCTCTCTCTCTCTCTCTCTCCCCCTCTCTCTCTCTCTCCCTTCTCTCTCCCTTCTCCCTACCTTCTCCCTCTCTCTCTGTCTCCCTCCCGCTCTCTCTCTGTCTCCCTCCCGCTCTCTCTCTCTCTCTCTCTCTCTCTCTCTCTCTCTCTCTCTCTCCTCTCTCTCTCTCTCTCTCTCTCTCTCTCTCTCTCTCTCTCTCTCTCTCTCTCTCTCTCTCTCTCCCTCTCTCCCTCTCTCTCTCTGTAAGGTTTAGGTGCAGCACCAGTCTTTCAGGAGGAGTCAGCTCTGCAGTGTCGCCATCTCGACGTGAGGCAGAATCTAACGTGTGTCTTCCTATGTGATGTCAAGGATTCCACCTTGGTGTAAATGCGTTACATTTCTGACGTTTCACCTTCGCCCATTTAGCCACAAAACCGACAGATTAAGCCTCTTTGCCCCCTCCCCCCCCCTGCCCCCCCCCCCCCAGCCTTGACCCCCCCCCCCCCCCATCTCTCCCCCATCCCTGCCTGGCGTGTTGTAGCCCAAGCAGCTAGCAGCGACGTTGCATCGCAGCAGAGCCGTGTAAGATCAGGCTACGTGTGTGTGCGTATGCTTGTGTGTGTGTGTGTGTGTGTGTGTGTGTGTGTGTGTGTGTGTGTGTGTGTGTGTGTGTGTGTGTGTGTGTGTGTGTGTGTGTGTGTGTGTGTGTGTGTGTGTTCATCTGGATTGGGGGGCAGCTTCGCCTACAGGCATGGGCACCTCAAAGTCTGCCAGCCCCCACCCCCTGCCCCCACTCTAACCGCCATCTTTCCCCATGTGTCTGCTCCTTTACCTCTCCCTCTCTTTCTGTTCCTCTCTCGTTTTCTCTCTAGCGCTCTCCCTCCCTCCCTCTCTCTCTCATTCCCTGTCTCTCTCACTTTCTCTCGATATCTCTCTGTCCTTCTCTCTCTCTCTCTCTCTCCTTCTCTCTCACTCCCTTTAATCTCTATGTAAGCTAACACATAGAGGTCCCTTCCTGCCATGACCGGTAACCAGGAAGTAACACAATAAAATCACCAAAACGAACACAGACACACCCACTAACAACAGTCCATGTGGGGAGGTCATTTTGTTTGACACAGTGTTACTGTGTGATTGAAACAAAAACAAACAACATCAAAATCATCCAACAAATTAAATTACACATTTGAAATGAGAAAGGAGACAAAACCGGACTTGGCTGTAGCATGCACCATAACGATCATGGGCATTTAATGAGCTTTATTCACATTCAGGGTGTTTCTTTTGCATAAAGGTCCTCCTGAGATGCAATCTCTCTCTCTCTCTCTCTCTCTCTCTCTCTCTCTCTCTCTCTCTCTCTCTCTCTCTCTCTCTCTCTCTCTCTCTCTCTCTCTCTCTCTCTCTCTCTCTCTCTCTCTCTCTCTCTCTCTCTCTCTCTCTCTCTCTCTCTCTCTCTCTCTCTCTCTCTCTCTCACTCTCACTCTCTCCCCAGGGAATGTCACCCCTCACATTCTCCACGTAAGAGAGATTTCCATGACACGAAGGCATCTATCGCCTAGCTGTGAAGTTTCCCTGAAGTGTTTATCCACCAGAACTGACAGAGTTGGCTTTAATTAGCACTGTCTTTTTTGTTTTTCACCCCCCCCCTGTCAGATTACGTAACATTGAACCGTACCATACATTAGGGTATTTATTCACTCTTGTTTCTGAGGACCAGTTACTCGACAGAGAGAGGGAGAGTGTGTAAGAGCAAGAGAGAGAGAGAGAGAGAGAGAGAGAGAGAGAGAGAGAGAGAGAGAGAGAGAGAGAGAGAGAGAGAGAGAGAGAGAGAGAGAGAGAGAGAGAGAGAGAGAGAGAGAGAGGGAGAGAGAGAGCGAGAGAGAGAGAGAGAGAGGGGGGGAGAGAGAGGGGGGGAGAGAGAGAGAGGGAGAAAGAGAGCGAGAGAGAGAACTCCTCATTTATGTCACATAATTAAAACCAAATGACAATTCCACCCTGCGATTTAATTAACCACTTCAGATAAAGCAAATACACATACATTTTAATAGGGGGTGCATACAGTGTGTACAGCTGCTGACACATACTCAAATCACGTGAACATACGGACACACACACACGGACATGAACACACGCGCAAACACACACACACATGCAGGCACATGTAGACACGTAAATGTAGACAAGCTGGTCAAAGCCTGAGTCTTATTAAATATTTTCATCTGGGGTTTATAGACTTAAACACATTTTCGTCAAAAGGGAAAAGAGACTTGCCCCTCCATCCTCGCTTTCCTTTTTCCTTTTTTTATGTCACTCAACTTGACACCGTGTACAAATACTTCTTTCAAGCACCCGTTTCAGTTTCAGCCCCCCCCCCAACCCCCACACATACACACTCTAGCCCCCCCTCGTCCAATCACTCACAAGTTTTCTCAGTGCTAATGATGAAGGGTTTAATTCATCATAACAGCATTCGCACAACCTCTAATTAGCTGCAACACTCCTACAACAATGCCAGCGTTATCTCCTCATGCAAATGAGCTCTCAGTCTGTTGCGTTTGCTAATTTTTTTTACGAAATGGCG
>OLKM01000516.1:84175-91675 GCA_900291075.1 Melanogrammus aeglefinus | reverse complement strand
TTGCTTAGTAACTGCCTTTTGGTCACCATGTGTTCAAAATAACAAAATATAATGATATAAAATGGCCAATCAATTATATCCCTTCGTCTTTGAAGTCTTGGCTAGAAACTTTCGCAACTTTTATGAATATTATTGAATGCTTTGAACAAAGGTAAAGTTCAAACTCAAATAAAGGCAGACAAAGAGTGCACAGAAAGTTTGCAACCCACAATACCGTTTTCTAACTTTGCGAACAAATGCCTATTTGTAAAAAAATAGGTATGAATCGTCTGAAAGAGTTTACTGGTGCCAATCATAAAAACAAAGGATTGACATTCACGTTCTCTAAGAACATCTTTCCTCCACATTACACCGCCAGGTTATCAGTGACTCACAGTACCCCAAAGGTGAGATAGGAGTCCTGACCTCTGACCCTGACCCTGCCCTGACCCCGTGACCTTAGCCCCAATCAGGTCGGCAGTACCGCCGGCTTCCCCACCGTTGGCGGTCTCTAAGTGTTCAAAGCACTCAGACCCCCTCCGGTGGGGTTGGGTGGTTGAGTGTCGTACCTAGACAGCTCATCACTCTCTAGGTGCGTTTGCCGCGACAGACCCCATGACCAAGGCTCTCAGTTCGACTGTGTTATAAAGCGCACGGTGACAATAGGTCAATTTGTGCGATGAAATTTCCCGTTATTGTAATTGTCATGCGTGCAAAAATGTGTTGCCGTTCAGGCGAATAGAATGAAATGAAACACATTTTTGACTTCTCATGATGAATTGTTGAGACTCTGCACCACTGCGTTTACGTCCCCCTTGTGCGTTCGAGTGCCTGCTGTAATCTACCACTTACAAAAACAACAGGAACAAAGAAAGGCCCAAGTCACACAATCTGACAATTACTACAACAGCTTCAACAACTGATATGAGGTATCGGTTTGTTTTCAATTTTACACGTCTCCTAGGAGGAGTCACCCCCTGACCTCTTGACCGTGCTCGGCATTATGGGTAATGATGATACTGATGGTCTGACTGTCAGATAGCCCGATGGCCATCTGGAGCAGCTGTCATGCTGGCTGATTGAGAAGGAGACCCACCACTGACCAGTCATTGATTTTTTTTCAACCCCCCCCCCCCTCCTGGTGCTCCCCGGGTAGACTCCTTCTGCATTGTGCTCACTGTGACCTTTGAACTCTGCAAGAGGGGAATATGAGGTCACTGTCAATAGCCCCGACCCAACCCCATCACACACACACACACACACACACACACACACACACACACACACACACACACACACACACACACACACACACACACACACACACACACACACACACACACACACACACACACACACACACACACACACACACGTGAGCATGTATGCACAGCACACACATACAAAGCAAACATGGGACTTTCATGTAAATAAAGATAACATATTGCTAAGTCTGTTTCATGTAAACCCAAGTCGACACACACGCGTACAAACACGTACAGACACAGCACATACACATATGTGAGCCTGTGCAGACATTAAACCTGAAGTACATTCAAACAGATGGACAGTGTCACTGTGCATGAATTCAATAGCAAACCACTAGCTACTGTAAAAGCAAGGGAGACAGAGATGTAACCTGGTCTGGCCTCTCCTCAAATCCACCCCCACAATCACCTGCACAAACACAGACGCAAACACACACACACACAAACAAACATACGCGCTTACATGTACACACAAGACCCAGCGCTACCAGCGCACAATATCCATGTAATCCGACAGGCTCTGAGAGTGACTGATAGCTATTGTTGTATTGTAAAAGCTTTGTCAGCTGACGGAGAAGAGCTTTGGCTTCGACCCCCGAAGCCCCAACATCATGCTCATCATTCTCTCCCTCTTTCCCTCCCTCCCCTCCCTCCCTCCCTCCTCCTCCCTCCCCTCCCTCCTCCCTCCCTCCCTCCCTCCCTCCCTCCCTCTCTATCTTCTCTCTGCGTCTCTCTCATGAAGGGTGGGGCTCAACCCCTTCCCAGCACGTTGACGGATAGAGACTCAGACCCCGGAGTGAAAACATGGGTGGGGCAGGGCCGAGGGGAGTTGACAGGAGAGAGATGATGACAGTTGAGATAAGGTGGCAGCCAGGCTCTCTCTCCCCCCCCCCTCCCTCATCTATTCTGAAGGAGGGGTTCACGTAGATCGGAAACGTATGAAAGAAACGTGCGTAACAGCACTAGGACGTTCAAGTTCAGCAACGGCGGGTCATTAACGGGACAATAAGAACCAGAGGCCTCCCAGACGCTCCACAGAGAACTCCCCACCAGCTGCCTCGATTAACACGTCTCCAAACGTAGCTTCGGCGGCGGCGGCGTCCTAGCGGCACGGCTCTGCTCCGTGGCCGAACAGAGAGGACATTTCTGCTGCCGCGACAACTTTTATAATTCTTTTTTTTTTTTCGCTCATTTAGCTTGTTTATTGTCATGATAATGAAGTCGCGGTGTAAGTGTCATCAGGAGGAATCTGTTTTTTTTTTTTCTTTCTGTTGGCCTGTTTCCATCGCTTAATGTATGCAGGTGCTGCTTCGGCACTCGCCTCACTGTCAGCGGAAGCTGCTAAAACGCCACAAAATGGTCGCCCCTAATTGAGGGAACGAGAAACAAAATATATAAAAGTGAGGATTTGAGCTTTTAATCCCCTCATATAAGATTCAGCATAGATTCAGCCAAAACTAAATGTATTGTTGAGATACATGTTAAAAAATACAATAAAAGGGAAAAACACTTTTTTGGCCGGGTGTCGGGAGTGCGATGCTAGCAAGCGAGAGAGGTTCTTTTTGTAACAACCTTGCACCACCGGCGGGCCAGGGACAGGTGTTGGTCCAAAATACAAAGTTGCAAACTATATTAAATGCTTGAGATCTTGCTGTTAACACTATTTTTTTTTTTCCCTCGCTTTTGTCCACCCTCCTCTATTCTTCTCGGGCGACTTGTAATTCTGCCATCCATCTCGGTGGACTCTGGGAGCTCTGTAGGGAATAGCAGCAAATAGCAGCACTCACGCCATGTGTGAGACAAAGAAGAAAGGCCTGTTTCAACACCATCAATCCCACAGTCCCACACAGTGACGAGCGAGAAAAAGTCGCCATCTGTGGATGTGTTTCTCATCTCTTTAGCCTAAAAAGGAGAGACGTAACCCGTGAAGTTAAAGTGTGAATGCCTCCATGTGTTTTAGTCGTTCTGTTTGTTTTTCAGTATCCATTTAGACTAGTCTGAGATGAAATAACAAGCATGCAGGTGCATATTTCATATTTTCCTCACCAAGCCCACATAATTTACCCCCACGCTCCCAGAAATTCACGCGTTTAGAGGATACACATATTTCCACTTCAAGACGCTTGGCTGTCTTGGCTGTTTCTCTCCCGCTCTGCCACACCGTCACATGTCACTGTTTACTCCCCTTCTTTCCCTTTTCATCCCTCCGTCCTTCCATCTCCCTGTCTTCCGTCCCCCTGTCCCCTCTGTCCCTCCGTCCCCCTGTCCCTCCATCCCCCTGTCCTCAGTCCTCTGTCCCTCCGTCCACCCGACACCCTGTCCTCAGTCTTTAGTTCCCCCGTCCCTCCATCCTCCCGTGCGTCCGTCCGCCATCCACCTGCCATCCGCCCGCCCCCCTGTCCCCAGTCCCCCTGTCTCCTGTCCTCCGTCTGTCCGTCCCTCTATCCTGCCGTTCCCCCAGCCCTCCATCCGTCCGTCCCGTCGTCCCTGCGCGCCTGGCTGCAGTGCAGCAGCCATTAGCTTAACAAATCCATCCTTTGATCTCTGATTTGGGTGGGTGCCTGGTAAAGGACGGGTGCTGAGAGAGAGACAGAGAGAGAGAGAGAGAGAGAGAGAGAGAGAGAGAGAGAGAGAGAGAGAGAGAGGAGAGAGAGAGAGAGAGAGAGAGAGAGAGAGAGAGAGAGAGAGAGAGAGAGAGAGAGAGAGAGAGAGAGAGAGAGAGAGAGAGAGAGAGAGAGGAGAAAGCACTGTAGAGTTGAAAGTCGTGGGTGCATGTCTCTGTGTGCCTGTGCATCGGTTTGTGCGTGTACCTATACTTGTGGTAGCCCGTGTGTTACACAAAGTGCGGTGTGTGTGTGTGTGTGTGTGTGTGTGTGTGTGTGTGTGTGTGTGTGGTGTGTGTGTGTGTGTGTGTGTGCGTGCGTGTGTGTGTGTGTGTGTGTGTGCATGCATGTGTGTGTTAGTGTGTGTGCTAAGGTCTATGTAGGCCGTCAGAGTCGGACTGGCCCTGCAGAGGAGAAGGGTTCAACTGAGCGGTCCACTTCTACTGAGGTATTAGAGGAGAGAGAGAGAGAGAGAGAGGACAAGAGCCGAGAGAGAGAGAGAGACGAGAGAGAGAGAGAGAGAAGAAGAGAGAGAGAGAGAGAGAGAGAGAGAGAGAGAGAGAGAGAGAGAGAGAGAGAGAGAGAGAGAGAGGAGAGAGAGAGAGAGAGAGAGAGAGAGAGAGAGAGAGAGAGAGAGAGAGAGAGAGAGAGGAGAGAGAGAGAGAGAGAGAGGAGAAGGAGAGAGAGTGTCCATTTCCAGGGAAAGAGGCCATGATGGTAATGTCAGTTCATTTGCATTTGTACTGAGTGAATAAGCTGCCTAATGGTTTAAATATAACTCACTTACTGCTCACTCCAAGCTCCTGGGCTGTTCTTTCTCTCTGCAGCTTGTCCCACTATCACAGCCCTCTCTCATCCTCCCAGCTCCCCCCACCCCCAAACCCCACTGCAACCCACACACACACACACACACACACACACACACACACACACACACACACACACACACACACACACACACACACACACACACACACACACACACACACACACACACACACACACCTACTTATCTCGCTCGTGCACACTTTGTTCCTCTCTTATCCTCACCCTCACCACGTTTTCTCTCACGGTCCCGCCACATGCGCTACAACCCTCTGTGTTTACGTTCCTGGACACACCGCTTTCCCCCTGATTTCCCCTCCTGGCCGGTGGGACGAGGGGGATCGCAGGTTGGTACGGTCATCGTTATCGCTGTGTGCTGCGGTTGTGTCCGGGCAGATTACAGGAGCTCGCAGTTGGCTAGCGGTTGGCTAGAGGTTTTGGGAGGCCTTTCTGGATTCCTGGCTTGTGGGTTTGTCCACCCGTCTTATTTTTCTCGGTCCATCCATCTGTCCTCCTGTGTGCAGCAAACTAAACCGTCCACACGGGCGTCCTACCTCTTTTGTTGTGTCTGTACTTTTCTTAAAGAGAGAGAGAGAGAGAGAGAGAGAGAGAGAGAGAGAGAGAGAGAGAGAGAGAGAGAGAGAGAGAGAGAGAGAGAGAGAGAGAGAGAGGGAGAGAGAGAGAGAGAGAGAGAGAGGGAGGGAGGAGAGAGAGAGGGAGAGAGAGAGAGAGAGAGAGGGAGGGTGGTTTTGGTTAAATTAATGGTTTCCTCCCCCCTTCCACCATCGCGCCACACTGATTTCACCTGCTTCTGTTCCAGTCTCTCTTTCTCTCTCTCTCTCTCTCTCTCTCTCTCTCTCTCTCTCTCTCTCTCTCTCTCTCTCTCTCTCTCTCTCTCTCTCTCTCTCACGTTAAGCGGGGATTTATGGTGCCGCCGTCCCATCCAACCGAACCATTTGTCTTCCAGTTGGGTGTAACGGCACTCTCTATTCCCCGCAGATTTAGGGATAGGACGGAGCGGGGAAAGGCGGCTAATGGGGGGGGAGGTGGTGCTCAGGGTAGCGGCGGTGGCTAGGACGTCACTCGTAATGGCTCTGGTCTCTTCCAGTTTCCCTCACACTCAAACCCCGAGGTCCCGGCAGAGAGGAGGGTTATAACTGGGACCCTTTCCTCTCAGTCCTAAGAATAGAAAGGTGTAGGAATGAAATGATAAGGGGGACGTGAGGAGATGTGGCGGATCCACAGGCATCCCACTGAGACCTTTTGTCCCTAATAGTCGACCTATTACCCAAATATGTTATTGAAAAGAAAGAGAGAAAAAGGACTCAGGGGGCATTTTGGAACACAGACTGTTTAAGGCCGGCGCGCGTGTTGGCGCACCGTTGGGGATCCGCGTTCACGTCGTCGGTGAGGAAGCCTCGCTAATGTCTGATCTCTAATTACATAATGTTTGTTGCGAGTCAACACGGTAATTTGTGTCGCGACGAAGTTTGTGTCGCGACGAAAGGGGGGGGGGGGGGGATCTGCCTGGCGTTGCACCTAGAACGGGAGAGAAAATGTAAAAATGTAAAATGTAAACACATTCCCCTCGCTGCCAAAATGAACTCTGGGAAGCAACAAAAAAAAAAATGCAAAGAAGTGTCATGTTATCTCTGCTGAAACTTGTGACCAGACAAAATACCCACAAAGTAAAAGCAAAACATAAAAAATAAAGGCCTCCTCACCCCCCCAACACCCCCTCCCCCATCGCTACCCCCTCCCCTCCCTTCGACTCGCTTCCCTCCCCCCCCTCCCTCCCCTGTCTGAAGAAGAGACTCACAGGCCTCAACAAGATTTGTCACTGTAAGGCGGAATAATGCATGAAACTATTTATAAAAAGCTTACCTTTCACTTCTCTCTCCCTGAGAGATAACGGTGCATACAGTATCTGTGTCTATATGGAGAGAAGTGTTGGGGGGAGGGGGAGAGCGACAGAGAGAGGGAGGGAGAGAGAGAGAGAGAGGAGAGAGAGAGAGAGAGAGAGAGAGAGAGAGAGAGAGAGAGAGAGAGAGAGAGAGAGAGAGAGAGAGAGAGAGAGAGAGAGAGAGAGAGAGAGAGAGAGAGAGAGAGAGAGAGAGAGAGAGAGAGAGAGAGAGGGAGAGCAGGAGGGAGAGAGAATTGGAACAGGAAGGGGAAGTGTTATATACGGCAGCAGTCCACTTGTTCCTGAACTCCCTGGAGGCTGTCCTTGTAGTCTGAAGCCCAGAACTCCCACCCAACGCGCTCGACCTGAAGGGGACTACATACATGCACAGAACACGAGGATGTGAAGACAGTGTGTGTGTGGTGGGGGAGGGTTTGGGCGAATGGGTGTTCAAGGAGATGGTGGGAGGATAGTCCGGGGGCCCCGTCGGCCATTCTTTTTTCTTGTCTTTCGCAATTCTGTTGTTTTGGTTTCTGATACTGTTTTTATATATATATATATATATATATTAAAAAAAAAAATGTTTTCGAAGTGTTTTTTTTTCTATATCGAAATATATTTTTTATAATAAATAATATATGTTTGTTCGGAAGTGTATTTTTTTTCTACTAGGCCTATCTGTTCGGAGAGAGCAGGGTGTGTGTGTGTGTGTGTGTGTGTGTGTGTGTGTGTGTGTGTGTGTGTGTGTGTGTGTGTGTGTGTGTGTGTGTGTGTGTGTGTGTGTGTGTGTGTGTGTGTGTGTGGGGTGCCGGTGGTGTGTTAAAGCTAGAGCAAGCTAGGTATCGTGAGCGTAGCCTGCGGCGCTGCTACACCTCTCCCGATGCCTCCACCGCGACCTCCGCCTGGGGTGTGTGTGTGTGTG
>OLKM01000516.1:73626-77300 GCA_900291075.1 Melanogrammus aeglefinus | reverse complement strand
GTATATTTGTTTGTGTGTGTGTGTCTCTCACCCTGAATCCCAAGAATGAGGGGAGTCTGGGGGCTAATGGCATGCAGATATGTTGTCTTTGTGTCAGAATATGAGAAAGGAAATTTGTGTGAGGCGCTCAGCGAGTCAGAATTCATTTCTTGCTCGAGTTTTTGCCCTGCAGTCAAACGTAAACTGACTGCAGACTCAGCTGGCTGACTGAGTGAGGAAACGCACACACATATACCCACACATATGCACGCCACACACACACACACACACACACACACACACACACACACACACACACACACACAACACACACATGCACACACAGACACACACATCAGACACACAAAGAAATACACACGTACGCATGCACGCATGCATGCACGCACGCACACACACAAACATACGTATGCACAGACAAATACGCACACACTCTAACAGACCAACATCAACAAACAAGAAACAAACATAAAACATCTATACACAATTATGCACACATGCCACACACACGTATGTGTGCACCAAAAAATGTTGAAACATATATATTGGTGTGTATATATATATATTTGTTAAAGATACGTATTTTGACTTATATATATCCCATGACACATTCAAGGATCCAGGAACCCATGTGCACCTCGCTCAAACAAGCATCCTCCTGTATGCGTAAACAAAATCCAACACACTATAACAATCAGCGTTATAATAACTTGACTTCATCTAGAGGCTTTCTAGGCGCCCTGAACAAAAAAAATACATGAACAGAAAACAGTCATAGCAAAGGTCACCGAGAATGGCAGAAACACACCAGACACCATAGGCCTTGGTGAACAGGTTTCCTTGGTTTTTTAAAAGCGTCTTAAGACGCAAGTGCTGCGGACCTCCAGATCCAAGAGAGAGTCCAAGCGGGTGGGGGCTGAAACACTGAAAACCCTGCGCCCAAAAGTCTGCAAGTTATTGATGGGGGGGTGTCTGAGGACTGCAGATTCCGGGACAGGGAGTAGGGTGGTGAAGCAGAGCTGATGAGAGGAGGGATTTGCAGGTGAGGAGGAAGACGATTTTGTAGAAGAGATGCGGCGCTTTGGGATGGGAGCCAGTAACGGCGGATAAGGGTGGGGATGAGGCGGCGGTGAGAACCCTGGCAGCTGAGTTCTGGCCACGCCGGAGCTTCTCCGCGGCTTTGCTGAGAATCCCGGGAGAGGTGCTCTGTGGCCGTGGTCCAGACGGGAGGCTGTGGAGCCACGGATGAGGGTCTCAGCCACGCAGTCTGATTGTGAAGAGGACCAAGCCTGGATACCATTTTGAGATGGTGGAGAGCAGATTTGTTGATGGGTTCGATGTGGGACTTGAATTAGAGTGTGTGTGCTCCAGGATAACACCCGGGTGGCGGGTTAGACATGCACATACACACAAATGCACAGAAATCAAACACTGTAACACACAGCATATCTGGGCTTGTGGCACACAAACACTTTCCCTGGAGCACACATACACATGCATGAGGAAGCCTATGTGCTATGTATCATAACCTGGCCTCCATGCTCCCTACTCACCCGAACAATGTACACACACACAGACATAGACACACACACACACACACACACACACACACATACACACACACACCACTCACGCACACACACACACACACACACACACACACACACACACACACACACACACACACACACACACACACACACACACACACACACACACACACACACACACACACACACACACACACACACACAATCTACTCTCCCTACTCGACACGTCTGCACACTCCGCGGTGCTCCAGAGGGAGTGCCCGGAGATTGGCCTCTCCACGCCTGAGTGACAGGTGTACAAGGGCGACACAATGGCCGCCAATATGTCTGGAGACTGCGGGCACAATGACCCTCGTCTCCCGGGAAACCAAGCGGCTCCGTGCCTCTCCGTCAGTCCATCAAACATGAAAGGGACAATTTCAGGTGGGGAGGGGAGGTGGGGTGGAGGGGGTAGTCTGGGGGTGGGGGGGGGGGGGGGGGGGAAGATGAGAGAGCGGGATGGAAAAAAATTATGAAAGAGAAACATTTGGAGGTTTCGTTGCCACTCAACAGAGCCGCGGGCAAGCACTTTGATAGCAAAAATGGATTCTGATTCTTGATTATATGAAGAAGAAGGCGAAGAAGAAGAAAAAAAGAATAAAGACGCAGGCGCAATCTGAAACCGCTCAGTGTGTAAGAGGACGAGGAGAGGCTGAATGGCAGCAGAGGGAGAGGATGGAGAGAGGGGGAAGAGAACGGGCTGGAGAGAGAGAGAAAGAGAGAGAGAACAAGAGGCCTTTTCCAGAACCATTAGTTCAAACACAGCGTTCATCCTCCATAACGGGGGAGTGTTGCATAGCCCACGGTCGCCACTCGAGAAAACCTGTTTCTCTCCTCTCAAACACCAGCAGCTAAATGTCAGGCAGATATGGAGATGCACATGATACCTATATATATATATATATATATATACTGTTTCTATCCTATAAAACACCAGCAGCTAAATGTCAGGCAGATATGGAGATGCACATGATACCTATATATATATATATATTCATGTATACATCCAAATGGAAAAGTCCTGGGCTTAACTGAAAATGGTGCGGGTTAATATTTATTGTTTTAAACTGCCCCAGTGTTGGTTCAGCGCAGTGTTCACACCAAGACTTCATAAAAGTACATTGATAAGAAAGACAGCTTACTCCTGATGATGTGTGTAGATGTGGGCTTGAGACGGGAGGGGGCAAACAGAAGCTGAGTGAGAGGGACAGAGTCAGAGAGAGAGAGAGAGAGAGAGAGAGAGAGAGAGAGAGAGAGAGAGAGAGAGAGAGAGAGAGAGAGAGAGAGAGAGAGAGAGAGAGAGAGAGAGAGAGAGAGAGAGAGAGAGAGAGAGAGAGAGAGAGAGAGAGAAGAGAGAGAGAGAGAGAGAGAGAGAGAGAGAGAGAGAGAGAGAGAGAGAGACGGAGAGACAGACAGACAGACAGACGGACGTACAGGGGGCTTGATGTGCTGTTATCACTCTTTCCAGTCCTCAGCAGCAGTAGATAAACAGGAATGTGAAGGGCAGTGGCGCTGCAGGGGACTGATTGACATGGCTAGTGCCCAAACAACACATACACACACACACACAAACACACACACCACACAAACACAAACACACACACACACACACAACACATGCAGTACACAAACACTCGCTAACATAGACACAAATACAGAACACGTTCTCACATAAACAGACACACACACACACACACACACACACACACACACACACACACACACACACACACACACACACACACACACACACACACACACACACACACACACACACACACACACACACAAGGCTTTACACATAAACATAGGTGTGTATATTAACAACAACAGATAATCACACAAACGTTCATACCCCTACACAAATGCAGAAAAAAACACACACACACACATGTATATTAACACACACATACACACACATACATACACAAACTAATACACGTATGCACGTACATACATTAATGCAGAAATACATTTTGTGCACAACCACATAGATACAGAAGTGAGCCAACACACACACAAACCTTTGCCTTTAGTGTCATCATCCTGTATCCCTTTTACTGAACAGTGAATGCTGTTCACAATATT
>OLKM01000516.1:45780-63280 GCA_900291075.1 Melanogrammus aeglefinus | reverse complement strand
GTGTGTGTGTGTGTGTGTGTGTGTGTGTGTGTGTGTGTGTGTGTGTGTGTGTGTGTGTGTGTGTGTGTGTGTGTGTGTGTGTGTGTGTGTGTGTGTGTGTGTGTGTGTGTGTGTGTGTGTGTGTGTGTGGGAGTGCTCGTAGGCGAGTGATCATAAGCAAGTGGGAGAAGAGGAGGAAAAATAGAAATGGCAGCTCTCGCTCGCTAAACGTAAAACAAACAAACTTTAATCCGATGCTGAGCCTGCGCTGCAGCTGAGACGTTCAGAAGCTGAGACGGGGGAGTAGTGTTGGTGGAGGGGGGTGGGGTGAGAGGGAGCGGAGAGAGCGAGAGAGAGAGCTATGGGGGAGAGGGGGAGAGAGAGGGGGAGAGAGAGGGGGAGAGAGAGGGGGAGAGCGGCTCACCTGGGGGGAGAGGGGGGAAAGGAGGGAGGCTTGTGTCGTACCGTAAACACACAAACAGAGCATTTACTAGCGTCCTGTTATTCACTCTTATGTCAACACGCGACGCTCGGAGCTAACTAGGTAGCACAATCACCAGGGGGAGGAAGAGGACTCACAGAAGTCACAAAAAACGGCGTTTGACTGACATTTTTGTCTCTTTGTTTCTTCCTTCATTTTCCCAAATAGTAGAACATGAAAAAAAAAAAAAAAGCAAACATTGATGCACTCATAAGACACACGCAGGCTCCGAGTAGGAGGGTCTCTGTTGGTTCTTTGTCTCAGCGTCTCCGTCTCCGTCAGCCTGCACAGAAGTCAGGAGTGGTGCTGGATGAGAGCGAGAGAGAGAGAGAGAGAGAGACACACAGAGAGAGACACACAGAGAGAGAGAGCGAGTGAGAGAGCAAGAGAGAGAGTGAAAGTGCAAAAGAGAGAGAGAGAGAGAGAGAGAGAGAGAGAGAGAGAGAGAGAGAGAGAGAGAGAGAGAGAGAGAGAGAGAGAGAGAGAGAGAGGAGAGAGAGAGAGAGAGAGAGAGAGAGAGAGAGAGAGAGAGAGAGAGAGAGAGAGAGAGAGGTGGGATGTAAGATGGAGAGGAAGAGTGAGAAAGAGAGAGGGAGAGGTCTTGGGAGTTGCCGTGTCGATCCTTCTTGGCTGGCGCTTCACAGGAAAACTGACGGCGAGGGCTGATCATCATTAAAAGGCGCACAACTTGACATGTTTATTTAATGCCTGCTCTCGGCAACAGCCAGCAAGCTGCTGCCGTCTCTCACTGCACCATGTGTGCTTCTGATTTCTGCGTGCAAAGGTAAGCGTGTGTGTGTTTCTCTGTGCGTATATGTGTGTGTGTGTGTGTGTTTGTGTACCAATGTGCGTTTTCTGTGTGTCTATGTGTTTGTATTCCTTTGTCAATGTGCGGTTACTTCCTGTGAGCTCTTTGTGTGTGTGTGTGTGTGTGTGCGTGCGTGCGTGCGTGCGTGCGTGCGTGCGTGCGTGCGTGCGTGCGTGCGTGCGTGCGTGCGTGCGTGCGTGCGTGCGTGCGTGCGTGCGTGCGTGCGTGCGTGCGTGCGTGCGTGCGTGCGTGCGTGTGTGAGTGCGTGTGTGTGTGTATATCATTATACACTGATAAAGGGACCTTTGTAAGTGTGTTGAGGTGAGGTTATGAGGGGCCTGTCTCACTTTGACTGAGCTGAACTCCCCTCCCACAGCACACAGGCTACCTCCTCATAAGACCAACTTTGTTTTAACAGCAGAGAGCCTCCAACAGAAAGTTTCAGTTACCACCGAGATACACCCCCCCCAAACAACAACAACAACAACAACATCAGCCGCCCCCTCTCCACTCCACGCTCCAGCCTTCTGCAGCCCTAAGCAGGAATAAACAAGGAGTGAAGTAGGATGGACAGACACAAATTACATCCTAACAGCTCCGTCTCTCTCCCTCACTCTCTTTCTCTCTCGCTCTTTCGCTCTTGCGTTCCTCAAACAGGCCCATAGCGGCGGTAGCAGGGCCTCCCCCCCCCCCCCCTCGCCCCATCCTCCGTCCTCCTCTCTGGATGTCGCCCCGGTCCCGACAGCTCCCATAAATACCAGTGATGGTTCACATCACGCGGGGCCAACATCCACCGCAAGCTGCAGGGGGAAACGGCGGGGGGGGGGGGGGGGGGGGGGGGGGACGTGGGAGATAAAAGGCGTAGAAGGAGATGGAGCACTGGGTCCTTGGCGTTTTTTTATTTTTTCATTTCTATCCACTGTTGAGCCAATAACATCGCGGGATGCATGGTGGCCCTTTAGCTGCTACCGCTGGTAGCGTCCGGGGTGGAAGAGGAGGAGGATAAAGAGGAAATGAGGGAGGAATCCAAGAAAGGGAACGCGCATGTGTGTGTGTGTGTGTGTGTGTATGCGCGAGTGCAGGCCTGTGTGTGTTCGCCAGAGAGAGGAAGATAGATAGAGTGTGTGTGTGTGTGTGTGTGTGTGTGTGTGTGTGTGTGTGTGTGTGTGTGTGTGTGTGTGTGTGTGTGGCATGCTGAGAGTGCGTATGTTTGGACTGTGTGTGCCTCGATGTGTGTGTGTGTGTGTGTGTGCCCGTGGCATGCGTGAGAGCGAGCATATGTTTGCGCACGCGGCGGCTTGTGAGTGATGGATTAGGCCACGGCGCGTCCTTTCTCTTGTTTGTTTGTGTGTGTAAACGCCGTTTTGATGAAATATTAATGCCTCCTCCAAAATCCCTTGTACAGGATCCTCTGTCTTTGACTTCTCCATCTGTACCACCTGAGGTAGGCATTTAGTATGCGGTTCTCTCGCTCGCTCTCGCTCACTCTCCCTCGCCCCTCACGCTGTCGGTGTGTGTGTGTGTGTGTGTGTGTGTGTGTGTGTGTGTGTGTGTGTGTGTGTGTGTGTGTGTGTGTGTGTGTGTGTGTGTGTTGTGTGTGTGTGTGTGTGCGTGTGTGCGTTGCGTGCGTGTGTGTGTGTGTGTGTGTGTGTGTCTGTGTGTGTCTGTGTGTGTGGGGGGGGTGGAGGGTAGGTAGCGGGGGGGCTGAAGACCTCCATGTGTCGAGCTGTCAACGGAGCCCTGTCATGACACACCCTTGGTCCCGCAGTCTGGAGAACTCTCTCCGTGACGGCACCCTGCACACACACACAGCGGCCACAACTTTCTTTATTGTGTGTGTGTGTGTGTGTGTGTGTGTGTGTGTGTGTGTGTGTGTGTGTGTGTGTGTGTGTGTGTGTGTGTGTGTGTGTGTGTGTGTGTGTGTGTGTGTGTGTGTGTGTGTCTGATACAAGACTCTACAAGCTGTTGCTCTTTCATTAATTTTTCGGTGCGATAACGTTTGACTTTGGAGAAAAGCCTCAGCAGTGGTTTTGCCAGTTGGGACTGACAAGTCGGCTTTTGTCGTCTCTTTCTTTGTTACAATGTTTGTTTGTGTGACTTTGTGCGTGTGTTTGTGTTTGTGTGTGTGTGTGTGTGTTTGTGTTTGTGTGCCTGAGTGTTTGTGTGCGTGTTTGTTTTCATTGCACTTGATGATGTAAATCTCCCTGATCCCCAGCTGAGCAATCTAACACGCCGTGTTTATTCTACCCAGACGGATTGGGTTGGACGCCCCGGTGATATCGATCGCTCAAGGGGGGGAGGGGGGGGGGGGGGGGGGGCACTGGCCGCTGCTTGATTGACAGCTGCCAAGGAACTGAACTGCCCGCCTGTCTCCTCAGAGGGGATCGGGTACCAGTCAGTCAGTCCATTTCATCACCTCTCATTCACACTGATGCTGGCTGACTGGCACAAGGATATGCGATAGCGGCCGTTGACAAGCAACGCGTCTCTCCTGCGGTTTTGGGGATGTTGCCCGTCACCACATACACCCCATCCTTCCCATCCTCCCCCCCCCCCTCTCCTCTCTCCCTCTTGCATGATATGCAACGAGAGAAAGCGTGCAAATCGATTCCTCTGCAACCCACAAGCTCCGTGTCTGCTTTGCGTGGAACTTGCCGACCTGCTGACCTCGCCCCCTTTATAACACAACCCCGCCGCCACCAGCGCCAACCGACCACCGCCCGAACCACCGCTCGACCATGCGTGTCCCTGAGCGGCACGGTTACGGGGTCCAGGGTCAGATCATCACCGCCATGCGACCGCCAGGCTGGAGCCAATCAGCGGCAAGCCGAGAGAACCGCAGTGGCTGATGTGGCGGCATGCTTGTGTTTTTCATGTCAGGGAGAGAGAGAGAGAGAGAAAGAGAGAGAGAGAGAGAGAGAGAGAGAGAGAGAGAGAGAGAGAGAGAGAGAGAGAGAGAGAGAGAGAGAGAGAGAGAGAGAGAGAGAGAGAGAGCACCATGCAGAGCTCGTGATTAGCTTCTTTCATAACAGGGAGACAAGCGCTTCAATCTTGTGACTGCAGGACTGCCTGGCACGGAGGCGTCACGCACAGCCACCTACACCGCACACAGCAGGATGTGTGTGTGTGTTTCTATGTGTGTTGGTGCACCCTAAGCATACGACACACACTTCCTGTACATCCTTTATCATAATTATCTTCCTGTGTGTGTCACACACACATTCACAACAACCGGCCGTCTGTGTTCCTCAAATAACTCCTTCATTGTCCTTCTTGGCAAGCAGACACAAAGGCAGCCTTAAAAATACACAGAAGACAAGATGGCCGACTGAGTGTTGCCCGAGGAGGTATGGATGTCTGAGGGAAAAAGCTGGGTTGGGATGTGTTTGTGTCACTCAATAAATCAGTGGGAGTTTAATTACAAAGCTAGTGTGAAGCGACCGTGACAGACAAAGTCTTTGTGTGTCTGTGTGTGTGTGTCTGCCTGTATTTTGTGTTTATAGCCGGATACAAAAAAGACACACTCACCCACACACACTCACATACACATGAACACAAACACACACACACACACACACACACACACACACACACACACACACACACACACACACACACACACACACACACACACACACACACACACACACACACACACACACACACACACACACACACACACACACACACACACACACACACACACAGCTATGTTTAGAAGATATGATATCAGATAAAACAATAGTTCTGAAATGCAGAAGCCATGTCAAGCACTAGGTCTGTGAGTTTGCATTCCTCTATGGTCAAAACAAAAGTTCAGCCTGCCCACACACTAAGGGAAGCACGTGTGCGTTTTTCATGTATGGGAAGAGGTTGATGATGTCATGACTGTCAAACCACGACCCATGCAGGAACTTGGATACACCCACACACAGACACACACACACACAGACACAGACACACACACACACACACACACACACACACACACACACACACACACACACACACACACACACACACACACACACACACACACACACACACACACACACACACACACACACACACACACACACACAGACATCCACACACACACACACGCAGACATCCACACACACATCAATGGCAGTTCCTTTCGGTATCCCTTGCTTTCAGGTCACAGGGAGTTAACTCACTCTCTGGTTGATCGCCACCTCCATCCTCCAAGCCCGCCTTCCTTCCCTCCCTCCCCCACCCCTCCAGCCCTCTGTTATGAGGGGTGCTGGGTCAGAGCTCTGGTGGCTAATCTCTGCATGAGAGTCGGTCACACAGCGGGTCCAAACTCACCCCCCTCCCCGTGCCCCGCGCGCCTCGTAATCCTGGGTGGACAGGGGAGGAATAGAGCGAGAGAGAGAAGAGAGAGAGAGAGAGAGAGAGAGAGAGAGAGAGAGAGAGAGAGAGAGAGAGAGAGGAGAGAGAGAGAGAGAGAGAGAGAGAGAGAGAGAGAGAGAGAGAGAGAGAGAGAGAGAGAGAGAGAGAGAGAGAGCGATAGTATCATCAAAAGATAGTGAGGAGCGGAAAGAGAGATGATGTTTTCAAGGTTATGGATGAAAAAATATTACAGCTGTCAATTTAGGCAGAGATCAGGTGGTGCCCATGAAAGGCGAAAGTCGGTCAGGATTTTTTACGCACACATGCACACGAACAAACAGATAAACAAATGCACACACGCAACCCCCCCCCACACACACACACACAACACACACACACACACACACACACACACACACACACACACACACACACACACCCACACACACACACACACACACACACACACACACACACACACACACACACAGAAAACGCTGACACATATTACATTCTACATTATTAACGTGTGCATAAATGCATGAATGCAAATGCACTTCCAGATGCTAACACATTCAAATTAATTGCAAACCCATATGCTGTGAGATTAATATACTCTTCATTGACGTACAACTGACCACTGATGGTAAATTAGCAAGTATTAATACAATTAAACTGTTAGGCATCAGATGTGTTTGCAAGACACTCCAGAATTTGGCTGCAATACCGCAACCCCAAAAAAAGGAAAATAAATAGTACTGATCTATTTGCAATGGGAATTCTCAAGTTTATTGGATCGTTATCAGTTAGCGTTAAAATTTCCTTCTGTTGTGAATTATTCGGTTTTAATCTGAAGTAAATTGGCAGATTCGCTACAGATTTGCATTTGGTGTTTTGCACTGCCTTTCCATTCCAAGTATTTGTGCAACCAATAACATTGTCCCAAAGACAGTAATTAATTCCTGGCATGCGGTGTTTGCGAGCGTCCATAAGGCAAGGAAGAAGAGAGGGAGAAAAACACAACATCCGCAGTAAATTGCAAGCAGACGGACAGATGCCAATCTCTCTCTCTCTCTCTCTCCCCCCTCTCTCTCTCCCTCTCCCTTCCCTCTCTCCCTCTGCTTCCTGTGAGGCGCCCGTGCTAGCCCTCTGAGAGACATTAGCGTTTGTCTCTGCCATCCCATGTGCCAGGGCCCTCGGGCACAGCCGTCACAGGAGGGTCCAGCCCCCCTTATTTCTGATCTCATCTCATCTTATCTCATGTATCTGTGAGCAGGGATGGAAAAAAGCATGAAGCAGACTGGGATGGGAGAGAGAGAATGCTTGTGTGTTTGTGTGTGCGTTTGTGTTTGTGTGTGTTTCATTGTGTGTGTGTGCGTTCCTGTAATGTGGTGTGTGTGTGTGTGTGTGTGTGTGTGTGTGTGTGTGTGTGTGTGTGTGTGTGTGTGTGTGTGTGTGTGTGTGTGTGTGTGTGTGTGTGTGCGTGTCTGTATGTGTGTCATTGTGTGTGTGTGTGTATGTGTCGGGTCTCTGTGTCGTTGTGTGTGTGTGTGTGTGTGGCTCGTTGTTGTGTGTGTGTGTGTTGTGTGTGTGTGTGTGTGTGTGTGTGTTGTTGTGTGTGTGTGTGTGTGTGTGTGTGTGTTGTGTGTGTGTGTGTGTGTGTGTGTGTTGTGTGTGTGTGTTGTATGTGTGTGTGTGTGTGTGTGTGTGTGTGTGTGTGTGTGTGTGTGTGTGTGTGCGTGTGCGTGTCTGTAATATGCCAGTTTTTGCATGTGCATCTGCCATTTGAAGCAAATGATTGCCGCTGGCGCAAGTGTGTGCGTGCTAGAGCGCCCCCTAGCTACCCCAACACCAGAGCCTCCCCCCCCCTCTTCTCAACCCCCTCCTCTCCCTCCTCCCTCTCCTCCCCCCCGTGCCCTACATACCAGTCCCGGAGAGGGAAGACCCCGTCTAACATCCCTGCTTCACAGAGACACCATTTTTGTCATGTTTTATATCATTCTACTAATAAAAAAAAAATGGTCGCTGACTAAAAACGACTCCGTCCCTGAAGATCGCTGCTAACACAAACGCTCAAGAGTAATGAAATAAAAATGAAAGCTCTTCATTCTCGTTGGCGTAGCCCGTGTTTTATAAACACGGTGGCGATGTCTCGCCGTTTGAATCCATGTCGGCCAACAGGAATGAAACAAGGGTTAGGGACAGCAGCTGCAGACAAAATAGGGAGAGAGAGAGAGAGAGAGAGAGAGAGAGAGAGAGAGAGAGAGAGAGAGAGAGAGAGAGAGAGAGAGAGAGAGAGAGAGAGAGAGAGAGAGAGAGAGAGAGAGAGAGAGAGACAGAGCGGACGATGGAGAGTGTCAGAGAAAGAGAGAGGGAGAGGGAGAGAGAGAGAGAGAGAGAGAGAGAGAGAGAGAGAGAGAGAGAGAGAGAGAGAGAGAGAGAGAGAGAGATCAGAGAGAGAGAGAGAGAGAGGAGAGAGAGAGAGAGAGAGAGAGGAGAGAGAGAGAGAGAGAGAGAGAGAGAGAGAGAGAGAGAGGGATCCAGCAGATGGTGGACTTGGCGAGAGGCCCCTGCATCATGGTTTTATGTGAGCTCTGTCTGGAGAGAAGTCCAAGGCCCTGAAGCGACTCTCAAACACCCGGGAGAGTGATGTCATCACAGAGAGCACAGGGGCTCTGATGGCCATCATTATTAAGACTAGAGTTTTTGCGTGAGCGTCGCACGCGCTCAACATCAAGTTGAAATGAACAGGGGTAATTGTTCAATGGAAATTGTAGTATACTATGCATGCAATTCAATTATTGAATAGCTTTTACTGTTATTCAGGGCTGAAAAGTGCATTAAAATAAAAGGCAACTACTATTGGTTAATTGAAAATGATAATCATCATTGAGATAAACATCTCTTCCAGTGTCCTGGCCAAGACAGACATTTTTGGAGGCTCAAGGAGGAGTCACTTGTATGTTGATATGCCGCCGGTATAAATTCAAACATCGGGGCGATGTTTGAATTTAACGTTTTTTATAAGACAAAATGAACGACCTGCCGTTGCTTGGCGAGGTGAGGGATTGGCTCTTCCCTTCTTTTATCGCAATTTCTACAGTCTATAGACAGAACGTCTTACCTGGGAGAGTTTGTCGACGGCGGAGCCGTTATGTTTAAAAACATAACTTCTTACCTGGGCCAGTGTCACTGCGGGGTGTGCGCGTGCGTGTGTTCTTACCTGCATAACGTCTTTCCTTGGCGAGTGTGTTGCTGCCTTTGTTTTGTCGTGCGGTGTGTGCGTGTGCGTGTGTGTGTGCTCTGGCTTGTGTGTGCGCTTCCGTGTATAAGTCGCTGCCTTTGTCTTGATGTGCAGTGTGTGTGCGCGTATATGTGTGTGTGCGCGCGTGTGTGTGTGCATTTCCTTGTATGTTCGTGCCCATGTGTGTGGTGTGTGTATGCGGTGTGTATGTGCGTGCTTGCTGTGCTGTGTGTGCGCGTGTATGTGTGTGTGTGCGCGCGTGTGTGTGTGCATTTCCTTGTATGTTCGTGCCCATGTGTGTGGTGTGTGTATGCGGTGTGTATGTGCGTGCTTGCGGTGTATGTATGTGTTCGTGCCTGTGTGTGTGTGTGTGTGTGAGCTGCAGGCTGAGCACGTGACTAACTTGAGTAACAACTGCGACAGGCCTGCTATTATCTAGTACGATACATTTATATGCTTTTATCGTGTATACCATGCATTGTAATGAGTCAATGTTGACACAGTAAACGGTCTTTACTCTTCATAACACACACACATGCACTTACAGTAAAACACACAAGCACACACACACACACACACACAACATGTACACACACACACACACACACACACACACACACACACACACACACACACACACACACACACACACACACACACACATACACACACACATATACACACACACACACACACACGTGTACGCCTACACACACACACACACGCACACATGCACACACACACACACACACACACACACACACACACACACACACACACACACACACACACACACACCAAACACACACACCAAACGCACACACCCACAAATCACATCCCCGAAATGACCTGACCTGTGGGCCGGCCGTGTGTGAGTGTGTGACCCCCGACTGTCGATCAGCCCACATTTGTGAGGCGACGAAGCGTGCTGGCGGGGGGGTCCCGACACTACGCCCAGGACAGACATCAAACCACCCCTCTCCCCTCAACCCCACCTTCACCCCCACCCCCACCCCACCCCACCCTCCAACCCAGCCTCACGTAAATATGTGACACTGTCACGTCACGTCATTTAATCTATTCATTCGTGATCTGGGACACGTAATTTCAATTTTTCCGTGCCAAAAGCACAAACTTCAAACTCATTTGAAAAAGAAGAGCAGCTACCTTTTTTTTCCGTTGCCGTTTGCCTACAGAGCAGCGCACCTGCATTAAATATACCCGTGAATTGTCACCATTTCTCAGAATCAGAGGTGAAAGTAGAAATGGGTGGCCAAAAGCTGTCATATTGTTAGAAATTTGTGCTTTTGGCACGAAATAATTGAAATCACGTGTCCCAGATCACGAATGAATAGATTAAATGACGTGAGTGTCACGCATTTCCGTGAGACTGGGTTGGACCCTCATGTCTCCCGGGCAGGTGAGACGTATAGCGGCGACCAGACAGGAGTGTGGGGGGGGGGAGAGAACGGCAATAAAGGGAAAAAGAGCAGGAAACCAAACAAAGGATGGAGGTCATGAAGACGGGAGAATGAAGAAGATAAAGACAAAGAAGAAGAGGAAGAAGACCAAGAAGAGCGATCGGGGGGGAGCCGCCGCGCCGAGTCAAACTCATCAGAGACACGACTGTGATTTAACGTCGTCTGCTGCTACACGTTCCCCCCCCGCCCTCCCCCCTTTCACCCACCCGGCAATCCCTCCACCCAGCCCCTCCACCCATCCCCGCACGTTAAGCAGAACCGCTATTCAAGCGGGCATATTTTTATTCATCCGCTTCGCTCTCATTTCACACGGGCCGCAGATGCCTTAATTGTGCTTGCTCTTCAAGGCAGCCTTTTCCACTTGCTCTTGATAAGTCTTTGATATTCCGTGCTTCACTAATTGTAGTCGCTGCAGTACATCTATCTTTTTTCAATTTCCTGATAATTAGCCTCTAACTCTTTCATCTGTCTTTTCAAGTGCACTAAATCTCCTTCTCTAATGAAAGTTACACTGCGCCCCAACAAGGTTGACGGAGGCGGAAGGGGGGGAAAAAAAGAAACACACACACACACACACACACACACACACACACACACACACACACACACACACACACACACACACACACACACACACACACACACACACACACACACACACACACACGAAACAGGGTAGTTTTTCCGTTCCTTCTCTATCTCTGTCTCTCTCTCTGTGTGCCTTTCTCTCTCTCTCTCTCTCTCTCTCTTCTCCTCTCTCTCTCTCTCTCTCTCTCTCTCTTCTCTCTCTCTCCTCTCTCTCTCTCTCTCTCTCTCTCTCTCTCTTCTCTCTCTCTCTCTCTCTCTCTCTCTCTCTCTCTCTCTCTCTCTCTCTCTCTCTCTCTCTCATTCCCTGCATTCTTTATTTCTCACGCCCTGGGCAGCCCCTGTCCTTGGGTTTTCCAGACTTTAAAAATATTCAAGCAAAGAACACAGGAGCCATTTAATAAGAACATGCTTCAAAATGACTCTGTTTTTAATGGATGGCCAATGTGAGGTGAGCAAAATGATCTAACCTGGAGCAGTCGACTGAAGATCAAAAAGAGAGCGGGAGGTAGAGATGCAGGCAGAGAGAGTGGGCGGAAGGAAATCAAACGCAATCATTCAATTCTGCCGCCGCGCGCACTCCCGTCTCACTGGAGTCCTGACGGAGAACCGTGTTGTATCTGGGATGGAGTAAAAGGTAACGGAGTTCAGAGCTGGGCTCTCTGTGTTTGTATACGGCAGCGCATTAGCACCACCGGCAAATTAAATAAAGCTCTGTGTTAAGAAAAAACGGGTAAGTCGTTAAAAAATAGTGAAAAGAATCCTTGTCATACTATATGTAAGCACCATGAGATAAACGCTGTTTTATGCACACAGGGTGTTGCCCCCTGTGACTCAACGTGGAGGGATGGGTGGGTGGGGAGGGATATAGGGGCGAGGAGAGGACGGGGGGGGGGCCTGATTATTGAGGAGAGTACGAAAAAAACCTAAGATGAGGGGGGGGAAAGTGAGGGGCCAGGAGTAGAAAGGTGAAGAGAGGAGAGGACAAAAAAGCCGGCATCAAAATTGATTTTTCAATCACGCCTGGTGTTTCAAGAGGGCGTCCCATGTTCTAATGACCTCATCGCTCTTGTCGCGGCGTGAGTTATTTTGCACGGGGCCATCTTAAAGTGAGCTGAGACGGGGTGAGCTGGGGGCCGGTGGCAGTGTGAGTGTGTGTGTGTGTGTGTGTGTGTGTGTGTGTGTGTGTGTGTGTGTGTGTGTGTGTGTGTGTGTGTGTGTGTGTGTGTGTGTGTGTGTGTGTGTGTGTGTGTGTGTGTGTGGGCGGGGGGGGGGGTTTGTTGGAGGGGTTCGAGGTACTGCAAAGTAGGGCTCAAATCGGTGAGTAGGGGGTTTGGGGGGGGGGGATAGAGGTGGACCTGGGTTAAGGGAATAGTTAACTGGGTCATTTAGATAGGAGGGGAGATCGATACAGAGAGCTGGAGAGGAGGGGAGTCTCTGGCACCTTGATATGTGGCGGCAGTGTGATTGTTCCGCAGATTACATACCCAGGAAAGAGGCTGTGTGTGTGTGTGTGTGTGTGTGTGTGTGTGTGTGTGTGTGTGTGTGTGTGTGTGTGTGTGTGTGTGTGTGTGTGTGTGTGTGTGTGTGTGTGTGTGTGTGTGTGTGTGTGTGTGTGCGGACCTGCGTGTGAAGTATCATGTCAGTAACAGGTGACCATTTAAAACTCATTTTGTGTTTTCTCCGGCCGCTGTCCGCTGCTGGAAGTGAACAATGAGCGCAAGGGGTTAGCCTGTTTCCCTGCGCGCTAAAACATCCCTCGGATGTGGCGGCGGCCAATCGGACAAAATGGATTCCTTCTCGTCAAGGTGAAGATTTATGTGGTCTACTGATTTATTATACGTGTGTATTTTAAGGGTGTGTACGTTTCTTTCTGTAACACATGCATGCATACATGCTTGAACGCATGCTACGAGGTCCACTAGCATAAGTAGCATACGCAGTGCAGTGCTTCACAAGGCCTCTTCAGTGTCAGGTTACCAGCGCCGTCTGAAAGCCTTCCCCTTAAGCACCTTGAGGGGAATGACATCACAGCTCTCCTCCAGACATGCAAGGCCCGCCTGTAAAACTGTTCACACATTTAGCAAGAGAGGGGAGAGAGCAGACAAAACACGAGAGAGGGAGAGCGAGAAAGAGAATAAGGGACAGAGAGGGAGAGAGAAACAGAGCGTTAGCGAGGGAGAAAGAGAGTGCTGGTAATTCATTGCGTTTCACCTTCCAAAATGTAACCATGCATCGCTTGACGGTGTTGTGTTCGTATTTTCCTGGTCCCCCAGAAGGCCGCCGTGATAACCGTTCTAGAAGCAGCACTCCCCGGATGGCTGCAACTACACCCAGAGACGCCTGCTTTTCTGCATGCATCCAAAGGTGTGAATCTGTCATGTCTGATATTTTGGAACAATCCAATCTGTGCCTGCCCTTGAATCCTATTCTTTTAATTATTTTTCTCTGTACATTTTGGTAAATATGAGGCAGACACCCACCTACCTCACACCTCACTTACACACTTATGTTAGTACTATTGGCCAATTAACGTTATTACTACTGGCCAAATACATTACCACATTTGCATTTGTATTGTCAAAGATGTTGGCTGTAATGGTACAAAGACATTTTTATATACAGACATACGTACATACATTGAGGATTGATTTTATTTTAATAACAAATCATCATTGAAACCGTCTGGTTCTCTAAAGAGAGTGATATCAACAGAGCTTTGGCAACTTTGCGTTCCCATTCGAGGGCGTGTTTAGTTCAGGTTGGACATTTAAATCTAGCTGTTCACATTGTGGTCACTAGGCCAGAGAGCAGATATAATCTGTATGACATCAAGAACCGCATAGGAAAGTAGCACATATCTGATTACAACATATCTCAGCCCATTTAATCTACTATTCACACTGTTGTGAAACCAAAAATATCACTTACTTCTGATGTACTGGGTTACATGTAGTCTGTTGTGAGGTATCTAGAGTGTATAATATATACAATAAGAGTTCTCAATTGTACTAATTGATGTAGTCTGCTGTTATGACGGCATGTGGCTAGTTGATTATGCGAGAGAAGGTCAGCTTAACCATTAACAGCGTCCTCAGAGGTTGGAACATAACATCCTAATACACAATGTCTGTGGCCACATTAAAACTGCAAACATTGAAGCATGAAAGTACAATACCATGTACTTGAGGGCTATCATCCATGCTTAAAGCAAGCTGTGTTTGAGCCATTCTTTAAGCCTTTAAAGTTCAAACCGTGACATTGTGTAAATAAACTGATCCCTAAGGGAAGAATTTTAACTTTTTTTGCCCACGCAAAACCTTGGAGTATCTGTTTAATACTATAGAGCAGATATGGCTTCATGTCTGATTCTATTCTGGGCTTGGTTTCATTGTTCTGCTAGTTGCGGTTGGTAAGTGGAAAGGCATATCAGATTTCGACGCTTCAGGCACCGTCAGTGTTTGCTCGTTCATCACGCCACTCTCTCTCTCTCTCTCTCTCTCTCTCTCTCTCTCTCTCTCTCTCTCTCTCTCTCTCTCTCTCTCTCTCTCTCTCTCTCTCTCTCTCTCTCTCTCTCTCTCTCTCTCTCTCTCTCTCCCGCTCTCTCTCTCTCTCTCTCTCTCTCTCTCTCTCTCTCTCGCTCTCCCGCTCCCTCTCTCTCTCTCTCTCTCCCTCTCCCTCTCTCTCAATGGTGTCTCTCTCTCTTTCTCGCTCTTTAAGGACACTAGGGAGTTCTTGAAGGAATGGCAGATGGAGAGCGACAGGTGTTCATTCTACAAGCACAACCAAAAAAATAATAGTAATTACACGTCCGCACCCACCGTCCAATCATGGTTCGCCGTGTGGCTAAGGGTTGTTCGGCAAGCATTAGCCAAAAACTGTGACAGTCTCAAACATGATATCTTTAAAAAGTATTTCTGCCGTTATTTATGTGGTTGTGGTGGCTGTTGTCGTTGCTCTGAATGTGTGTTGCGTCTGTGTTTCCACCTCCAGGCATATGTTCCGGTGATGGTTGACCCATTTACAGTAGCCGCTGAATGGCCCTGCATGTTGTTCAGCGGACATTTACCATCACAAAGGTCATCCCTGACTCAGATAACTGGAGCAGGCTTGTTAGCACAATAAATGGATAGACAGATAGACAAATAAATAAATAACCCAACACAGATAAATAAAACATGCCAAGGCATCATCGTGCGCCATGGACGATTGACAGGTGGGTAATTTGTTTGGACATGATATGTCAGATGTTTGATAAATGATTAGACCGTATAAACTGGCATGCTGACATGTTTATACGGATTCATGTTTCTAAATTCCTTCGGCGTGCTCTTGATGAATCCAGGCAGTGTCAAGTGGTGCTAAACGGGCAGAATTGAAGAAACTCCTCCGCCCAAAAATGTGCCGACGGCAAAAAGCTTTCTGATTTAAAATTTGTGTTGGATGACATTTAAAAACGGTTAAAATTGCTCCTGACACTTTTCATATCTACATCCTCTGGATTGCTTTTTTGTCCTTTTCGAAAACATGTTTCAATCATCGTACTTGCCGCGGTTTGGGCCGAAAGGTCAGAGGTTAGATATCCAATGAATGCAGCCCAACCTGTAGGCATACTTGAACAAGATTCCCTAACTTCTACCTGCTCAATGATTTCATTGTAAGTCTCTTTGGATACAAGGGTCTGATAAAATCTCATAAATAATAAAATGATAATAACTAATACTAACAAAACAAAGCACAAAGACACTAAGACTCCACTATTGGACTTGTACATTAAATTGCATCATGGAAATTGTTGTTGCAGATACTACTACTACTTTTGTGATGCCTTGACAGAGTTGAATCACTGTATATCCTTAAACCTAAATCCTAAATAAACGTAAATATACCGTAACCTAGGCCAAACCAAATTTGGCAATGCCCCCAACCCCCCATAATGACCAATCATTTCACGACAAACTACTCAACACCAACAACTCAAACACCATGAATACCAATAACATTCCTATGCCCCTGTACTCCCAAAATTGCGACGTCACGATGAACAAGCCCTGTTATCCCCCCCCCCCCCCCACGGTCTCTCTCCCTGGTGTGCACTCCAGCCAGAAGGCTGGCAGAGCAGCAACGGACGCCATCGCACACACGCTACAATCTCTCTCCATTGTGTGACCGACTGGAAATCCACAGGAACCCTGTCACCCAGTCATCAGCCGTTTACACGGCAACACTTCTTTAATTAAAAAAAAAAAAAAAAAAAAAAAAAAACCAAACTTCAACGGCGTGTTGTGAAACGATTGGTGTGAAGTGTTGTGATGGTCGTCAGCCAAGGCGCAGCAGAGCGCCTGACAGCTCTGTCTTTGACGGGAATCCGGCGAAGTCAGATCAACTGACACGAAAACCTGGTATGTCACAACTTTGATAGATAAAACGCATTCTACATTAAATAACGCGGAGCCCGCCACGCTCACACTTACGTCGCTATGCCTCGTGACGATTCCGTTGTGAAATAAAACTTTTTGAAAACTTTTTGAAATAAAAATAAATGTATTGTAAAAAAAAATGATTGAATATTTAAATGCAACTGCATTAATGGCAGTGGTTGTTTTCTCTCCTTTATTTTTTAATGATTAGATTTCTTTCTCCAGGGCTGAAATTCCAGCTCCACAAAACTTCCAGAGTCTGTAATTTGGTGTAAAACAACCGCACCTTAGGCCCCACTTCCCCACCAATGAAAGGAAACAGGGACCTCGCGGGCGGCTGTTAAGTAATGTTTATTGATGTTTATTCTCTGAGGGGGAAGCTGTGTGGTAAGAGATTGAAATAAAATCACTCCTGAGCTTTGATTAATTTGCCTCCCTGTGAAAGATGAGTCTGAGGTCCACGCCCCTCGCAGACATGACTTAGAGACATTAGGGGGGCTTGGGGCGGGGGGGGGGGGGGTTGGGGGCGAAGCATTCTCCCACAAATCTCTCATCTTTCATCATAGCTTAGGGGGAAAAATGGACTTTGACCGTAAGGAGTTTTTTGAAAAATGATGGCCCCACCCCCATCACCATCACAACCCCACAAGAGCTGGATTTATCATTTGGTTGGACGGGATGTCTCCTTCCCCTCATATACATGGACGTCCCATCAGGTAGGAGGAAGAATAAAAGGAAGGAAGTCTGATGAATAACGTTTTTTTTTCCCAAAGCAGATACACAGGAATAACAATTCAAAAATAAATAAATAAAAAGGAACCAATTGGACATATGCTACCACCATGACACCGTGGCAGACAAGCCCACCCAAAAAACAAGTTTGTGCCCTGTGCACTCCTTCTGCATCTCCTTTTCAACACTGTTTCTGTCCAACGTGTCCCTGGTCCTGTATCCCTTTACCTCTTCCCAGGGACACCCGAAGAGCAGGCTCCTGTTAGTGTACTCCTTGCATTGCTTTATCCCGCTCTCTGTTTCCTGGGCCTTTCTGCTCCGCTGGCTGTGCGACTGACACCTCTCCCAGACTCCAAGGATGTTTTGTCCTACATGCCACCACCCCCACCACCACCATCACCCACTCTGACGCCCCCA
>OLKM01000516.1:27934-43757 GCA_900291075.1 Melanogrammus aeglefinus | reverse complement strand
GTGTGTTTGTATATGTGTGTGTGTGCACATGTGACATGTGTGTGTGAGCGTGTGTCCTGTCAGAATGTGAGTGTGCATGCACCATGCAATAGTTTGAGGTGAACCAGAGCCAGTTGTTCAACACTGTAATCTCAGCCTCAGCAAAACTCTCTCACAGATGTGAGGAAGTCATAGTTGTAGTCAGAAGGTTACCCGTGCATGGCTCTGGATCACCCCAAAAAAACCTCTCAGATGTATTTTGAAAGTGTTGAACAAGCGACATCCCTCTCCCAGAAAATGCCCTCTCTTCATGGTTTGAAGAGAGGTTTCAGTCTCCAATTCAGTTTAATTTGCATGACGGTTTGTATACGAAGAGCAAAGAGGCTTTTTCCCTTCCCCCCCGCTCCCCTCCCAACATTGGAAAGTTGCATCACTTGTCAGACCCCCATTAGCCCCGGTCCAGACGAGCTCTTTCAGCTCTGACTCAAGTCCACAGGAGCCCAGATGCCTCACGCCAACAGCCCCCCGCCACCCCTCCCCTCCTCCCTCTTTTACACTTGTCACCCTCGTCTTTCAAAGACACACAATGCATTCTGGGAGTTCCTGCTGATTCCCTTACCCCCTCTGCCCTGCCCCCCATCATCCGCTGCCGCCACGGCCGCCTCGGCCCGCCTCGGCCGCCTCGTCCCGCCGTCTCATCGTGTCCACGCTGCGCTCTCTCCGGCGCTGCCTCAGAAGAATGACGGGGGAGCTGGAAAGACTTAGCTGTCACCATCCCTCAATAGCAGACGGTTAATTGCTGACCCTAACACGCCCAATTAGCACTTACAAGCTCGGCGTGCGGGCCCCTGGGAGACGTCCGGCGTGAGTCGGCGCGGGGGGCTGGGGGATCCTCGCGGCGTCTCGCGGCTTCTTGTGAACACAGAGCAACAAAAGAGCCGCGCCACAGCCCGGTGGTGGCAGGGCAGAGGCCTTTCTTCTTCTCTCTGCTCTTTCTTTCTCTCTTTTTCTTCTGCTGTCTCTCTGACTTTAATACAGGCCTGGCTCCTTTTAGCGCCTCCATCTCCCGCCCTCTCTCCCTCTTTCTTCTGCTCCCTTATTCCATCTCTCCATCCCCTCCCAGGGTCCTTTAGTCTCTGCCTCGACGCCTGGAACAGAGCTCTTCAAGAGGGAGTGGAACTCCTCAGAGAGCTCCCTCTCTCTCTCTCTCTCTCTCTCTCTCTCTCTCTCTCTCTCTCTCTCTCTCTCTCTCTCTCTCTCTCTCTCTCTCTCTCTCTCTCTCTCTCTCTCTCTCTCTCTCTTTCTCTCTCTCCTCTCATCCCCCTCTCTCCTCCTCTCTCTCTCTTCTCTGCTCTCTCCTCTCTCTCTCTCTCTCTCTCCTCTCTCTCTCTCTCTCCTCTCTCCTCTCTCTCTCTCTCTCTCTCTCTTCTCTCTCTCTCTCTCTCTCTCTCTCTCTCTCTCTCTCTCTCTCTCTCTCTCTCTCTCTCTCTCTCCCTCCCTCTCTTGTAGAGCAAGGGAATCAGGGGCAGAAAAAGCTCTCTGGGTAAAAGAGAAAAGAATGAAACCTCGGGGAGAAGAGGAGGGAAAGAGAAAGCAAAACAACAGGAAGGGTGCTGCAGAGCTGCGGCGGGTGTCATGACATCAACAAGCGTGTAATCAGCTCGCTTTTTTGGCGCCGGCGTCTCGGAAGAGTGCGAGGATAATGTGCAACTTAAGACGGATATTTCCTCTCCGATAAAGCCTGCTAGTGCTCTTTGATAAGTGCCATATTCAGTCATTCGCCGTCTGGTTCCAGTTTTATTCCCCGCAAATGTGATAAAGAGGTAGAGTACATCTCCGCTCTGATAAGGAGGACGCATCGAGGGCGCTGCAATGTCTCTGCATACAGACGTTACGCCAGGAAGAGGAGGTCTGACATGATGTTTGGTTGATTTTACACGCCATAACTCTCCCACTGAGAGGAAAAAAAAAAAAACTGAAGGAGAGAATGAAAAAAAAAAGAGACTGCGTGCACGCAGGAGATGATTAACGCGGAGCCGGCCTCATCGTCCCTCATCTGCTCCGCCATCTTCATTATTTGGCGAGGCATTAAAGGAGGCCATGGTTGGCACCTTGGAAGAGTGGGGCTCAAAAGTGGGGCTCAAAAGGCTGGGTTAGGGAGGGAGGGTTTGAGGGGGAGGGAGGGAGGGCATGTTTGGGGAAGTGGTGTTGGTGCTTGTGGGTGCTGGTGGTTGTGGGTGGTGGGCGCTGGCGGCGGCGGTGGGTGGGGTGGGGGGGGCTCTATGTGCGGGGATACTAATTACAGTGTCCACTATTAGCGCCTCAAGTAAACCAGGGCAATGCATCTCGCTTGATGAGAACATGCATCAACCCGCTTAATTGAGAGTAAAATGAGGCAGGCGTGCCACCGGACCTATTAATCAACATTGATGAATGAAAATGTAATTAAATGTGGAAATACCAAAAAAAAAAAAAAAAGAAGAAGAAAGAAAAAAAAAGAAAAGCAGGAACTGGAAAAGCAAACTGCTCGAGTTAAAGGTAGGGGGGGGGCCGCGGGAACGTGGACCACGGCGGATGGCGGATATACATGTGTAGGTGTCGATTCCAAACGACAAACTCCTTCCGCTGCGAAAAAAAACACAACGTGTGTCATTCTGCAGAGAGAGGCACGGTTTTGATTGCGTTGATATGGTTACTTACTCCGTGCGTCAACAGTCAAACTCGCTGCACCTGCACCGTCGGGGAGAATGGAGCACACCTGCTCCGACCGTAGCCTAATTAGTTTATTCAAAGCAGCTCTATCAAACGCAGCATTTGAATACATTTGTCTCTGCCCTCCTTTAGGGTGCTGGATCCATGGTGTTCATTAATAAAAATGCTTAACCATTTCTCAAACCGATAATGCTTTGTACCGAGGGCTGGATTTAACATGTGTGATAAGTAAATTAGCTTGGCTATCTGTTTGGCTGTGGATGAGGGCTACTGAGGGGCAAAACAACAGTCACGATGATTTTTAACATGATCACGTCACTGGTTTTCAAGGGTTACTTAATGTCGTGAGACTGTTTGATGTAGCGTGACGTATTCAGCCTAAATCTGTGTGTATTGTGCGTCGTATTTATCTTGCGTTGCAGCGTTCTCCCTGCCTGACATTGACATTCATTGCAGGTCCTGCTCAGCCCCATGAGCTATGTGAATAAACACAGCAAACACACAACACCCTTGAAATGCCATAATCCCTTTTGTTTTGGTACAGGCGCTTCCTTTTGTTTGTGTGCGTGTGTGTGTGTGTGTGTGTGTGTGTGTGTGTGTGTGTGTGTGTGTGTGTGTGTGTTGTGTGTGTGTGTGTGTGTGCGTGTACTTGTGTGTATGTGTGTGTCACTTGTGTGTATGTAGTGTGCGTGTGTTTTGTGAGTGTGAGGATAGGCCGACTTTTCTTCACGCACAAACACACACGCAGACACACAAAAACATACACACTCTTATGCTTACAAATGCACATGAATTTAATGCAGATGCTGACATGCGCACACACACACACACACACACACACACACACACACACACACACACACACACACACACACACACACACACACACAGACACACACAAACATTTACAGGCTCACACAGACATACACAAACACATGCACACGCACATGCACAAACACGCACGCACACCTCTTTCACTTTCCCCTTTGAAAGGCTCTTATCTATTTATAGACTTTGATATGTAAACCTATGAAATCTCACCTCGGGCGAGACAATCAGAACTGTTCTTCAATCTGCCGGAATCAAAGAGAGAGGGAAGGAAAGAAAGGGATGAGAACAGCAAAAACACAAAAGACACAATGCCAGGAGAACAGAGTGTGCAGTGGTTCATTAAAAACAAAGACAAGGCAGATTAGGCCAAGCGTCTTTGCTCTGATGTTTTGTCTTTCCGAACGCAGTGACTGACAGAGGAAGCCTTGTTTTTAATGTCGTCAACGCCCACCCCCAGCCCCCCCACCCCCCCTCCGCCCCAGTAAACCGCGTCCTTTGCCTCCGATCAGCCTGCATTAAAGTGGGGCCAGAAGGAGCAATCGCTTGATGGAGGACAGAACATTTAAAGGCTCGGGGTTTGGAAGGTTGGGTCACAGAGGGTGTGTGTCTGAGTATGTGTGTGTGTGTGTGTGTGTGTGTGTGTGTGTGTGTGTGTGTGTGTGTGTGTGTGTGTGTGTGTGTGTGTGTGTGTGTGTGTGTGTGTGTGTGTGTGTGTGTGTGTGTGTGTGTGTGTGTGTGTGTGTGTGTGTGTGTGTTGTGTGTGTTGAGTGTGTGTGTGTGTGTGTGTGTGTGTGTGTGTGTGTGTGTGTGTGTGTGTGTGTGTGTGTGTGTGTGTGTGTGTGTGTGTGTGTGTGTGTGTGTGTGTGTGTTGAGAAGCGGGGGGGGGGGGGTGGGGTTTGGCGGCAGGGTGTAACTGTCAGGGGACACGGAACGCTGGGCCTGAGAGGCGCTGTAATGAAGTGGACAGTAAGGGGGGGAATAAACGCGGCATATTTACCGGATTTGTCGAGCGGCGGCGGTAGCAGCAAAGCGGCGTGGAGCGGGGTGACGCGAGGTCAGCTCCATCTTACTTCCTGCCCATGCTGACATCATCTAAAATGGCCCTGGTTTAAAATTACCTCCCCCCCCCCCCCGATACCTCCCCATCCCTCACCCTCCCCCCATACCTCCCCCATCCCTCCCCTCCCCCATGCCTCCCCCATCCCTCCCCCTGAGTCACCCAAGCAGACGCGGTGGGGAGCGGCTGGACCGGAGATCTGAGTCAACACATTGTTTATTTTTATTTATTTTTTACCGCCCATGTCAGGAGCAGCCCAAAGAGCGAGCATCACCCTCTGGCTGGGGGCCATTTCCTGTCGGAGGACCGCCCTCCCCCCCCCAACCCACCCCCCCGCCGCCCTCCCCCCCCCCACTCTGAAATAATCTTAATCCGGTGGAGCTCCTGACTCGTTAGGGTCATTATGCAGGCTTGACCTCCTTCTGTACGGACGGATCTGCCCAACGCTGTGGCGGTCACAGGGGCCGGATCAGACGGGCGGGGGGGGGCTGACATGGGGTACACGTAATGCCCCCCCTCCTCCTCCCACCCGATCTCCCATCAACACGCGTGAGGTGTCGAGACCGGTTGACTGGTCGGACCTAGCACCACCCGTTGACTTCCGAGGCCCCTTTTAGCATCCCCAGCCCCCTGCGGCGTCAAACCAGACAACAGCGATAGAGTCAGCCGCAGCCGGCGGCTCGTTAAAACAGAGTGTGGAGTGTGCAAGTCGCTCTGCGCTACTGTAGTGGTTCTTAACGACACTTAACCTACTTCTCGGATCCTGCGGAGACTCACTCCTTGAGAGATCCACTCTGAACGCAGGGTTAATGTATCGATCATCTGTGCGGCTGTAATGCAGAAAGCATAAGAGTGGTGCCCTGAAAAAAATGAAATGGCCCTCAAAAATGTACGGCGACGGAATAATTCAAGATCCGTGTCCTTTTAAATACGTTCCGCAGGTCTTTTTTTTCCGTTTTTGAAGTGCGGATCAAGGATTAATCTTTATTTTTTTGTGCTTTATCCTTACATGGGAGACGAAGAGACAATTCCTTTCCCTGTCTGCTCCGGTCTCAGGTGTAATAAATACTCCTTCTTTAATGGCTGACTTTATGTTGCTTTTGGTGCCGGAGCTGTCGCTGAGGTAGTAACACTAAAGATGCAATCAGCGTGTCCGACGGCTGGTGGGGGGGGGGGGGTGCGGGGGGGGGGGTGCGAGAAGATGGACGAGTGAGTGGGACAGGTGGACAGGTGTGATAAGAAGGAGAGAGACAGAGAGAGAGAGAGCTAGGCCTAGATGTGTGCGGGTGTCCACCCACTGCACTCTTAATAGCTGATGGTGAGCGGTGATTGGAATGAGGGATTTTAAATCTCTGGGCCAGGGTTACGGCACCTCGACTCAGCCTTCTCTACTGCCCCCTACCTTAACCGTTCCTTTTTCACTTCTTTATTTACTTCTTCTTTTTACCAGACACACACAACACACAAACACAGACACACAAACACAAATAGACACACACATACACTTAGACAAACACACACACACATAGATACACACACACACCTACCTGCCGTCCGCAGTCCATCTGCGGACGGTGATGGAAAGTGAAGCACCTTCTCTCTCGGATCTCTTCAATCAGACTCCTGGATATATGGAGCGGTACGCATGATTCACAGAGCTTTTGGGTCTATCGCTTCTGCTCACGCACAGAGAATCCACAGTCAACCCTTTTTTCTCTCATTGCCGACGTTTGAGTTTGAGTCATCGGCAAAAAATAACACATGCTGTTTGCACATAATGTTCAAAGTTTATGCGTGAACAAAAAAGGTATGGGCCCTTGTTATGCAATGGTTGCTATGAGTACGACAGAAATAATAGCGTGGTTTAGCAGTGTAAACTGTGTAATGGATCCATGGTGTGTTTGCACCCGGGACTGCTGGGTAAGCTCTGTGTTTAACCTTTCTCCCGCTGGTGTGGAGGGGCTGTTTGGCGCCCCCCCCCCCCCCTCTGCCTCCGTTCTAAAGAGCCGTCCTCCTTTGTTTTCTCCCGCTTGACGTTTAGCGGAGCTTCTCTCGATGGATGTGGGTGGACTTGTCACACACGTGGGAGTGGTGCGTTATCTCTTTGTTGTGTGAAACGGAGACAAAAGGAGACGGGTTGGGCTGAGAGAGAGAGAAAGAGAGAGAGAGAGAGCGAGCGAGCGAGCGCGAGAGAGAGAGAGAGAGAGAGAGAGAGAGAGAGAGAGAGAGAGAGAGAGAGAGAGAGAGAGAGAGAGAGAGAGAGAGAGAGAGAGAGAGGTAGAGAGAGAGAGGTAGAGAGAGAGAGGGTGAGACTGTGATTTTTATCTCCAAAGCGCAAGTGAGGCTCCGTGGCAAAAATACATCATCAAAACTGCGGTGGAGTGGGATGAGAGATTAGAGTGTTGGGGGAATAAAAATAGATTGATGGGAGAGCTGGATAGGGAGAAGACAGGGCTTTGTTTGTTAATTCCTACTATTATTTGGGATCTTGGTTTTCATTCTTTCTGTTGTTCATTGTGTTGCATGCATTTACCTGAACCTCTTCCTGCTCCTCTTTACCTCAGGATCCCATTATGTCATCATCTGTAAATAGGGGAACGTCTGTATTTCACTGGGCTGTAATTGGTCTCTGTATCTCCAAAGATTAAAACAGAGGAATTACCTAATTAGGAAGATTTTGTTGTTTGTTCGGTGTAGATACACACCTGTGTAACAGATTTTGAGTGTGTGTGTGTGTGTGTGTGTGTGTGTGTGTGTGTGTGTGTGTGTGTGTGTGTGTGTGTGTGTGTGTGTGTGTGTGTGTGTGTGTGTGTGTGTGTGTGTGTGTGTGTGTGTGTGTGTGTGTGTGCGTTTGTATGTTCATGTGTTTGTGTGTGTGTGTGTTTGTGTGTACGTGTGTTTGCTCATGTGTGTATGCATCTGTTTGTGTGCATGTGTGTATGCCTGTGCATGTGTTTTAATGTGTATGTGATCGTGTGTGTGTGTGTACTCATTTGTGTGTGGGTGTGTTTGTGTATGTGTGTGTGTGTGTTTTTGCTCATGTGAGTGTGTGTGCGTGTGTGTGTGTGTGTGTGTGTGTGTGTGTGTGTGTGTGTGTGTGTGTTGTGTGTGTGTGTGTGTGTGTGTGTGTGTGTGTGTGTGTGTGTGATGTGCTGTGTGTGTGTGTGTGTGTGTGTGTGTCTGTGTGTGTGTGGTGTGTGTGTGTGTATGTGTGTGTGTGTGTGCCGTTTGTATGTATGTGTGTGTGTGTGTGTGTGTGTGTGTGTGTGTGTGTGTGTGCGTTTGTGTGTTCATGTGTGTGTGTGTGTGTGTGTGTGTGTGTGTGTGTGTGTGTGTGTGTGTGTGTGTGTGTGTGTGTGTGTGTGTGTGTGTGTGTGTGTGTGTGTGTGTGTGTGTGTGTGTGTGTGTGTGTGTGTGCGTTTGTATGTGTGTGTGTGTGTGTGTGTGTGTGTGTGTGTGTGTGTGTGTGTGTGTGTGTGTGTGTGTGTGTGTGTGTGTGTGTGTGTGTGTGTGTGTGTGCCCCCCACAACGGCTGGCTCTTATCTCTCCTGTGGGTCTCCGAGGGGAGTCAGGAGCCCGGCCTCCCAGGCTGCGGGGGGGCAGCTTCAGGGCCGACGCTGAACACACCCAGGATTTACCTGCACTTAATCCCAGCAGAGAGGTCAGGTCTGTGGGCTTCTTGCAACACACACATCCCCGCCCACCCCCAGCCAACCCCCTAACCGCCGCCACACACACCTCCAGAGGCAGGAAAACACCTGTGATCCATTTACATCTGAGGACCAGTGTTCTTAAACAAGCCCTGTGGGAGCCGGCAAACAGAAAGAAATAAAACACACGGGGGAAAGTGTTTGTTTGTGTTTATGTATTTTTTACATTATGGTGGGGGGGCTGTGTCTGTCTCTGTGTGAGTGTGTATGTGGTGTGTGTGTGTGTGTGTGTGTGTGTGTGTGTGTGTGTGTGTGTGTGTGTGTGTGTGTGTGTGTGGGTGTGGGTGTGGGTGTGGGTGTGTGTGTGCTTGGTAATTCTCTGCACCTGTGCGGGTAGGAGCACACAAGTGAGGTTAATTGGTATCACTTTAAAATAAGGGTGCAATAATTGACCTTCATTAGCATTAGTTAATGCAGTAATAAACATTAACAAAAAAATAACTCACAGTTCAGTCACAGTCAACCAATGGTCTTGTAATAATATACTTATGATGTTCATGATTACTAAGGTATTAATTAATTCATTATTTAATCTATAAATTATTTCCTTATCGTTAACCCTAACCATAACACCTATAAATAATGTTTAAATTAACACCTTAGTTAACATGAGAACCATTAGTAAACATTTCTAGACCATTGGTTAACTAGTAATTAACTGTTGGCTCAGTACTGCATTAACTACTGTTGGCTCAGTACTGCATTAACTAATGGTAATTAATAGTTCATTATTGAACCCTGTAAAGTGTTCCCAGTTTACTTCCCTTTATGCTTTACGCTTCATGCTCCAAACTATAGGCATTATAAAGAGACAAGAGGGAACAAGCAAATCTCAGTATATAGGAGCAGACATCAAACCGCTCTCCGTATTTTATGCTGTCACGAACTTGACACTGAATGTCTCCCTTTACTCCCAGTCGCCAGGTAACCTTTTACTCAAATCTGACATATATATGGGACTAATGATGCCTCCCACAAGATCACCCCCGTTTTATGGATAACTGTCTGAGGACGCCGGCACTATCTGCAGGGTGACGAAATGATTCTGATGCCTCTGTGCCACTTATTGACGGATGAGGACCGCGGCAGCGCTCCACAAACTGTCGGCAGCCATGACGACCGTTGAGCGCGTAAATGAGAGTAGAAGAAAAAGAAGAAAGAAGAACAAGTAGAATAAAGAAGAAGACCAGGGAAAGTCTGGGGCCAATGAAAAGCAGGCGTTTGCGCGGATCCCCAAAGAACCGTAACCACGGCGCTAAAGCAGCGACCTTTCCCCTCCGTTTGTGGACTTTCGCCAAATGGTCCAATTCAATTGAAAAATTTATGTCTTTATTTTGTTTTGTTTTCTTCTGGTCTATGCAGTCGTTTTCCAGAATGCTACAGTGGAAATACTCAGTTCAGGGAGAGGGTATACGCTTCTCAGCATGGCTACAAGCACACAGTTTACCAAGCAGCCAATGAATGTCATTACAGGCCAACATCATAGGCGCCACAATAGCCTAGAGCAAACCAGCAAAACAGTGTTCCATGTTAAAAGTGATGTTTGAACATTGCAATTACGATTGCAACATAGAAGTGCTAAAGGTCTAGGCACTGCGCCACTGTAAATACAGCCCGAGTGGTGGAGCAGTAACATTTAACAGAGGAGCGTAGCAGAGAGAGGCGTTTGAGCTTTGATTGACGAAAGTACGAGTGGATTTACACTCGTATTGTGGAAGACGGCAGAACCAGGCATGGGAGGAAGGGAGTCAGAGCTGAAGGCCTGGCGTCAGAGATGCTCAGAGGAGAGGGACATGAGGCAGGTGGCGCTACTGTCACCGGTGAAGTTGCCTGAGATCCAGCAGTCCTGCTATGCTATAGCAGGGTTCCTATGTTGTAGCAGAGCTTCTATGTTTATTTCTATAGTGTCCAGTCTACATGTTTTTGATTTGAGTCCTTTACAGACACTTTTTCTAAGAACGTATTGGTCCGGATAGGATGTTTCAGCTTATCCTCCCACCCAGAAAAGTTAACAAGATCTGTGTATGTGTTTGATGTTTCCCCACCACGCGCAATTAGATCCCCGTCTACAGTAACATGATTGATCAACACATAACGCGATAGAAAGTGACACACCCCATTCACCAAGATTTGAGCTTATCTGGATTAAGATATAGATATTGATATGAGGTCGGATTCGGGAGATTACCAATGGAGAGACTGAGGGAAAACCTAAAGAAAGGTGAGAGTGGTTAAGGGCGGGGGGATGGGCAAGCCGATGCTTAACTCACACAAAGGCCGAGACACAACCTGCATTCACAGGAATGAAAAATGTGCATTTCCACGCACACCCGTATGTAAAACCACTCGCGGTTGGGTGTGTAAAGTTCCACGCCGTACGCTAATTACTGCCACCGTGTCAGAAACCTGAACCCGGGCTCGCAAATTACACGACTCAACCACAACAAGGGCGATGTGCCCAGCAGTCATTTGTCACACTAATTATTTGTCTTGAGCTTGTAATTGCAGTGGGAACAGGTACTCAGGTAATTGTGTGGTGAGCTTGGATGTTAAGTGATGGTTTCCTTCCCGTGTCGCCCGCCAGATGAAAGTATCCGAGAGAGAGAGATGTGCTGTTCAACAGAGGCCGTCGCCATCGGATGTGGAATCTAAAAATACGTGGCGTTGACGGAAAAAAATTAACCAAAATTCAGCCTTTTTCAGGGAGATGAAGGTATAACAGCGATTTGACGAGCAGGATTGTCATCAATGATAATGGCCCCCCCCTGGTATTAGCGGCAGCTTCCTTCCCAGCAATGATGTAAATAATCACGTCCCTGGAGGAGGATGCATAATAAGTTCATTAATCACCATCCAAAGTCAATGAGGGCAAAACACAGAAACGACCACAGACACGCACGCGCGCACACATGCACACATGCACACACACACACACACACACACACACACAGACACACGCAGAAAAATGGGAAATTGTTGAAATAAGTAAGAGAGCTCACATATCCGTGAGCAATGGTCGCGGTAATGCAAGAAGAACACTTTTTCCACATCCTGCGGTACTGTGGGGCCTACCTAGGAGTATAAACACACACAGACCCCTGTCATCCACCAAGACATTTGGCTCACTGGCACTGTCACCTCTCATCATTATTACCAGGGCGGCCTCTTCTTGCGCTTCATCTGAAATGTGTGTCCCATGATGCCTCACTGCTGCTTCACAGGACCGACTGGACACGATGTCAGCTTGAATATTATAATGAGCAAAAAAAGAAATAACTTATAGGAGGGGGGCGGGAACAAGGGGGGGGGGGGGGGGGGGGGCTTGGGGAGTACAAACACAGAAATTTTGTTTTGCTACATGCCCCGAATCCAATCGCCGAATCCTTGTCTGATCAAGACAATGGTCACTGGATGCGGCCCCCCCATCCCGCACACCCCTGCCCCTCTGCCCCCCACCCCTTCTTCCCTGTCCGTCCCCGACGATAAAAGAAATTCTGTCTCTCCGTGCAATCGTGCCCCGGACCGTCTCCGCGATGTTTGTCCCCGACCGTGCGCAAAACGTAGCTCGGGGGGCTGCTTGCTCCTGTTCTCTCAGCGCTGTGCAAAAGCTTCTCAGAGACCCCAAAACAGAAAAGATCCATAATGACCAGTGACAGCCGGGGCCCAGATGCATGGCCCCACACCGCAGCTATGGCCCACTCGGACACACGAGTAGGGGGGTAGGAGGTGGGGGGGGGTGAAAGGTAGAGACGGGGTCTCAGAGTCCTCTGCATCAATCCCTTCAGCTCACTAGGATACACGGTGTCCTGTCTCGGTTTCGTATACGCCTGGGCCCGGAGACACAAATGGGCCCTTGTCATTAATATCAGGGGAGAGGGGGGTGGAGTGAGGGACATTGCTTTACGGATAAACACGATGTTCCTTCTCATGAACAGAATGTGTTTTGGTGTCCGTCAGTATGCCAAACACCTTTGACTCCTGTTCAGAGATTAAGTGTTTTGCGACTCATCTCTGGGCTGTGCGACAACACTGTGTGACTGTGTGACTGTGTGTGTGTGTGTGTGTGTGTGTGTGTGTGTGTGTGTGTGTGTGTGTGTGTGTGTGTGTGTGTGTGTGTGTGTGTGTGTGTGTGTGTGTGTGTGTGCGTTGTGTGCGTGCGTGCGCGTATGTGTGAGAGTGTGCGTGTGTGTGCGCGTGTGAAATTGCACATGAACGGTGTGTCTGTGGAGGATGAGAATAAGGAGTAGGCGTGTGTTTTCTCCCTTCCCGATCCGTTCTCTCCTCATGCTGAAGAGACAACCACGGTGCCATCTGCTTTGCATTTGTTTAACAAAGATTTATTGTGCAGTAGGACACTAATCCAAAACACATACATCGCGCCTTCTCTTCGTCACAGGCCGCGAGAAGACTGAAAAAAAACACAGAAAGAGAAGTGAGGGGATGTTGGATTGGAAAGGCTTGGCGCCATCTCTGTTAACTCTCCGACGAGAGAGAGAGAGGGAGAGAGGGGGAGAGAGAATGAAACCAGAGATAGAGGGAGACAGAGAGAGAGAGCGAGAGGAAAGAAGGAGAGAGTGGGCTGGCACACAGAGGTGGGAACGCCAATTAAAGACTCCTCCGCCGCCGCGTGGCGTGCACACCAACACATCGTTTTTTTTGCTGCCACCATTATAAACTTGTCATGCGCGCTTTTTTTGATGATAATTGTAAAATGTATCAGATTTCTTTACGGAGCTGGCGAGTGTCTGTGATATGTAGCGCCGGGGGGGCCACTGTAAGAACCCAGAGCGTTGAACGCGGGGCCCCGGGGGGCCGTGGCCTGCCAGCGGACAAGAGGTCAGAGCGGCGCAAGAGTCGTCAAGTATGTCGCGTCAGCCCGGGGAGATCACAAAGAAAAAAACGAAAAAGAACTCTGGGACACGCGTTCCTTCCCTGTCTTGCGCAGATGAACCTTCGTCCATGTACGCGCACACGCACACACTAGCTCCGCTCACACCCATTGCTTATCACCCCCCACATGCCAGGGAGAGGGGAGAGGTCCGGGGGAGGGCGAGGGGTGCCGGACGGACTGGAAGGCCGCCCCGGTCGTGCGTTGGGGGGTACGGGCGTCCCTTCACGACACGACAGCAGCGGGGGGGTCAAAGGGCAGCCTGTCCAGTCGCCGCGGGACAAACACTCATCTGCATGTGAGCCCCCGCTCTAAGTGAGGGTCAGGGGGTCCCCATCTGCCAACTGGTAGTACCAGGGCGTTCATCATTTAGGGGCGCAACAAGCACTCACAGACACACTCCCGGGGTTCGGGTGCATGGGTGGACGGCCGGCAGGGGGGGGGGGGGGGGGGGGGGGGGGGGAGAGAGAGGGAAGCAGGGAGGGACATGCATGTATGTGTCGTTGTACAAACAACACGACAACGTGACACCTTCTGCACGCGCAAAACCAACCAAAACCTCCGCCGCAAACAGCATGCACGTATACAGCCTAGAGTATACACCCACGCACATGTACACACACACACACAAGGACAACAAACACGCGCGACGTGCGCACTAGATCCGGGGTGTATTCAGAAACCCCTATCCAGTGGCATTGTTTGGTGGCGAGCCCTTCAACCCGGAGGTGACGCCCCTGCCAGTTGAGCTGCCAGCGCCGGACAAGTGGAGCGCTCCCGGGGCAACACACACACACACACACACACACACACACACACACACACACACACACACACACACACACCACACACACACACACACACACACACACACACACACACACACACACACACATTACACACACACATACAAACCCAAACACATGCAAAAACACGCGCACACATATGCGGGCACGCACACAAACCCGCACAGATGTACACAAGCACATACAAACACATGCATAAGCACAATCACACACACACAGACACATGCTCACACACAGGCTCACACACTTACACACGTAGACAAGCACATACAAACGCACAAACACATGCACACACAAGAACGTCGCCACAATACCCCCCCCCCCCCACCCACATTTCTACATACACTCGGAGGAGGTGCGGGGAGGGAGGGGGAGGGAGGAGCCGGGGGGGAGGAAGGGCGGAGGAAGGGGGGAGGGGTCAAGGAGGCTTAACCCACCCTCCCTGCCAAACACAGCCCCCTGTCGCACACGTCCGGTAGTCGACTACCCACCTTTCACCTCTCGTGTCTCCTTAAAGCCACTCACACGCTCACTCGCTGTATTTGCAAAGCGGTTCGGCTCTCTCCAACGACTCCTCTAACCCCGACGACTCCAGCGGAGAGAGGCTTGTCGTGGTTAGTGTTGTGGTCGTTGTGGTTGTTTTTCAGGGTTTAATGACAGCTTCTGTAGCTTTCTCCCGCCAAAAAGCTTTTGAGAGGGCACTGGTGCAGAGACGTACTTTCAGGTCAAACTCTGTGTGATCGCTCAATGCTTATTAATTGGTGAAGAACAAGGCGTGCATTTGTCCACTTCAGAAACATAGGAAAGTCACCCATTAATAGATACATAACAGGAGACAGTTTTTACATATTTATATATTTATATTTTATATCTGTTCACATGTCAGAGACAATTAGGGCGGACACTAATGCATCATTTGCAGTGATCCAATATCTGTAATGAGAGTTTTTTCAAAACGTTTGACATAATTGAGTATGACGGATTATTATCAGAACGCTGCAGTGCCCAATAATATATCAGTTAACATGGTCCAAAATCCCTCGGATCAGAAATGACACAATAATAACTCAGAAATAGATGATTGTCAATTTGTATAGGCTTATTTTTCATGTCAGGAAATGCCTCGGCATGACAGATTGTCTCTGTCAAATTATGATCCAAAATGTAACTGAGAATAAGACCAATTTAATACTTGGCTATTCAGGCTATTTTCACATAACCGGCTTCAACTTTATGCTGTTCCCCATATAGATAGATATATGACTAGATATAGAGAGAGAGAGAGAGAGAGAGAGAGAGAGAGAGAGAGAGAGAGAGAGAGAGAGAGAGAGAGAGAGAGAGAGAGAGAGAGAGAGAGAGAGAGAGAGGGAGGGAGGGAGGGAGGGAGGAGGGAGGGAGGAGGGAGGGAGGGAGGGAGGGGAGGGAGGGAGGGAGGGGAGGGGAGGAGAGAGAGAGAGAGAGGGGGAGAGAGAGGGAGGAGAGAGAGAGAGAGAGAGAGGGAGAGAGAGAGAGAGAGAGAGAGAGAGAGAGAGAGAGAGAGAGAGAGAGAGAGAGAGAGAGAGAGAGAGAGAGAGAGAGAGAGAGAGAGAGAGAGTGTGTGTGAGTGAGTGAGTCTTAAATGCTACATGCATTTCTGATGGAACATCAACGTGAACAAAGTGTCTAACTAGATTGATAATGTATCAATGGTCCCCTTCTGTTTCCATCACCAAGTGACGCAGAGTGGCAGCTGTAGGCGTGCTTGGTCTCGCGGTACCAGGGCCCGAATTCTTTTGGTGGGGATACGTGGAGGTGTCAGAGCCCTCTGGTTCCTCTGGGTTCAGTTCTCCACCCCCACCAC
>OLKM01000516.1:17934-22934 GCA_900291075.1 Melanogrammus aeglefinus | reverse complement strand
GACTCTTGCATTTCCAGCCGTCTGACCAAGTTAATGTCATTAAATAAATAATGAAAGATATGTATTATCTATCACTCCATCCGACGCGAGATGATACATGCATTATGCATTAGCCTTTCTAATTTATTCATTAGGACAAAACGAAAGTCTTGTTAGCCTCATTTTTAAGACATGAGCCTCACGCTGCCCGTCCCCTTGCGTTCCATACAACCCCAGCTATACCATCAACGTACAGGACATGCCCGTTACAGACAATGCCAGCTAGACCACCAACGCACTGGTCGTCCCTGTTACAAACAACCCTGTCTATACCATCAACGTACTGGTCGTCTGTTATAAACAACCACGTTTATACCATCAACGTACTGGCCGTCCCTGTTACAAACAACCCTGTCTATACCATCAACGTACTGGCCGTCCCTTTTACAAACAACCTTGCCTATACCGTACTCGTCGTCCCTGTTACAAACAACCTCATCTATACCTTCAACGTACTGGTCACCCCTGTTACAAACAACCCAGTTTATACCATACAGTGGCGGTTGTACGTCCAGTTACGCCCCAGGCAAGACTTCCTCCGAGCGGGGTAATTTTGCGCCCCCCACAAATATGGCGCCCCGGGCGGCTGCCCGGTTTGCCCGTGAACTAAAACGGCCACTGATACCAACAACATACCTGTCGTCCCTCTTCCATTTAACACCAGCTATACCATCAACGTACTGGTGATCCCTTTACAATCAACTCCAGCTATACCATCGACTATACCATCATGTACTGGGGGTCCCTGTTACAAAAACACCCAGTTATACCATCAGCATACTGGATATCCCCGTTACAAACAACCCCGGCTAAACCATCAGCGTACTGGATGTGTCTACACCCAGGATGCAGTTCATAGACGTTGTTCAAGTGGTGCATCACTAAAAACGTTACTATCCACAGTTCGGGTCATTGTTCAGTTCTTCCCATTACATCTAATTTCTGTTATTTCCACCCAGTAGCATCGAGTGCGAAGGCATGAGGGGTTGTACTGTGTGCTAATAGGGCCAAAGGGTAGCGTTTTATCACCCTACAAGGTATTTGCGTTCAAATCCCTCCCCGACTGCTGCTTCCCCCGAACTTGGGCTTGCGTAGCGTGCGAATGTCAATAAAATCCATAGCGGGTTAATCTCGGCCACCGCTGGAAACATGCACACTTTATCCGAGAGCGTGTATGTTCTGCACACAGGGTCGATTTACCGTATGTCAGGGGTACGATATTAGCATTCATATTAGCCGCTCTGGCCAGGTATGATATCCTTCATCGCCAGCCCCCTAAGCGCACCAACACACACATTCTACAAGGCGGGGAGGGGTGGGGGGGGGGGGGGGGGGATGCTTATCTCACACACCATAAATTAGGGGATGGATCTTTGCCTGGAACACCCTTCGAGAAAAAAAAAGAATGGGAGACATTGTGGCCGGCATGGTGTTTTGACACACTAATGACACATGTTTTTTTTTTTCAATCCGCCTCTCACCCCCCGCCACCACCACCACCACCACACCACCCCCACCACCCCCCGGACCCCCCACCTGCTCCACCCCTCCAGCCCCACCGTCCCTACGCTCCTACTCAATTCACTGTGAAGTGGTGACTTGTCTAACCTTCCAAAGCCGAGCGGGATGAGGCTATCGGACATTACCCATGCCTCCTAGGGGACAAATAAAGGGAGGGGGGGGGGGTTGGTTTTGGTTAGGCAGTAGGATAACATCTAGGGCGGCCGGAGGAGGATATAAATATAAGGTATAGGCTGGAGTGTGTTGTTTAAGGTCTGGGCTGCCAAAAGGGGGGTGATTTGAAGAAGGAGAGAGAGACACACACACAGAGGCAGAGAGAGAGAACTATAAAAGAAGACGAAAGGGAGAGTGTGTTGGCTTTTAATTGCAATGAGGGCTGCTATACGGGCAGGAAGGTGCATCATTACTTACCTGACAGGACTGCCACGATCACAATGTCGCCCAAATAAATACTTGTTACTAATAAGTAGAGTAGAAATAAAATGAAGGTCACGTCTGTGAGAGGTGTGAGCTGATGTGAGCTCGGTATATAAAGGTAGTGTGTCTAAGCTCCCCTCGCTCTCGTCTCTCTCCTCTCTCTTGGTCTGTCTCTGGTGCTCTCTCTCTTCTCTCTCTCTCATCCTCTGTCTCACTCTCTGTCTCTGTCCTGCGTCGTCCTCTCTCTGCTCCTCTGTTCCTCTGTCTCTGTGTCTCTCTTCTCTCTCCCCTCTTCTCTCCCTCTTGTCTCTCTCTCTCTCTACTCTCTGCTCTAGCTTCTCCTCTCTTCTCTCTTCTTCTTCTCTCTCTCTCCTCTCTCTCTCTCTCTCGTCTCTCTCTTTTACCATATTTATTCTCTGTGTGTCTCTCTCTCTCTGTTCTCCTCTTGCTCTGTGTTCTCATTACATGGAGGGAAGCCATGCCAGGGCGCGTTAGTGGGAAGCGAGAAGCGGCTCCAGTGACTGCCTTGGAGATAGATCCACAGGAGGAGAGATGAGAGAGAGAAGAGAGAGACAGAGAGAGAGAGAGAGAGAGAGGAAGAGAGAGAGAGAGAGAGAGAGAGAGAGAGAGAGAGAGAGAGAGAGAGAGAGAAGAAGAAGAGGAGGGATAGATAAAAAAATGCTGACTTGGTCTTCAAAGGGGATGGAAAATAATTGAAAAGGGGGAGGGAGATTGAGGGGCTCCGCGTTGCAGTCGGTCATTAATTGAGGAGGAAAACGTGAAACACTGTGTGGTCCTCCGCTGAAACCGTACTGACGCGCCATCCAGAGATTGATAGAGGAAATGGTGTGATAAAGATATGAAAGAAGATCGAGAGAGAGAGAGAGAGAGAGAGAGAGAGAGAGAGAGAGAGAGAGAGAGAGAGAGAGAGAGAGAGAGAGAGAGAGAGAGAGAGAGAGAGGGGAGGAGGGAGCAAGAGAGAGAGCGACAGACTCAACAGTGAAAACATAATAAAGTGAAATGTAACATTGTTCTAACAGCTGATAAACGGGCGAGAGAGAGGAATAAAAAAAAGACATACGAGAAGGAAGGGAGGGAGGGAGGGAGGGAGGGAGGGAGGAAGGGAAGGAGGGAGGGAGGAGTTAACGAGAGGGAAGGAGAAGAAAGACAGAGAGAGAGCGCGAGAGAGACGGAGCGAGAGAGGGTTCAAAGTGTGTGTAGACAGAGTCCTGTCCTCGCCGTGTCCTTCCTCCAGCCGCGAGTCACGCATCGCTCATCTTGTCACATTGAACTCCAGATGCTCCTAGCTGCCGCGGTGCTCCGGCCACCGCCATTTCTCTTCATTCTCACTAACAATTTGGTAATGAAATATTGATTTTTAGTTAGATTCATATTGATGCCATTAGGTTTGCATTGATAAATCACATTTGGCCCGCTCGTCGGTCGTGGCAGGGAGTAGCGCGGAGCCAGAGAGATTACAATCAAAGGCACTGATGTGTTAATTTGATGGATACTTCCCCTTGGTTTCCTTTATGTTTCACTGCCTTTCATAACACTGTGTGTTAGTGAGTGTGTGTGTGTGTGTGTGTGTGTCTACGTCCGTGTGTGTGTGTGTGTGTGTTTTCTTTTTTTATTACAAAGTGTGTGTGTGTGTGTGTGTGTGTGTGTGTGTGTGTGTGTGTGTTTTCTTTTTTTATTACAAAGCAGCTCATGGGGATATTTATGTCTAGGTCCATTTCTCCCTTTGGCTTATAACCTACCTACACCCCCCCCCCCCCCCCCCCACACACACCACACTCACACACACTCAAGCCCCCCAACCCCCCTCCCTCCCCGCCCGTGGACAAACTGCAAGAAAAGAAATGGTCATTCCAACAATTGTAGACAAGACAAGGACATGGGGGGTGGGAGGAGAGGGTGGAATCCAGCCTGCATGCGTAACAGCCCGAATGAAGTAAACAACGGGCGATATGAGCGCGACATGATCATATATTGAAATCAACATCAACGGCAAAAGCTCAGGGCCCATGGAATGACAACACATTGTCTTCTGCATTGTAATGAGAATAAACTTAGCGGTGGGCTGGTGTTCACAGGGGGGACTTGTAAGTGGATTTTATTTCCTCTCCTTCCATTTATTAGGAAAAAACATCCATGGCGGTATGTGTCTCTTTGGAGGGTACATTCTCAAGGAGAAAATAAGTACAGATGCTGCCCCCCCCCGCGCGCGCCCCCCGGCCCCACCCCCCCCCAAAAAAAGTTTCTGCTCTCTCGTAACGCTAGGCCTGGGAGAGAATATAACATTTGAGAAACATTAGAATCATTTCCCAGATTTGGGCGTTATTTAAAATGAGTCTCTCGTCGCAGCTTCGCTTCCAACTGCAATATGTGTCTGCACACAGTCATCTTAATGAAAGGAAATGATGGCGTTCCCTTTAATGACGTGGAGTTCAAGGACTGCTTATTGTTCCAGAGAAAAGACTGATTTTTTCACGGTAATATGAGTCTCACTCTTTTTCTTTTTTTTTCTATTCCTCGCCGTGCAATTTCGTTTTTGGGAACAGACATCGAAGGTTAAACGCGCTTCATAGTTGTCAAAATATGAGAGACGATTCTGGATGTGGAACAGATATATTGATAACGTCTTGCAGATATCATCGTTTGGGATAATGCTTCATCTCCGCTCTTCTGTGTGTCCCCCCCCCCTCCCTCTCCCATTTTATCTTTCTGGGTGATTATGCTAAACAGAATATAGTCATAATTATCTTTGGCACATGGACAATCCTTCTTGTTTCACCGCCGTGGCGAGGTAATTCTGCCCAGAAAAGAAACACCGCCACTCCCTTAACATCCGATACTCATCTCTCGGCCGGTTCCCTGCTTCTTCCTCGTCTTCCTTTAAGAAGAAATCAAATTAAGCGATGGCATTCCAATTTATAACATGTTTAAGGCTTGTTGTCATAAAGGGCCCCCCCCCCCCCTCCCCGTCCCAAATTTACTGCTCGCTACAGAACCACTGTTTT
>OLKM01000516.1:10434-12934 GCA_900291075.1 Melanogrammus aeglefinus | reverse complement strand
GAGAAGGATAGTCCGCTCACTGGTGGCTCTCACAACGTCAATACTTTGGCTGTGTGGAGATCCAGGCCGATGTTTTAACACCCGTCGCTGAACCCTGCCAATAGACACACATGCTAACTCACATGACATCACACACCGATGTGCGATGTGTAATTTGTGCGATATGTTTGAGTGTGTGTGTGTGTGTGTGTGTGTGTGTGTGTGTGTGTGTGTGTGTGTGTGTGTGTGTGTGTGTGTGTGTGTGTGTGTGTGTGTGTGTGTGTGTGTGTTTGTTTCTGCTCTTGTCGAACCACTAAGCTCTCAAAGGAACCACGTAGCACATTCCTCTGCACAGCTTCTATTCTTGCCAAAATACCAAACATCTCCGAATCATAGCTTTAGAAAACAATTATAGCAGCCCAGTTTGGTTTTGTAAGGATTCCTTTTTTTCGCTCCTCCGGGCTGCGAGAGAAAGAGAGAGAGAGAGAGCGAGAAAGAGAGCAACAGAGAGCGAGAGAGAGAGAAAGAGAAAGAGAGAAAGGATCCTCATTGTTCTATTGTTCACATTGTGTCATTCTTTGCCTTGGAACAGCGATTGTTTGCTGCATAGTTAAGAACACAATAGTGTTCACATAAAAATGAGCCACTTAGCTCTCACACTAAATTAGCGTTGCGAAGGGGGAGAGAGGGCTTTCCAAATTCGCTTATTCACATTTTCCGCTCTTTACTGGCCTCATAAAACTAGTCCTCTTTGCTGAGCTGCACAGAAATGGTGACAGCCAGCAAGTACGCAAGTGTCTCTGTCTACAGTTTTGATAGAGGATGAATAAATTATACTAAGTGATATCCGCACACTTTCACCAATTCATAATTTTTTTAACATTTGCGATAATCACCCAAAATTCCAAGAAATCATGGCCTTGTGCACGTAAGATATGAACACTAAAATACAGAAATGCCGCATATGAAGACAGGTACCACACAAAAATCTCAAACGTTAGTGAAAGGTCGATTTTTGGTTTGACTAAAGGATTACATACTTCATCGCTATTTTCAGTTCCACGGTTATTCTGAGATGGCAAAATTGTGTGTGTGTGTGTGTGTGTGTGTGTGTGTGTGTGTGTGTGTGTGTCTGTCTGTCTGTCTGTCTGTCTGTCTGTCTGTCTGTCTGTCTGTCTGTCTGTCTGTCTGTCTGTCTGTCTGTCTGTCTGTCTGTCTGTCTGTCTGTCTGTCTGTCTGTCTGTCTGTCTGTCTGTCTGTCTGTCTGTCTGTCTGTCTGTCTGTCTGTCTGTCTGTCTGTCTGTCTGTCTGTCTGTCTGTGTGTGTGTGTGTGTGTGTGTGTGTGTGTGTGTGTGTGTGTGTGTGTCTCGCTCTCAGAATGCACACTGCAACACAGCAGTATTTCATCTCGACGCCGGCCATGAGGTGTGCGAGGTGAAGACGGGCTGGAAAGTATTGTGTCATCCTCAACAAAATAAAAAAAAGGGGAAGAGGACTGGGTGATTTTTCTAAGCGCTGTTAAAAAACTGTTTTGCATGGGTGCCTTTGCTCTAACTGTTAGTAAAACATGTCTGGGAGCCCTCCTGCTGCCTGTGACCAGAGAATGGAGTGCTCTCTAGGGCCAGACAAAATCAATTCCTCACCCCGGCAAATTTCCTCCTCCACCTCGATTTTTTTTCCAGTTCAGCTATTTGTTTTTAAAGGTGGCACAGACTTATTGGCTCGGGGGGAAGTGCAGTTACGCCAAACCGCATAAAGTACACCTGCTGACAAACATATTGAGTGCTATTGAACTTTTATTCATTTGGGGTGTTGGCATTTGAAGGGGGTGGGGGGGGGGGCATGTTCCACAACTTCCTGTCCTATGTTGTTATGGAGAGCTGGTTTTCTGAATTCTGCCCCATCCGCAGACTCACCGCCTGATTTGTCTATGTTGCTGTCGCAACGTTTATCATTTAGATCTGTTTATTTGAATTATTCCCTCGATGAGACTTCTAACCCGTTGCCTGAGAAGCATTTACGATAGATAGAAACTCGCTCCTGTGGGAAATCAGAGTCAGAGACTCAGTCGCAAACATTCCCATTAAGATCAAGTCGAATCCTGTGTTCACATCCTGCGTTCACTCCAAGTACAGCAGACGTGTCATTCATCTGTGTCGCTTGGAAACGCTATAAATATTTGTTCCAAATGGGAGGTGCGTGTTCTGTTAGTAGCCTATTTCTTACCCAAAAATGATTCATTATGGTTGGGAATAAAATAATAACGCTGGTGTAAACTACCATTCAGGCTTTGGTTTTCAATAACTCAGTCGCCACGGTTCAGGTAATCGACTGACAACATTAAGCGGTTGATTTTTAAGTTTTATTTTATTTTGCAAACCATTATTCCAACTATTACCATTAAATGGATGAAGCTTTTTATATCAGCCGTACACATTAAAATAACGTATACACAATAACACATGGGTTAGGGAGAGAAGGAGAGAGGAAGGGAGAGAGAGAGGCGGGAGGAGGGAGGGAG
>OLKM01000516.1:5000-10409 GCA_900291075.1 Melanogrammus aeglefinus | reverse complement strand
ACGAGAGAGAGAGAGGGAGGAGAGAGGAGGAGGAGGAGGAAAGAGGTGAGGGAGGCGAGAGGAAGAGTGAGTAGGAGCAAAAAGAAAGAGAGAGAGGGACAGAGAGTGGGAGTGACGTGACAGAGAGTTACGAGAGAGAGTGGGAGTGAAACAGAGAGGTAAAGAGAGGAGAGAGAGAGAGAGAGAGAGAGAGAGAGCGAGAGAGAGAGAGAGAGAGAGAGAGAGAGAGAGAGAGAGAGAGAGAGAGAGAGAGAGAGAGAGAGACCCCCTTTTGTGATGGAACTCAATCCCCTATTTGATGACATAAAAATCCCCCTAGTGAGCAATCATCTCTGTGGATTCGGTCAAAGTTGGTTTCACACGGTTCTAACCCCTCCCCCTTCTCATTCTGCCTCCACTCGGGGAGCGATTTCCATGAGAATCACCATGGCGATTAATCACAGCGTTCTCCCACTCCCACACGCCATTCAGGACCTTTAAGAGACATCAAGCCCCCTCGCCGTGTTTATGGGATGGAGGGGGAGCTGTGGGCGCCACAGTTCAGCCCACCGTCCCCTATGCACTCTCCCTCTGGGACGCTCTAACAGTCGGCTTCCCCTTCCACCACCGGCCCCCCTGATACTGCGACCCTGCTACAGCCCACAGCACTCAGCAGCACACTGATTCCAGTTTTGAGTTAAACCGACAAAAAACAAAACACCTCCACAGCTGTAGCCCATCCTGGTGGATGACGATATATCGTCATAACTTAGATTTTTTTTTTGGGGGGGGATTTTAGCACAATGTTTGTTTTCATGCTATTTCTGAACCACACCAAACATTAATCAGAATTAAGTTGTTTTTAGCCAGGGGTTACAAGAGGGCAGTGTGTGAAAAATAATTCCAAAGAAGACGCTCAAACATGCAAAAAAAATCCACTGGTCTGTGTGGATGTAATAACTTAATCATCATAATCATTTCATACCATACTTAAATACTTTGCTTAAGGCAAAGTATCGTATGGTCGGTCAGTCAATAACCAGAATAAGGCTTTACCTAGCCAGTAGTACCAATTGCATTTCTCGCCTTGTCTCGTTTATTTTCACGAGTCCATTAGTCACATCAGCCCATGTTGCAATTTTTCCTCCATTACCTGTTGCTAAGCAGAAAGCCAAACGTCACACGCGGCGGGTTTCCCTGTTGATGCTCCTTACGTTTACACCGTATCCATGGCAATTGCTCTTCTGCCCCCAAGCTAGCAAGAGACAGGTAGCTCAGTCAGCAGCACGGCGAGCTAACACACAACCACAAAGGAGCAAGTACCTTAATGATCCTGAATTCCACGTTTGCTGTAATAAGCACAATGAGCTGCTCGCACCATAACGCTCCCTCCGGCGGGGGCCTTGCTCCACACACGCCCGCCCGGGTCAAAACACCACAGGTGAGGTACGTTGTAAGAATCCATTAAGAGATAAGTCTGTTGTGACCGTTTCCTGTCAGAAAACACACGCTTTTACATAACAACCTTCCAAGACTTGGAGTGTCCCTCCACATACATGAGGATCCCAAGGTCACGGCTACGTATGGAGGCGTCGACAGTACAATGGCCCTCGCGATGGCATCGCAGACGAACAAAGAAAGAACCCCTGATTCAAGAGAGTAGCGCCCATGAACCAAAAGAGTACTCCCGAAAAAGACAAAGACACGAAATTCCAGTGCATTATCTGAATGGAGAGGTTACAGATCCAGTCTTTTAACCCTCCACCCACTGCCCTCCTCCATCACCCCCCCCCCCCCCACCCCAAACACAGCACTAATGAAGGGGAGAGTGCCGGGTTCGGGTGAAGCTTGAGTGAAGGTGGTGGTTGGAGGAGAGGGGCAGGGGGGTGGGGGGGGGGAGTTTAGTTTTAGAGACCCGGGTGAAGTCAACGACATGTTAATAAACAGTTATGGAGTGCCTTTGGGTGGGTGGGCGGGTGGTGATGGTGGTGGTGGTGGTGGTGGTGGTTGGGTCACAACCTACCAGAGGACTGGGTGAAAAGGTTGAGGAGGGGTAGGGGGACGGGGACGGGGACGGGGTGGGGGTGAGGGGGTCAGGATCATGGTAGTCAAAGCGCCATTTCCTCCCGGAGAGAAGAAAGGAGATAATGACACCCTAGAGCACCCACCCACCCCTCCCCTGGGCTCCTCCCTCTTCTTTATGGTGTGAGTGAGTGACATGCACACACACACACGCACACACACGCACACACACATTCACATGCACGTGCCGACACACATACACACACAGCCCGTCCGCGTGGAGGAGGTGAGGGGGTTGGTCGATGCCCCACTGTGCTGCCTAGCAGGGGGTCTCAAACTAAAAAGGCAGAGGGGAGGAATAATGGGGGGGGGGAGGGGGGGACGGGGGGTGGGGGTTGAGGTGGGGTGCGGTGTTTAAGGGGGCACAATAACTGTGATTATTATTACTAAATATAATATAAAAGAGTCAATGCATGGGGGGGACAGGCGGATGATATCCACCCTTCCACCCACGTGGCCCCATTGAAACCTCCAGGCGATGGACGGCTGTGGCGTGGTGGTGCTGGTGGTGCTGGTGGTGGTTTTGGTGGGATGTGTAGGAGGGAGGGATGGACAGGTTGGGAGACAGAGCCTTTTCAGACGCTGAGAGAAGAGAGGGGGTTTAATGAGCAGCTTTGGCAAAGAATGAGCTTATAATCGGGCAAGAGTGAGAGAGCTTGGAAGAGAGCAAGAGAGAGAGAGAGAGAGAGAGAGAGAGAGAGAGAGAGAGAGAGAGAGAGAGAGAGAGAGAGAGAGAGAGAGAGAGAGAGAGAGAGAGAGAGAGAGAGAGAGAGAGAGAGAGAGAGAGAGGGAAAGAAGGAGAGAGAGAGAGAGAGAGAAGGAAAGAAGGAGAGAAGGAGAGAGAGAGAGAGAGAGAGAGAGAGAGAGAAGGAGAGAGAGAGAGAGAGAGAGAGAGAGAGAGAGAGAAGGAAAGAAGGAGAGAGAGAGAGAGAGAGAGAGAGAAGGAAAGAAGGAGAGAGAGAGAGAGAGAGAGAGAGAGAGAGAGAGAGAGAGAGAGAGAGAGAGAGAGAGAACGGGAGAGAGAGAGGCCTGTTTCCTCTGGTTTCCTCCGGTGCTGTTGCGACGACACAACTCACAAAAGAGGTGAAAAGGGGGCCTGTTCCTGGTTCACATTGGGCTGAAGGTCCGCGGTATGCAGTTGGGGTTTTGCATTGCACTGATGCTAACTGGTTATTAGCCAGACGGTACACTATAGGGCTCGTACATCGATTCGTACATTGATTTAGGAATATGCATTACTACTTATCCCTTGTGTCCTCTTGATATGGCACCAAAATGGTGCCCTCTCAATATAGTATCACCATTAAAAGAATCCCATGATGCAGTCTGACGCACAAACCCTTTGCAGTGCAAATAGTTTGTTTTAGTGGTGGTGTGACGTGGCTGCAGCAGCGGTCACGAGGATAAGAGACAGGGTCTGGGGCCAAACTCTGAGGGCCAATGGGACACAGCCCTGTGAATTATGTTTATGTCTGTATGCACAGCATGTGTGTGTGTCTGTGTGTGTGTGTATGTGTGTGTGTGGGTGTGTGTCTGAGTGTGTGTGTGTGTGTGTGTGTGTGTGTGTGTGTGTGTGTGTGTGTGTGTGTGTGTGTGTGTGTGTGTGTGTGTGTGTGTGTGTGTGTGTGTGTGTGTGTGTGTGTGTGTGTGTGTGTTTGTGCGTTTGTGTTAAAGTGTGTGTGTGTGTGTGTGTGTGAGCTTGTGTTGATCTATTCCAGTATTTTTTGTTTGTTTTTTTTACCTCAGGTTTCCAGTGTAGTGTAAAATTATAAAGCGTAACCTGCTTTAATTTTCCAAATACAAATTAAATCCTCAGTAAGCTGACTTGAAATCAATACTTTCATTTAGAGGGCAGCGTGATTTAACAAAAATGAAAACTAGCTGGTCTGGTCAATGGCGGCAGGTCATAAATCACGGGGCTTTGGGAGGCAAAAAGCCGATTTGACTTGTATATGGAGTGGCTGGTGGCCTGAGCCAGGCACAGCGGGGAAATGAACTCAGGCTTTATTAGGACTCCTATTGACCAGGCTCTCCTCTAGGCTTCCACTTTAGCTTTGCTTTATCCTGCACCACACACACACACACACACACCACACACACACACACACACACACACACACACACACACACACACACACACACACACACACACACACACACACACACACACACACACACACACACACACACACACACACACACACACACACACCTACTCACACACACAGACACACCTACTCACAGCTACTCACACACGCAAACTCACACATATTCATACACACAAACACATACACCTACGCACACAAGCACTCCCATCCACACACAGATGTAAAAACAGAAAAAGCAAACCCACTGATGTGGCTGTGATACATCAGTAGAAGTGAAGAACAGTGAAGTGCAAACATGTAAGAAAAAAAAAGATTAAAAAACATCATTTACTCACAAACTCATGTGCGGTCGTACCCCAAAAGAGACGTAGTTTGTACGATAATGCTGTTGTGTTTTTCCTATTTTGTTTGTAAAAGACACAAAGAACTGGCAATTATAAAATAATCCCAGTTTCTTTTTTTGAGAGACAGAAGAGGTGAACTTGAAGGGATTCTGTAAAACAAGACAAAACAACAAATGCATTGTCAAAAAAGAAAGAAAGAAGTATAACAGTGAAGCCCTCAAGTCTCGCCGGTAAGGACGTTGTATTTGTACATCACTTGTGCATGCCGACATCAAAAGTCGAATGTCAGGGTTCTTCAGAGACACAGACGAAAGGAATGGAGATGCAAGGCCTACATTGTCATCAAACAATCAAGCACGTCATGCGCTTTTCCAAACAGCTCCGAGCAAAGCTCAGCTGGCACCAGGCAGTCACATCACAGTAAACATCCTTCCTCGTGTTCAGGCTCACAGCACGGTATGTTAACCAACACTCACGCACACGCAATGATTCTGTTGCTTTTTTCCTCTTTTTTTTTTTGAAAGTGCTCTGTTTATGCGATGCCGTGACAGCTGGAGAATGTAACTCAAGAGTAATGCCACACAATTTTGCACACATTAAACACACACACACACATACACACGTGTGCACACACAAAAACATACACACACACAAACACACATCCACGCACAAATATACAGACACGCACACTCACGAACGCACACATACGCCCTTGTCACACACATATGGGAACATTCATGAAAACAAACGCATGGCGCACACACTCACACAAATATCATCAGCTCTTTTATTCATCAATACGTGGCCGGTGGGATCATGACGAGAGGTGAGGAGTGGACGTGATATTTAATGAACGGTTTACAGAGCCAGAGTAAATCCTTTATCAAGTTGTTCAT
>OLKM01000515.1:273584-288768 GCA_900291075.1 Melanogrammus aeglefinus | reverse complement strand
ACACACATCATGCCCGGTAACATCGGTGCCTCATGCAGTTTTAAAATAAAAACCCTAAATCGTTCATCCCAGACGGACTCGCGTGATGTAGAACAACCATTCAAGCGACCCCAGAAGCCTCTGGACTCAAACTCACTTTAAGAACTTTTGTACTTAGGTAATTAGTCATCATTTCTATCTTGCAGTAAACATTTGGGACAAAGAAAAACCATTTTAACAATTGTATCAAGGTAAATAAATACTAGCAGATAATTAACAGAGGTGAAAAGATAGTGGACCAAGTTGATATCACAGTACATCAAAAGGGTTGGGGTCCATACAAGCAACATGTTTTGTGACCTGCACGGGTTTATCCTACATATCACCTAATGCAGGTTGGCAAAGAGGTGCAACGTTCACTGCCAGGGTTAGATTGAAAACGGTTTAAACCTGGGACATAAAAATTACGCCCTGAAAATTTTTTTGATGATATATGGGGTGGTGTGGTAAGCTACGAGAAGCGACCACAGAGCTGAGCAGTCCCAGCCAGTGACCTTGGTCCATTCAGCTGTGTGTACCCCCCTCTCCCAAAACCAAGCCTACTCAACCAAAAGTGCCCCATCCCCACCAAGACCTTTTCATCCCGTCTCTGACAGCCTCATGAGCCCGTGAACAGCGGGAAGCAAACAAGTCTCAAAATGATCCCAAAACTTACTGCAGGCCCAGGGTTCCACCCCAGCCGAGGCATGCTGGCTAAACTCTTAACTGGTGTTGGGACGGTGGTTTTGTGACGTCAACTTGATGATGTTGGACTGTCCCCGGAACATGTGGGGGCTGTGCATGAATCAGCGTATCAAGTCACTGAAATGTGAGGTTAATACCGTCCAGAAAGGGCATCGCGACCGCCGTCGAGATTAACAAGCAAGGCAGACTTCACCTCTCACCCGCTGGCTCGCAGTGCTATCCCCTGAACCCCACAATGGAAGCCACATCATGCCTTAAATAGCCTCTCAGCATCCACTTAAGATAACAACACAGGTACAAGTGTTCCCATGGCCCTCAATAACAGGACAGTTGATGCAAGAGTTGGGTCCGATTTGTAGTACTATCGAGAGATAGGCGATGACACTCATAGTCCATGGGCCAGAGCCAAATTGACTTTTTGGTACCAAACTCAAGGGGCAAAGTCTAGTACATTTTTGAAAAGGTACATGTCCATAGATGATATTTGGTATGATAACCCACCAAGTGGGTAGCTTTTGACAGTATCAGCTCATAAATTATCAACCCCCCTCAAAAATAGCCTCTAAAGCGCCGGGGCATATTTGGTTTGTGCTCATTTTCAGAACTTTACTCATATGTTATTGAGGCATGTTTTGGAGCATTTAAAGTGGTACAATCCAGCTTTCATTTAGACCAGTTTTTGGCCTAACTCAAAAATATAAAGGTCCAATCAAAGGTCAAACGTCTCAACAACATTTTTTCCAGACTATGTTTCGCTAAACTGTAGTCTTTATAGCAACTGTGAAATGTAGGAACAGCACGACACAAAATAACAAAAACTGAAATACCACCAGGACTGTAAAACAATTCCAGGAAATGTATAATCTTCCATAATATCCTGACTTAGGGAGGAATGGGTCTCAATGACATGCCCAGGCAGAATTGACAATAACTGCTAATTATTGTATTTCACATTGAGTTTTATTTTAGATTTGCCCTAACATGCACCATCCATCCAACAATCATAGTCCACAGTAAAGACACAAACCTCTTCATCCTCCTCCACCCTCTTGATTGTGCATTTTTGAAAAAACATTGACAATGAAGTCAGCGGTAAGAGCGTTAAGGTGGTGGGGTGGGCAATGTCGAACACAGCCCGTCAGGCTTCATATTTCTTAAATACACTTCAAAAAACTTACAACAAGGTTTCGATAATGTAATAAAATGTAAGAAGAATCCCCTCACGAGGTAAACACTGAAACATGAACTATACTGGTGGTATCACGGCCAAGTGCCAGGGAGTTCCTGTGGTGTGTGTGGGGAGGCAGTGTTCGGAAGGAGGAGGACAGGGATGGAGGTGGCCTCCTTCTTGCAGTCCGCTCTTAGGACACAGCTCCTTCAGCGTCCGATGCACCAGCACCTGGAGCACAATGGGGCCACAGGAATAAAAACTACAGGAACATTTGCAGCAATAACTTTCTGTACCTATATAGAATCGTCTTTATCTTTATTCATTATTTAATCTATTTTATTTAAAATCTTAATTTTATCGGCTTACTTTACTATTTTGTATCTTACCTGGGGTCTCATGTGGGTTCCCTAATCATCAAACAATCCATACATACATCATCATCATTCATCATCATAAGTCCACATGAAGGCAACTTCTTCATCCTCCTCACCCTCCTGATTTTGTGCATTTTTGAAGTTTGCACATCTGTGCACTGAAATTGTTGCGAGGCAGGAGCAGCCTGGAAGCCTACAGGTCTTTATCAACACTGCAGGCCATGAGCCTCCAAGACAGCCTTGGAAGCTGGGAGCCCTCGCATTCCAGTCCAAACACCAGCCAATACATACAGTAAAAGAAGAAGTGTAAGAATCCAAGTCACACACTTCCAGTCCATCACTCACTAAAGAACGAAAGTACAGAAATTACCTACTGTTCAAGGAATTAACTAAAAGCATACCTTGACGTCGTACCCATCCAAACCTTTTGGCTCTGGTAGCCTGTTGTCCTCCAGACAGTTGCCTCCATACCGCTGCCGGTAATTGCGCGCTGTGTATCAGCGCAGTCCCGCAAGGCGGTAAGAAGGCTGCATCCAGTTCACCCCTTTTGGGCAGAACAATCAAGTACCAGAAGGTCTTCACATCACATATGTCGGATGAGGTGCATACATCTGACACAGCAAAGATCCATGGCTCTGTAAGTGCTCTGATAAAATCCCATGAGTCCCAGGGATTTTGAAAGCCCTCTTGAATTTCCTGTTTCCTTAACAATTGGAAGCACAGAGTTTCCCCTTCCCTGCAAAACACTCAAACACTACAAACGCTGGTAAAGGCATGGAGACCTACAAGAGCATCACAGAGATCATCTCCATGTGAGTTCAGCAAAGGGTGCTAATGTTGAGTATCTGTTCATTCTTGACTCCCCACATTTCAGGTACATTGGCATTACTCTTAACAGTCCCTAAGCAAAAGACCATGACACTGTGTCCTCCACTCACAATCACTGGTAGTTTTTATAGCATTCCGGCCTGGCATGAGCAGCATGGTAGGAGCATGCGGGTGTCGCCTCCTCATGGAAACACTTTAACCCATCACAACTTCACATCTTTGTCTTAACAAAAAGCACGTCTCTTCCACATGTTAACAAAAGCTTTGCTTTTCTTGAAGCTTCACTGGTTTCTGCAGCTCCACTGTCCACAATGAACTTGATCAAGGCAGTTTTGCTCTCTGGATGCTTAAGAGTTTTCTCCACTGCACAAACATCTTGGTCCGGGCAATGTCTTCCATGAGTGCACTGTTGCACCTCGATGTCTACTCTCAGCATTCTTGATGAGTCCTGTAACACATAAAACACAAACATCTATTCGTGTACTCTTTCCTCCTTCATCAAAGCACATTCAGCACAGAACCACATCTCTCCAAAGTCCTTGCCATCACCTTTCAGTTTTGAACACGGCTCATTCCATCAATGATGCATGCAGAGAGATTTCCAATATCTTCACTGTATGCTTGATTTCTCTAACTCTCTAGCAGAGCGGCCTTAAGTTGTCTTCGCAGCGAACCGTCTGATTGAAGTGACCCAGGCAGTGGACCAATGAGAGCCAGGACACTGTAATGTAAGACCTTCTACTTTGTGAAACAAATATCATATGCCCAAAGAGTTCTCTGCTTTCAAATATCACTCCTTGTTTTGTTTTTGATTTCTCTGTCTCTTTGTGAGGCTGAGAATGTATTTCAGATTCGTTTTCAATTCTGTCGTGGGAATTTGGTTTCTGGTGATTCTTTTTTCCAAACGCTCACTTTCTGAACTCGAATGCCCTCTCCATCTGGTGAGTTGCAAGCAGATCACTGCTATGTCTGTGACACAGCGATTTCCTGTGGAAAGACTCGATGATGTCAGACTGATCTAGACTGAAGGGGTTTACCCAGCATTTTTCATAAGCTCTCAAAGGCATTCACATCAAGCCCTGTCCTTCTCTATCCCGGTCTCTGTAATCGTGATGGACTGAAACGCTGTAGTTTTGGGCCTGTCATGTCCTGAGTTGCCTTAGGTACGACTCTGTTTCTGAAGTGAATAGTACTGGTGACTGCTCCCCTGCTTTTAAGGCTGAAAACCCTTGGTCCTCCAGCAGTCTGGGTGTCCTGTTTATGGTCTCCCTCCAAATTGTCCTGGTAACTGGAATCTTTCAAAGGATTTGTTCCCCACTGAAGCTGGAAGACAAAACCACCCTTTGCAATGTGTGGCACGGACAGCAGATTATCAGTCTCCCAGGCGAGACATTTTGTGCATAGTAGTAGTCAATATCTGGGCATAGTTGATCTTATCAATTATGCAAAGCACCATGGATGATGGCTCTTATTGCTGTAAAGATGCATCATCCCAATTCGCTCTCGTGAATGCTCGAATTAGACAAAGCAGAAATCTCACCATGTCCCACATAGACAATCCCAGAAGCAGACAGGGGAACCTTGTCTTTCTGAGGAAGCGAGGTAACCTCATTAAATGTGCAGAATACGCTGACAGAACGAGAGAGTTTCCTCAAACTTGTCTTGGTATTCTTCACACCAGGTTGTGGCAGTTTGCAGAGTTGTTCCAAGTGAATAGATATCATCCTGGTGATCCTCTAACCCAAGGTTAAAACCTCCCAGCAGTCTCAAGAAAGCCTCATAGAGCAAGTTTTGGAGCCTACCGCACGATATACTGTGCCATCAATTAACCCCTGAAATGAGCGTCAGCTATCACTTCCTGCCTTCTCATGCAAAGGCGCTTAACCCCAGGGGGAGTGCGCAATGTTGCCATGGAAGCCAGGTGTATGGAAGACTCCATTCTAAGGATGATGCCCTTGAGTAGCTCCTGTTTTTTCCAAGTATTTCAACACTTGGCAACAAGCCGGCACAACAATAATGTTGTTAGCTGCAGAGAATTCATGGATGTTTAAGTGACTGGAGAAGTATCTCATTTACTGTTGATAGCGTGTAGCAGAGCATTGATTAGGCAAATAGCCGATATACTCTTGTACACATTTTTCCCACTGTGGGTGAAAGGAATGTTGAACCCAAGTCCAGCCCACATATATCTTTGTTGGAAAGACAGCCCACAGCCACAATGTGTTTGTCTGCTGCATCCTAGACATGTGTGTGGACATATCATTGTCTGTACAAGTAGGAGGGTTGGCCACGCTCTCCTGCGTTGAAATAGGAAGCATCCAAATCCCAACTGCACCAATGCTTCTTCATCTGTTTGGGATATAACAGGAAAGATCTGATTCAGCAGAAAGGTCATGATAGGTCACTCATTCACCTGTTGATGTCCCCTGCCAACTGATGTTCCTCCAGTCCCTCGTCTATATGTCCAGCCAAATTGAGCAGACCGGGTTGATGTTTTTGAATGGGATGGTGTCTTTAACTGCTCCTTGCTTCTGAAACAGAGGGCCCGTTCTAATTCTCTAACTGAAGAATAGATACACTATGGCCGAGTCGGTAGCATCTGTATCAGTTCCACATTTCCAGTAAGAGATGACAGCAAAGGGCAAATAAAAATGTGTTTTTGCAGACTTTAACTTTGCCAGAGTAACAGCATAAACTAATCTGACCAAGGGAATGCGGAGCCTTTGCACTCCTGCGATGGTTATCCACTCCTGTGGTTACCTGTTAGGAGTTCTGAGAAACCCTACAGACACGAAAATCGCATCTTCCAGATCTGACACATGTGGTGCCATGCTGAGTAAATCCTTTTCTGGATATCATTTCTGATATTCAGTCCACTTGTGATATCACATCACTGCCATATTGATTTGAACATCAACTTGTTCCTCTTTAAGTTCATGGGAAAACTTTTACACAAAGTTCATCCATTTTCAAATGTCAGGATATACCAACAAGCTTCCTCTGTCATTGTGTGATATGTAAAGATGGACCAAATACAGCTTCAACTCTGCGCGTAAGTGTTTTTTATTGAGGTTAATCACCTGTGTTACACCACACGGCCCATGTCCTGTAACAGCATAATATTAAGTCAGGTCCTGTGAATGCGACACACTGTAGTGATGTTCAAGGTGTGTGCAGTCTTCGCTGTAGATAATAACTGGCGAACACAGGAAGGTGCCATTTTTACGTGCTGCTTCCATATGGGGACTCTAATTCATGCCATGTTAGTTCATCAGTGTTTTTTTCTAGGTCCTGTGGTAAGCTCTGTTAGCGGAGGTTTCGGTAATGGCTTCAGCTGCCACTAGGCTCAGCGACTGACTGTGGTAACAGAAGTTGTATCCGTTTTCCTCAGATCGCTGCGCTCCTGATGGTGTCATCTGCTTTAACTCTGCACATTTTGTCAAGACTTTCTTTAGTTCTTGACCCTTTCAAATACTTGCGACTTTGTCACAAATATTAGCACTTTGCTTCATAAACCTTGAATGGTTTGTGGTTCTCGTCTAGTAAGCTCTCTGAATCTTCTGGCAACTATTTCTAAGAGCTTTCTTTGCAACAAGGTTGTCAAGCAGATTTCTCATTGTAAAGGATGCTTCGACATTTCCTGTGATAGAAATATGAAGGTGGATATGCTACCCTCAGGAGGTCTTGGCAAGTCGGAGGATGGGGCTGTAGCGCTTTATATTGTAGCTCGCCCAGTAACGTGTTCCAGTGACCTCTATATTTACAGGTGCCCACACAGCTTGGAAATTATCATCTGAAACAGTGGTATGACACATTCTGTCATGGGACACTTCGGCTCTGGTCTCACTTTGTTCTGCTCCATATCTTTCTATTCGTGATGTACATCCCCCTGCAAACACAAACACAATAAATAATTAATCCTAATGAGCTTCAACCACTGCGTGATGTAACCTGAGGTTACTCTAAAAGGCACATTAACATTAGCACATCTATAAATCACCATTGGAGATGTCCAGTTTCATCATTCAATCAAGGCTACCTCCACGCACAGATTCATGTTTTTTATGATGTTGCATTGTTCTGTGTGTTCCCTTTCTAATGATATAGGCCGTGTGTGTGGTCTGTCTTGTCTGTCTGTCTGTCTGTCTGTCGTCTGTCTATGTCTGTCTGTCTGTCCGTCTGTCTGGTCTGTCTGTCGTCTGCTTTCTGTCTGTCTCTGTCTGTTTGTCTGTCTGTCTGTCTGTCGTTGCAGGTGACACTGCATCCTTCACTGAAGCTTAAACACATCAGGGCTCCATAAATAGGAGGGACATTTATGAAGGTATGCCACTATATAATGACAATATCATGAATAGTGTCATTATATAGTAATATACCCTACCTAATAACATATATTAATGGATTTAATCAAGAGGAAACATCAAAAGTACAAACTGTGTAGGTGCGCTAATTTGGATTCAAGTTACCACATATATGGGCCACCTAAAAAGAATGAACAGTATAGCTAAGCAATATAAATACATATATATCCGATGGAGGAAATTCCCAAGATATGTATTGGAAACAGATCATAGCGTAACGGAGAAGGTATTTATAACTAATTTATCAAACAATTTTCAAGAAAGAATGTGCTTGCTAGGCCACTCACCTCACAATTCTCCCTCACAGCCAGGAGGAACAGTGAAGCACCCCCAACAGCCACCTGTCCACCCATCAAAAACACTGTATGATTTTTAAACTGTATATTTTTTAAATGCACAGTTGCCAACAATTTAGCAACAAAATTTGAAATAACTGTCAGCCTTGTGCTTTCAAATTTAAAAGGGCTAGGAGTGCTCAACAAACCTCCAGAGCTACTGTATGTACTTTGGACTACTGCTGCTGAATATAGGGCCAAAAGATAGTAGAAGAAGAAGATTATATAAATCTCTCATGCATGCAAGGGTGTGGAGGACCTGTAGAGCACAGAGTTTCTCCGCCTCCACCAACAAATCTTGACTGCACATAATGTCACACTTGCAAACCATGCACATTCAGCAGGGTGAGAGGATGTAAAAAGTTGTCTTAACTTCTGGACAACCAAATGATGAGTGATGTGTAGATGATGATGATTGGATGAGATGAGATGACGTTATGAGAATGAGATGATGATGATGATGATTTAGGCCAAGATATAGTAGAAAATCTAAATTAAAACTCTCTGTGCCAATCACCACATATTAATAGCAGTTCTGTCAATCCTCGCCTGGGCCCATGTCCACTTAAAGACCCATATCCTCCCTCATAGCAAGGATATTTATGGAAGATATACATTTCCTGAATGTACAGTCCTGTGAGTTATTCAGTTTTTGTATTTGTGTCAGTGCTGTTCCTACGAGTTTCCACAGTGCCTATATAAAAGGCTACCTGTTAGGCGAAAATAGTGGAAAATGTTGTGTGACGACAGTGTTGAACCTTTGACCATGGTGACCTTTATTATTTTTTTAGATAGGTGCCAGCAAAACAGGGTCTAAATGAAAGCTGGATTGTACACTTTAAAATGCTACCAGAAACATCGCCTGACTGACGTATGAGTAAGTTCTGAAGATGAGGACAGAAAACACAACTCGCCCCGCGTCTAGAAAGGCCCCTATTCGTTGCAGGGGATGCCACAATTTATGAGCTGGATAAACTGTTCATAAAGCATTAAGCAACTTAGGATGGGTTATCATACAAAATATCATCCTAATGACATGTACCTTTCAAAAAATGTTACTAGACTTGCCACTTAGTGAGTACCAAAATCGAGTCTTTGGCCCATGGACTATAAGTGGCAATTAGAATGCATCTGGGGTTCTTCTCTTCTCTGTATACTGAAAAGGAGAATGGAAGGGTTGGGAAATGAGATGGGGGGGCAGGTCATACCCTTTGATGGCTGAAGCGGGGCTGGAGGAGGCAGACCAGAGTGAGAGAACAGCGGGTCATGGATGGGAGTCGTGCTGGATGTTACCATGAGAGAGATGAGACGCAGATCACCTCTCCTCACTCCTCCTCCTCCTCCACTTCTCTCCTCCTCCTCCCCCCCAGCTCTTGGCTATATACCATTGAATAACCACTATATGATATTCTTTTATAATAAACCCTGGGTGTGAAAATACCAATTTGTCTTGCTGCAGTAAGGTGATGGCCTGTATTCATGGTGTTTATGAATTTCTGGTGTTCTTTCTTTCCACTTGTGGTTGTAATTGACATGGCCTTGTTCTTGATCCCTGAGGGATTTGTACAACATACTTGTACACATGTTTGATAACAACTTGTATATAATATAGATATATACAGTATATACATGTATTTAATGACATGCATTTGGAATGTTCCATTGACTTACAGAAGCTCCAAAGAATCCTCTCCGTCTCCTACCTGATGCTAGTTATACTTTCCATGTGCGCCGAAGCAACGCCTTAATCCAAGCTTCAATAGACCATCTATTGAGAGAGAGAGAGAGAGAGAGAGAGAGAGAGAGGAGAGAGAGAGAGAGAGAGAGAGAGAGAGGAGAAGAGAGAGAAGAGAGAGAGAGAGAGAGAGAGAGAGAGAGAGAGAGAGAGAGACAGAGGACAGAGAGACAGAGAGACAGAGAGACAGAGAGACAGAGAGGACCGAAGGCCTTGCAGTGAGAGCAGCTCTCTCTCTTTCTCTCTCTCTCCCGTTTCTTTTTTCTTTGCAGTCCCTCAATCTTTTCTTAAAGATATTATAGAGATAGGTCTAGGGCCTTTTGTGTAAGGGTAAGAGGTTGCATATTCATTGGTCATATCAGCAATAATACTACCGCTTCTGAGTACGGCTTAAGCCACTTGAAATATATAGTCATCATTTCACTTGCATTTGCTACAAGACACCCTTGATGATGAACTGAATAAAACCAACTCATTTTTATTCGGTTTACACATAGCATTGGAAGGTACCTTGTTGTTATGCAAGCCGTTTTTTTTTTTCAGGCATAAACCTGAGATCTTGTTGTTATTCCACATGCTTCTCGGCCATATTCTCTGTGGTTGTGATTAATGGCTTAGCGATAAGCATGGCTGGCCACAAGACGCAGAGAAACCACTCAAATAACACTTGTCTCTCTTTCTCTCCTGTCTCTTCTAGCTTAGTCTCTTCTCTCTCTCTCTCTCTCTAGTCATACTCTCTCTCTCTCTAGTCTCTTTCTCTCTACCTCTAGTCTGTCTGTCTAGTCTTTCTCTTCTCTCTAGTCTCTCTTTCTCTCTAGTCTCTCTCTCTTCCTCTAGTTTCTCTAGTCTTTCTCTCTCTAGTCTCTTTCTCTCTACCTCTAGTCTGTCTGTCTAGTCTTCTCTCTCTCTAGTCTCTCTCTAGTCTCTCTCTAGTCTTCCTCTCTAGTCATACTCTCTCTCTCTAGGCTTTTCTTTCTCTCTCTCTAGTCTTTCTCTTGCGTCTCCCTGCAGCCCTGTAATCTCTCTTCGGTTGATCATCACAGCCCTCGGCATAGTAAACAGCAGAGAATGGTATTGTTTGTTATAATTAAGAGCAGGGTAGTCTGTCAGTAATTCTTTCACATTATTCACAGTCTGGTCAGCGTGACTGAAACCCTATCTAGGTTTTCCTTAGTCTTTCACTTCAAAGGCAGCCATTATAACGCCCTCCCCCCAAGTAACACACATTACAGACATGCTACCTACAATACATACAATACATTTATACATACTGTACATGCGTACAGTGTGCCGTATGTATATATGTACCACGTACAGCATATAGCATGCCATGACGCTAGTATAACCGATATACTGCGCATATAGCTACCTACTCATTGCATATTTTACATGCATGCTGAACCACATGCTACATACTGTTCATGCTACCTAACATGCTAAATGCTGTATAAATTGACATACAATACAATAAACTACTGTTCATGCTACATACAAAGAGCCCTCTTGACCCTCCCCAGACCGTGTATCCCTGATCGAGGATTTGGTGCAGTGGTTATGGTCTGTCACAAGCTAGACGACACAATGATGAGCGGTATTCTGCCCGAGATTCAATTGTTATGTTGTTTCTCTCTGGCCTGAATGACTTATTAATCTCAGAACCAACTAGCACGTATATCCCTTTCTCCCCATCCTTTTCTCACTATCTTTTCGTCTATAGTGAATACGGGTTCAAGAAAAGTATCATATCCCATAAAGAATATAATGTGTATATAATGAATTTAAAATTTATAAGGACTGTGGGCTGGAGCAAAACGTTCTGACTGTATGAAAATCTTCTCTGTCATCTCTGTCTCTCCATCATTTATGTATTTGGTAGGACCTGCTGGTATCCAAGCTGTAGCTGTCCGTGCAACCTTATTTTTGCATTTGAGTGCTGCTCTGTACTTTGTTTTGTGGCTTTGCTTCAACAAAGAAACATGAAAATCAGACAAACTGCAACCTCCAATTTTGTATTGTTCCGTTACTTGTATGCCAGGCCAAACAAAGAAGTTCAACATCTTTTCATGAAAACTGAGGAAATATTTTTGAAATGACTCTTTTTGCTGAGCTGATTCCACCCATTGTCTGTGTCATTGTACCCTAACAAAAGAGCCAGAGTATGCTTTGCCAAAAAACATCCTATCTGGAGAGCTTTTGATTCTACTTTCGTGAATACCGTCAATTCTCCCGACCGGCCTGAGGGGTGCTTTTAAGCTTTTGTAACTTATAAGAACACGTCACATTTAGTCCACTACCAGACCATCCATGTTGTCGAGCTCCCTGGTATTTTAAAGAAGAAGAAGGAGAGAGGAGGGCATGTGCTTTGTACTTTTGTAAGGTCCAAATAACGGCTCTACTCATTATAGCTTCACAAATGGCCCGTCGCCCCCCCAATAATCTTTTCTTCCCTGGCCATAGGGATACTTTAATGGACTTTGTGCCTTGATGGACGCGACAGTGAAGATAATTAGGAGAACGGGTTGGGGCAGAGAGGGAATGAGGGACGAGCGAAAGGATTCAAACCTGCGTTGCTACTAGTACATAGCCTATTTGGTTAGCGCACAAGTGAGTTGAGCCAACAAGCTGCCCAAAGATAATAATAAAGTAAACTGAACGGTGGCTTACAGTTGGAGTTGTAACTGTTAAGATTCCTCTTGCTTCTTATCCCCCACACCCACACCCACACCCTCTCTTCGCCATGACAACCTGGCTCGCAAGAGGTTGGTGCACCCAATGGACCCACTCCATTTAGTCCTGTCACTCATCTTTTGCTTGGTGTCAACCACCTAGACAGCTCTCCATCCATTCACGTCGCCCCGGGGGGGGGGGGGGGGCGGGGTGGGTGGTGTATGGAAACGTTCTTTCAGTCCTCCAGCAGGACAGTGTAGTCGTGGCGATAGTGCCAGAAGGTACTTGGTTCGATGCCCCTTACACATGCAACTTACCCCCTGAGGCAATCCTAGAGCAAGAAGCCTCTCAGCTCCTCATTGAAATGTAATCTGTGTTCACTGTCACTTTTTTATGAATGCAGCTGATAAAAGCAATGGGTTTAATTCGATATGTTTTTTCTTTATTATGTAACAAGTGGTGATAAGCATATAGGCCTCACCAATCGTTTGCAACTTCCTCTCGTGTTGTTATGCAGTGTGGGAAAATGGAAAAATTATAATTTCATTACATGGGTATCATGGCTTGATTACAAATCTGCTATGGCTGACGGGTCATGTTTTGAAATACTTCTCATAACAAATTAAGATAGTCATATCTCAGTTGCGCAAAGGCTGCTTTGACTAGTCAGACACTGTTGAATGTTTGCGTATCCGTCTGGATAAAATACAACTGAATTTAATAAAAAACCCTGCTCGACCCAGGGATTGCCTGTAATCACAAGTTAATAACGTTTTACTGTCACTGCTTGTTAAATGATCCCCAGTTCAATTGAATTTCTAACAAATGCCAGGAATACGATTCAGCTTGTAAGGGCTTCATCAGCCGACAATGTTTTGTGTCAGTAGTGACGGCAGAGGACTATAAAGTGAAATGCTCTTTTACAGAGGATGTTACTTGCAGGATAAAAACCATGGCACTGTTTCATTTGACATGTTTTTTGTTCTTCCGAGTTATTCTAATAGTCTCCTCATCTTGCTTTTAGAGAATAGCGCTGATTCCGTAGCATGAATTCAAAAAAACCGTCCTGTGTGTTTGTTTAGGGAAATTCACGTCTGGCTGGCCGGCTTGCCTAAAAAGGCTGTTGGGGATTGTTCACGCAGACCTGTACCGAGCCTAATCACTGTATTGTACTTGAACGTCGTTGCACTCCCTTAAAGACCGTGGCCCTCATCTCGGAGGGGAAGGGTGGCAGAAAAGCTGGCCGTTTCCTGAGTGATTTTCCTCCGCAGGGTTTTCCCCACTGCTGCTTAATCCTCCAAACCAAGACCATTGTTTCTCTCTCTGGCTAAGAGCGTCCCACATGCTATTATAATGAGAGGGAAAGAGAGAGAGCGACAGACTGGTGGAGAGATTGGCAGACTGAGAGGGGGCGGGGGTGAAGGGAGAGAGAGAGAGAGAGAGAGAGAGAGAGAGAGAGAGAGAGAAGAGAGAGGAGGAGAGAGAGAGAGAGAGAGAGAGAGAGAGAGAGAGAGAGAGAGAGAGAGAGAGAGAGAGAGAGAGAGAGAGAGAGGGAGAGAGAGAGAGAGAGAGAGAGAGAGAGAGAGAGAGAGAGAGAGAGAGGAGAGCGAGAGCGAGAGATGGAGCGATAGAGATTTGACAGGGACTGGGTGAGAGCGGGAGAAAGACATGCAGATAGATGAGGGAAAGAGAGGGTTTGGTCTAACGGGAGTGGATTGTAAGGGATTTGAGCCTTTAAATAGAAGCACCTGTTCATCTGGGTTACGGGGGGAGGCGTCGCTCTATTTCAGTTTCGGTGCGTAGGGATTTTTTACCCACAATGCCAATTGGTTCTGATGAGACTGTATGGAAGAAGATAAAGGGACAACATTGTGAGCATTAGAAGATCATAGTCAGCGACTCTTGTGAATGGCACGCAATAAATCAGCCTGCTAACGACCTTGATCGAGGCAATTCTCCAATTAGCTATTACCAAGCACTCTCTAATCATTAAGCTAACGTGCAGATTATCATTAATATGTTAATTGCAATTACTAAAAAAAACAGTCAATGTTAACTTGCTTCTTTTCTTATAGTGTCTAGTGTGTTAAAGTAGGGCATATAGCATATTCTCCCAATATAGACAGGTACCAGTCAATAATGGCCATTAGATAAATTAGCATGACTGAAAAGAAGGGTTAGGGTCAGACAAAGTTCATTTTTTTTTGCTTCCACCATCTCTTCAACAATTCTCTGGGTAAATTGGTTAGAAGTGTTGATCCGCTAAAAGCATTTATCTAAATAAAGATACTCAGGAACATTCTGGCAAACTGCCTGTCATCATCTTGCCCCGAAATCACATCAGAGTCAAGTAATGAAATGGAAGCGGCCCTCCCTCGGTAGCACAGACGCTGTTATGAGCCGTGGTGGAGAAGGCCTGCTTCAGGGGCAGTGCAGAGCATCGGACATCCTCTTATTGAGTTAGCACTGAACTGACATCAGCGTTTATCCTACATATGGCTCTCTCAGCCCCCCGGGGGCACTCTGGTCCAAACAGGGCCTTCTGCTGGGCACGGCCCAGACAGCCTGCTGCTGCTCCACCAACACCATCACCCCCAGCTGTGCATCACCACTAACTGCACCCAGCACCACCACGAGTTCCAGAATTATCCCACTCACAACCACCGCACCCCAAACGGCACCTAGTGTAAGAAGCCATTTGGGGCTGGGTTTATTGATGCTTGGAAGAAGGTGGCATTTCTACTGGACCAGCGTGTTATCGTCCAGTGTCAACAACCCTGATATGCTATGAGTATAGACGTTGAGGAAGATGGAGTCCTGTGATTGGTGGAGAGGGAGAAAAAACAAAAAGAGGGAGAGGGGTGTATGAGAGCGGAGACGGAGGTTTTTTTTTTATGATCTGTTTGCGAGGGCGCCTTTAAATAAGTCAGTTGGACCTTCGATCTATGGCTTCTAGTTTAGTCCACAACCTACACCTCAAGTACCATTCT
>OLKM01000515.1:263584-268584 GCA_900291075.1 Melanogrammus aeglefinus | reverse complement strand
AACACAAGTACATGATTAACATCTCCCATAGGCCTTCTTTCGCACAGTGGGATGCTTTGTACCTGCTTAACAGGATTATTTTTAGCCGTGCAATGCAATCACAGTTTCAGTTACCAGAGTTGCGTGGGATCAATGGAATTCATTGGATGACCTGCATGGGGGCACACCTAGCTATCAGTGTCTCGCAGGGGGGATGACCCTCATGAATGAAACTCATTCCAGCCACTGATAGCTTTCCAAATACTGTGGCAGGACTGGCCGCCAAGCATCTCAAACGGGACCCATAAAGTTGGCACCGACTGACAAAGATGTATATCTTTGAAGGATGGCCCTTGCCAAAGTTGCCGACAGCTTCTGTGAAATACCCCTGTTGCATAAATTTAGCGTCGTAGATATAGCCTCTATAATTCGGGTTGGCACAGCAACTCAGGCGCTAGCCACCACACCTCTGGCAGGCCCATAAAGCACCAGTGACGGTAGACTGTTCTTAATTATCAGAAAGTCCTTCTACAAGAACACAGAGTGTAAAGAACTTCTCTATCTCTGTCAGACAGTCTATGTACCAGATGCTTGGGGCTGACTCCCTCCTTTTGCCAGACTTCACACAAATCCAGGGACTGTCAGCTTAGAGTGGAATTGCTCCAGCATTTTCGTAAAATACTGCCTGCTCATTGAGGATCTAAAGTGATGGACTCTACTAGACTTTGAAGGATTGCACTGTATCCAATTGATTTAAAATGACATGGTATATATTAGAATGGAGACTTGTATATTCAGCCTTTTATGGAAACTGCAAAGACGGACCCTAAAAGTAAATCTCTTTTTTTTTTAATGTATATATAATAGACACTCTGCGATAACATGGCTGACACAGCCATGATTAGGGGGTTTATTATTTTGGGGACTATTTTTTTAATGTATTATATTGAGGACTACTTTGGGGGATTATTTTGGGGACACCCATGAAGAAACACAGTCAGTCACAGCGCTATAAGACTCAAAAATGTAAACCAAATGATATATCTGTCTTTCTTTATATGCATTAGAACATTGAAAATCCTGCCTTCCCAGGAACAGCTTGATAAGGAAAAGGCTAGTTACCGAAATTGAACTCGATGACCTCTCATCTTTCTTCGACAAGCTGCGTCCCTTCGTCGCCAGCTTGCGCCCCTACACGATGAATAGCCAACCCATGTGTTCTGGATTGGCTCTGGCTGAGGCAGGGCCCCCTACCTGGGCTTCTGGTTGCAGATTGATGAAAGCCCCGCCAAAAGCACTCCATATTGACTGCAACGTCTCTTTGATGGTGATTCAGAGAGTGTGTCCTCCTCTCTCACGTCTCACTCCTTTCCATTCCCATCGCCAACACGTTCTCAGATAAGAGGGACTTCAAAGACTGAGGCGGCCATTTCCACCCCACTCCAAGGGCAGGAGAGGGAGATGCACTGGCATGATTTGAGTGGTGAAATAGCTCGGGGATTGGAGCACCTGGGCAAGCGTGCCTGCGTACATTGCACACGTGACTGTGCACGGATGCAGAAGGCTTTTTTTCCACCGTTGAGGGGATTACTCACCATAGGCCCCATACGACCTGCAGCTGCCAGCGATTCACCCCCCCCCCCCCACTCCTCCCAAAGGGTTTGGCCCACTTCACACAATAGGTCTGATTTTGTGATTTTTTCCTCTAATTGAAAGCTTCTAATTGCATCCTGAAAAACAAAGGACCCCCCCCACACCCAACCCTCTTTCCTTCCAGATCACAGATCATCTTCACTTCATAACCTCAGGGTTCTATAAACCCAGTCTCTTTTTTTCAAAATGTCCAGCATGGTTTTAATCAACACAAAGAATCCCATGAGCAGAGTTGGCTAACCTAGTGCTGAATCTCTTGAGACCGGATTTATCATCGCTGCCTTTGTGGCAGCCTCGCAATCGGGTCTTTCTCTGCGAGATGGCTACTGAGTGTTCTGTAATCCTAGTGCTGGGAAATAAAAGAATGCGGTATGTGTGAAGGAGAAGGATATCAGATCTTCAGAACTAATATTGTGTCGCTCTGTGCACTTGTTTTGGATTAGACCCATCTGTGTGTGAGTACATGTGTGCTTTCAGCAGATAAGAAGGGTACACCACGGCACGCTGTGCGACTTTTCTTGCAGTATTAGTCTGCTACCTTATCTTCCCCCGCAGTAGCTTGCAGGGAAAGTCTTTATCATACGACTATATTGTCCCCTCCAGGGCTCCATAGAAAGCCTCGCTTTAATCCATTCCATGTCTTTAAACAGGGTCTGGATTTGACGCAGATTGGCTGTAAATATGAGCAAGTTGGGTGTTTAAAGATGAACTTACTTGCACTTAAATGAGTCCACCACTATAGAGCAAATTGAATAACGAGTGTTTCCACTGACGTCAGACGTCCGAAGTCAAACCATGTGAACAGGTAAATCCTGTAAAATGACAGGGTGAATGCGGATAATGAGAGACCCGGTCCGTCCATCTCTTAGCTCAGTGTTGATTGTGTTACCACGCACAAGGTTAATCACAGGTCAGTGAGTGCCACCGTTGGCGCGGCATCTCTGGCTATGATTTCTCCCTAGCAAGGGTAAAAACCAACAGACCTGTATACTAGCATTTTCCTCTATCTTTACCGTTCACACAGTCACACATCTCTGTGTGATATTTGAAACTGAGTGTGAGTGGGTGGGTGTGAGAGGATTTACAGTGGGTGCATTTGCGTGTTTGGTTGTTTGTTTGTTTGGTGTGTGTGTCTGTGTGTGTATCTTGATTGCTGATTGGCTGAAAGGAACGAGGACCTCTTTGTTCGCCTCCCAGGCGATCCTCAGCCTCTTCTCGAAGATCCCGAGCCGCTCCCTCTCTTAAAACTCCTGCTGAAGAGGAAGCCAAACTCATTACATTACTGCACCTATTTTGGCAGGGAACATTTGAAGTAAGAGAACCCCTTTCCGCTTCAATCGACTGTGTCCAGACATCCTGACTCGGGGCTGGACGGTGCTTCGGTAACTCAGAGTGCTGATAGTGTCTCTGGATGGCGTGACGGGGCGGGGCCTCCGGGGGGGGGGGGGGGGGGTATTTGATGCCCCTCTGCCTCCAGCCGGAGTCCTCCCACACTGTCTGCTCTATGCGTCTCCTAGATGGCTGCTCCCGGACACTCTCCCAGCATTCCCCACTGCTGGCCCTTTTACTGTTTGGCATTAAGGAGACGTCTTTATCCAAAGCCATTTGCAGTGAATTGAGATTATCTAACAAGTGATTATAGAGAAGTTAGGGGGTTAGGCGTTGTGCCCTACAGGTTAGGATTCAGACATTGGGGGATTGAACACCTCTTGGTCAGAAGTAAAGGCAGCTAAACTATCCTACTGCCCGGCTGTGATTATTCCTTGCTGCGGTTGCAAAACAGAGCGATCTTTGACAAGTGGCTCAATTTAAACTTTTGAGAATCTGGCTGATGGGCTCTTACAACTGTCTGCATGATTATTATTATTATGGTAACACTGTCTTCTCTGTATCTTTAGGATTATTGTATTCAATCGTAGAACAGCTACCCAGAGTAAGCACCACTCCTTCCTCCGCCCCTCTTCAGCTTCAACCAGTTTGACACTGGCCTCAGTTATTTCTGTCACGTTGTCTTTCTTTTCGATGTCTTTTCAATGTTTTCTGCTGTCACCTCGGAGTGTCACCTTCTGTGGATGGGCCATGGGTCTTGCTAAACGAATCAATGGGTGCCAAATCCCAGGGGTGTCGCTATTCAGATTGGTCTGTAGTTCACCTTGAAGCGCTGTGATATGGAAGAAGGATGAACTGAAAACCCATCGCTTTTCCTCCACTATATTCAACAAAACATTATTTTATCGAATCGTTGCACCTAACTGTTTTAATCTGAGGTGCTTTTGGGACAATCTGAGCAAATAAGATGCTGCCGCCGAGCCCACCAATGCATTAACATGCACACCATAGTTCACTTGAGGCTGAATAACCCCTTTAAGGTCAGACCCAAAGCACGGTGACAACGTTTTGAATGATCGTGTGCTGCATGAGTTAAAGCGTTTCTCTTAATTGAACGTTAAAATGCCGTTGGGTCAAGGGCGGGCAGTCATTCAAATTATTTAACCAGGTTTGGCTGACCAATAGTCTGCATTACTGACCACCTTTCCTCCCCTGGATGCTAACGACGGCTGGGTGTTGGCTTGCATGCCCACTGTGCACTGTTCAGTCCCTTTGAATAATTGAACAAAGCAAAAGAGAGGGTGGTGCCGGGGGGGGGGAGATGGATGAGTTATAGGTCCAAGATCATTGGGGGGCCGGTACCAGGAAATAGACGTCATCAAGGGCCTCACCAACCCTATGTGTATCTAATATTCGTGTGTGTGTGTGTGTGTGTGTGTGTGTGTGTGTGTGTGTGTGTGTGTGTGTGTGTGTGTGTGTGTGTGTGTGTGTGTGTGTGTGTGTGTGTGTGTGTGTGTGTGTGTGTGTGTGTGTGTAATAATAAATTAGTTCTTTAAAGCCTTTTCCAGCACCTAGGGACTCTTTATTAATTCATAAACTCCCCTTTTAATGTTTTCCCCCATCGCCGTCCATCACCCTCTCTCTCTTATTCAGACCTGTGTGTAACAGAGCTTGGTGCTGGGGACGTTTGCGAACACATGCTGGAGATAGTGGCTCCCTCGGGGGCAATAGAGAGATCGCATCAAGGCTGTCTTACAAGGACGATCTCACACTTGGAAACACTGCGTTTTCCCTGTAATAAAGATAATAACCGCCGGATGGCCGCGTTAACGTTCATCAAGCGATGACAGCTTTGTCAGAGATGGAACGGTGGAGGGAGAACGCTTGAAGCCCCTTGAAATACAGAGGTGATTTCCTGGGAAGCAGCAGGTTCCAGGAAATAATCCCGCCCCATTATTACCCAGAGCGTCGGCTGAGTCACTGCTCCTCCAGCAACCTGCGTGTGGCTGTCCTGTCCTCAGATTTATATATCGCTTACC
>OLKM01000515.1:163584-261084 GCA_900291075.1 Melanogrammus aeglefinus | reverse complement strand
GTGTGTGTGTGTGTGTGTGTGTGTGTGTGTGTGTGTGTGTGTGTGTGTGTGTGTGTGTGTGTGTGTGTGTGTGTGTCGCGCACACACATATTAATGAGTGTACGCAGCCATGTTTGTGTGATAGTGTGTTTGTGAGAGAGTGTGCCAGCGTGTGGGTCGACGCGTTGGAGTGCATTTTTGTGCGTTTTATCCCTAGTCCTCAACAACCTGTTCTGTTGTCGTCTCTCAGCCAATGAGGACGAGGACAAGGACGATGACTTCCGGGCCCCCCTCTATAAGAACGTGGAGGTGAGGGGGGTCCAGGTCCGGATGAAGTGGTGCGCCACCTGCCACTTCTATCGGCCCCCCCGATGCTCCCACTGCAGCGTCTGCGACAACTGTGTGGAGGTGAGACACACGCACGCACACACACGCACGCGCACACTCACACATACACACTCACACCCTCGTACACATACACTCACGCACACAGACGTACACACATACACACACACACGCACACACGCACAAGCACACTCACACTCACACCCTCGTACACATACACTCACGCACACAGACACACACGCACACGCACACTCACACTCACACCCTCGCACACATACACTCACGCACACAGACACCATGCACACACGCACACACACGCGCACACTCACACCCTCGTACACAGACTCACACCCTTGGACACATACACACACACGCACGCACGCACGCACACACACAGACGTGCACACATACATACACACACGCATGCACACACACACGCACGCACGCACACACACACACACACACATACAGTCTTGTAATCTGGTTACAGCTGTAACCAGGTTTCTTAACCGCCATGTAAGCTCGGTTACGTAACCCCGGTTAGGGGCGGGGTTTTGCACATGCTTGAAAAGGTCAGCTATTCAGGTCACACTCACCCAGAAAGGCACACAAACACACGCACACCACGACCAGGTCTGGTGGAGGAGACGTCCTGTACCTGTTGGATTGATTGTATTGAAAAACCTTTGCCCAACAGGATCATCTTCAAAACAAATGCGTACAGGCTGTGCATGTTGACCTAATCCCTGTTCTCTGGCCCTGCTGGTCATCAAAGATCCCCCCCCGCCCCCCCATCATGTTGGGTGTTCCCCCCCCACCCCCCCACCCCCCCCCACCCCACCCCCACCCCCCACCCCCCGGCCGCGTGACCCCGTCGCTGGGCGGGCGTGTCCGCAGCAGGCTGGTGGTTCTGCGGCCCCCGGCTCCACGCAGCCTGCAGCTCTGGTTCACCCGCCCTGTAATTGGTGATACGAAACGGGATAAAAGGTTGAGGCACCACCGGAGCATTGAATACTGTGTGGCAGCTGCAGGGACTGCCACCACCACCACCACCACCCCCGCCCCCTCCTCCTCCTCCTCCTCCGTCAAGCCTCCTCTACCTCCTCCAGACAACCTACCATGCTGGTACCTCTGCTGGGGAGAAGAGAGGCTGTGGACACACAGAGTAGCACCTCACCCTCAGGGTTGGGGGGACAAAGACACTCTCATGTACAGGGTTTGCATTGTAGGTGTGTGGTTGTCGAAAAAGTAAAGCTCACAATGCACTTTTATTTTGTATCTTTCCAATGTAATTAAATTATTCCCTTCCAAGACAAACGGAAGGAACAAAAAACGTGAAACGAGAGTAGACGTTGCAGTATCTTTCTCTGCCTCCTCCGTTCACACCTCCTTCTAACTCTCATTCCCACCTCTCCCTCCCTCCTTGTCTTTGCTCGCTCCCCTCCCCCTTTTTTTCTCTCTCTCTCTCGCACTTGCTCTCTCTCGCTTTCTCACTCTCACTCTCGCTCATGCTCTCTCTCTCTCTCTCTCTCTCTCTCTCTCTCTCTCTCTCTCTCTCTCTCTCTCTCTCTCTCTCTCTCTCTCTCTCTCTCTCTCTCTCTCTCTCTCTCTCTCTCTCTCTCTCTCTCTCTCTCTCTCTCTCTCTCTCTCTCTCTCTCTCTCCTTCTCTCCCCGCCCTCTCCCCCTCTCACCAGGACTTTGACCACCACTGCCCCTGGGTGAACAACTGTATCGGGCGCCGGAACTACCGTTACTTCTTCCTGTTCCTGCTGTCTCTGAGCGTGCACATGGTGGGCGTGTTCTCCTCCGGCCTGCTCTACGTGCTCCACCACCGCGAGCGCCTGGCCGAGCTGCAGACCGCCGTCACGTATCCTTCCACCGCCACTTGCCCATAACGTCATCGTTGGATGTTTCTTGGCCAACCAGACAGTTGTGGGACAGGAGGGATAGAGGGGACGATAAAAAGGTTTAAAGGTGACATATTATACCACCAGGTGTGAGTGCGATTAGCCGTTAAAAGCCGTTTTGTAAGTCGGTCGCTTCCGACATCACTAGTGGGCGTGTCCACCTAGATGTATGACGGATAGATGAGCAACGTTTGCTGCAGTCCACTGGGTAGGCTGGTAGACTGATCTATCCAGCATACATCTAGGGGGACACGCCCACTTGTGATGTCAGAAGAGGCAGATTTTAAAAACGGCTTGTAACAACTAATCACACTCACACCCGGTGGTGTAATATGTCAACTCTAAACCACATGGGACATAGGTGGAGTCTAGTAGTCGTTGTGGGTGTTTTGAGTCCCAAAGAAGACGTTTTAGGTTCAAAACGCCAGTGTCCACGGTCCACCTGTAGACATCCTTGACCTGGCGCGTGCAGCATGGGGGTGATGTGTGTGTCGGGCCTCTTCTTCGTACCTGTCGTGGGGCTCACCGGCTTCCATATGGTACTGGTGGCCCGGGGGCGCACCACCAACGAACAGGTGGGCACTCAAAGCATGTACAAGCACATGCACACACCTAACAACACACACACACACTAACAGACGAACACACACAACCACCACACACACACACACACACACACACACACACACACACACACACACACACACACAACACACACACACACACCACACACACAAACACACACACACACCAAACACACACACACACACACACACACACACACACACACACACACACACACACACACACACACACACACACACACACACACACACACACACACACACACACACACACACACAGAGGCTGGCCTGAGGCTCTTCCCACCTGTTTTATTAGGTCTAGTATGTGTTTGTAAGCGAGATGGAGATTTTTTTGTGTGTGTGTGTTCTTTTCCCATATTCTTGTATAAAGATCACACACACACTCTCCATCTCACATACAAACACATACTAGACCTAATAGAACAGGCTGGCCTGAGGCTCTCCCCATCTGTTTTAGTAGGTGTCGTATGGGTTTGTATGTGAGATGGAAAGTGTGTGTGTGTGTGTGTGTTTGTGTGTTTGTGTGTGTGTGTTCTTTATTCATGTCCATGTCCCTCCTCCTCCTCCTCCTCCACTAAGGCAGCCGTTGTGTTCCACAGGTGACGGGCAAATTCCGCGGAGGAGTAAATCCCTTCACGCGCGGTTGCCGTGGCAACGTGGAGTATGTCCTGTGCAGTCCGCTGGCTCCCAGGTGAGGTCCTCTCTGACGCAACTGTGTGTGTGTGTGTGTGTGTGTGTGTGTGTGTGTGTGTGTGTGTGTGTGTGTGTGTGTGTGTGTGTGTGTGTGTGTGTGTGTGTGTGTGTGTGTGTGTGTGTGTGTGTGTGTGTGTGTGTGCGCGCGCAATACACACACGCTTCTTTTCAATTATTTTCCAGTCCACAGTTTTCAACGTGTGCCTTAGTGTGTGTGAGAACATGAGCGAGTATACATGTGTTAGTGCTGGCTTGTGTGAAGTCCTCAGGGCAATCCTCTCCCGTTCTAGTCAGTGTAGAGCCTGGGATTGTGTGTGTGTGTGTGTGTGTGTGTGTGTGTGTGTGTGTGTGTGTGTGTGTGTGTGTGTGTGTGTGTGTGTGTGTGTGAAGTGTGCCGTCATGGTTGCGTAGGTGTGCTGTGTGTGCGTGTGTGTGTGTGTGTGTGAAGTGTGCCGTCATGGTTGCGTAGGTGTGACTCGCGCTCCGCTGCGTGGCTCTCCTGGGGGAGGGCGGTTGGCAGTGAGGGTTGAGTCACTTTGCTGAAACACAGTTAATGTGGAGCGGAGCGGGTCAATGGGCTTGTTATGGGTCTATTATGAGTTCCTTCTTTGGTTCTCAACTCTGGCTGGGTGAACTGAATGCAGAATTACACACTAGTGTTAGCTAGTGTTAAGACACAAGATGGCGGCAAGCTGGATTCCCAGATACTGTTTATACTGACGAGAGCGAATCAATGGGGGTTGTTATCCCCACACACACCGCACCACAGACGACGCCTCTGATCACGGTGCACCTGTCATTATTCCTTGCCTTGATAACATCCTACACCGCTTGCTGTGAGTAAACAAGGTATGCCCTCAGCCAACCACCTCGTTTCTCCTGCAGATACACGGTGGACCTCAGGAAAAAGCCCCCTGTGAACATTCACCCCCCCTTCCTCCGGCCTGACCTCTCCGACTGTCAGATCATCATCAAGGTCAGCGACAACGGGCTTCACAGCACGGTGATCAGCTCCAAGGTGAGCCTCCCTCTACCTCCTTCGCAGTCCTCCCTTATCTGCTGGGGCGGCAGCTCATGAATGATTACTATAGGAGTCGTTTAGCAGACGCTTTTAGCCCCCTTGGCTCGCAGGGAATTCAGCCTCGTGGTATTAATGAACAGGCCAGTGATGAGGTTACGATGCTCAAGGCTGTGGCGGGGGTTCGAACCAGGAACCTTTCGGCTGGGAGTCCCACTATAGTATACACTACCCTATCCTGTCATTTGTAGCTACACAACCCTCCGTCAGCCTCCTAGTTGAAAGAATACAGTAGACAGACATGTATGTCTGTTGTATGTCTGATGGGTATGTCTGATGGGTGATATGAAAGGGGTTGATTTAGGGAGAGGGCTAGTGGTCGGGACTTACTGAGGTAATTGCTACTGCTACCCGGTTGAGTTGTAAATCCGACAAAACGTTGACTTTCATAATATTTCTGAAAAACATATCACACCAGCCATATCCTTTTATTAATACCGAAAGCAAAATGTAGTGTTTATCCAGTTCCCTCCCTCTGAACAAGCTCAAGGGAGCTTGTTCAGTGCAAGACTCAGTTTCCACTCTGCAGGAGTTCGCCTCCTACGTATATATAGATGGAGCATTTTGCACTTTCATTGGCTTTTTAACGTGGTTGGATGAGACTCTAAATCTGGATACCTGCTTCTGGCGGTAGCCAGTTGTTGCTGCAGTTTCAATAACCTTTTATTGATCTAATATAAACAATCTACTTCAAAAAGAACAAAGCACGGCTCCAGACTTTGAATTAAAGTTTCAAATTTTTCTCTTGCAATTAAACACCAGGAGGCAGTAGATGATTAGTTTCAGAATAAACAAAACGGTGTTTGATGTGCTCAGTGGGAACTGGTGGCTAATTTAGCAGAAATCAATGTGTTGAAGTGTATTGTTTATCTGGATTGTCAAGCTGCCACCCCCCCACCCCATCGAGCAAAAAATGTAATTGTGAACTTTTTCTTCTTCCTCCACCGACTCTTGTTTCACATCTTTCGACGTCATTTTAACTCTGACCCTTTTCCCACCTTTCCCCTTTTCCACCTCTACCCCATTCATCCCTCCCTCTGTCTCTGCCCGCCAAACACAGTCCAAAAGCAGCCTAAATGTCCTGGATGAGACAGAAACACAGCCCCCACTGCCCCCCAAGGTTGACAGGTACAACCAGCTGAAAAATCAGATCACCGCCACCGAAGGTAAGCCCCGCCACACACACACACACACACCAACACCCACACCCACACACACAGGGTCATATATCAACAGTCCATCTTCTTTCTCCATCTACGCTGCACCAAACTGACGTCCTAAAGCCACATTGAAGCAGGCCGCGTGTTGGCGTTAAAGCAGGGTATAGTCTGATGAATGTGATGGCCTGCACCGCCGGCACAGCTCTTTAAACTTCGGGCCCGGAGGATTGTATGATTTGCAACCAAGATTGGGCCCTAGTACACACCCAGGTGGCTCCTATTGTTTAGCTCGGAAAGCTAGGCGAGGTAATTGCATTGTGAATCGCTGTCCAGGTCCCCCCCCCCCCCCCCTCCCTCCCTGCCAAATAGAGCGATAACAGAGAGGGGAATTGGAAGCACAATCCGATCTATGACCTGAGCTACGAATACTAGCCGTCAGTCTTGTGTTAAGGGAAAGGACACTGAAATTAACGCTTAGAGGATGTCGTATTCGTATCGTACAACAAGTGTAGCGTAATTATGAAACGCATAAATCTCCTGTGGTTCAATTCCGTAGGTAGTTTCCCCATGGTGCAATATGTCAGGGAGTTTAATCGTTTTATCGCGGGTATTTATCTTTTGCACACAACGCTACTGCCTCCTCCTGGCAGTAACGGATACTGCAGTTGTGACGGTGCTGAATTGTTTGCCGCCATACTGGAAGAATCTTATCAGCCAAAACTTTATGGATAAATTATACAAACCCTCTAGTCCAGGGGAAAAGTGTGTTGTCATTGACAGGTTCAGAATCTACAGCAAAAGCCTCATGTTTTAGTTTCTTCTTTTCTTTTTCTTTTGTATCTATGACTTCTGTACTTTAACTAAACAAGTTGCAAGAAAGATGTTCTATTGTTGCTCAACTGGACATACCTTATTGTCGAAGACCATGTTCAATTAAAATGTTGATACACATGATGACAACCATTAATAAACGTATTATTAAAAAAAAACTTGTTTTCTAGAGAGTTCACTGCCTGGGAAGATCCACCCATCCACCCCAGCCATGTACAAATTCCGTCCTTCCTTCGGCACCATGCCTAAAGTCCACTACCATGCCACTGGAGAGAAGGTAGGCCACGAACACCACCATAATCCTGTATTTGTGACTGTTAATAATACTGTAGAGTAGCGTATATGTTGGTACATCTATTGATCAAGGGGACTTTAAGATATGTGAGGAATATCAAATTAATTGCTAAGTTTGAGAAAATAGATTTAAACAAAAGATGGCTGTTACCCCCACTGGAATATCTCCCTATCTTAACATCTCCTTGTTTAACTTCAGTTATGTCATTTATGTAACGTTTCCTGTTATTTAACCGTCTTCCTTCTTAGATCGTGATGCCCGACGACCCAAAGACGCCCGCCATCTTGGAAGAGGGCGTCCGCGCCCACGACTACCGCTCAGAGCCCAACCTGGACCTCCCCGAGTATGGCAGCGCGCCCCTGCACCGCACCTTCCAGTCCTCCCCCCTCCAGCTCGACGCCTACCCGGCCAGCAGCCACACCCTGTCCCTGAAGCAGGCCCACCACCTCCACCAGAGGGCCACCAAGGGCCAGCTGCCGGCCCTGCAGCCGGAGACGCTCTCATCCAGCCCCTACAAAGGCGCCTTCTCCCCCGGCCCGCTGTCTAACCGCAACGGCAGCCTGTCCTACGACAGCCTGCTCAACCCCAGCGTCTCCCCGGCCGCCATCGCCACCGAGTTGGCCGCCCACCCAGGCCTGCCCTCCATGGGCTTCCACTCACCCTACCTGCCCACCAAAATGTGCCACATCCGGGGCCCCGAACTGAAGAGGCAGCAGCAGCAGCATCAGCCGGTGGTGGCGGCGCCCGGCTACAGCCCGGTGATGCAGGCCCGGGGGATGGGCCGCCACTCGCCCCTCTCCAGGGAGAGGGAGCCGTCGCCGGTGCGCTATGACAACCTTTCCCAGACCATCATGGCCTCCATCCAGGAGCGCAAGGAGCTGGAGGAGAGGGAGAAGCGGCAGGTGCTCCACGGGCGGCCGCAGACCCCCGCCTACGGCCACGACCCGGGCACGTTCGACAGCCCCGGGGGCTACGGGCCCTCCAGCGCCTGCTGCCCGGACGGGCCCCGCGGCTCCTCCGTCTCCAGGGGCCCCACGCCCCCGGCCTACGGGGGCTCCAGGGACAACTTGATGGGGGCGGGGCTGGGGTTGTATGGCCAGCGAACGCCCGTGTCGCGTCACGCGACGCTGGGCCGCGCGCCGAGGACTTCCTCCAGCTCCCTGCACACGGATCACAGCAGCACCAGCAGCAGCCAGGGCAGGCCCGCCTTTCAGGAGGGCCTGTACCGCTCCCCAGGCCACCACCCCCACAGTTCCCCCGCCCTGCCCCGGTCCCCCTCTTACACCAACCAGAAACTCTCCTACATCAGCGCGCTGGAGAGGACGGACTCGCCCCGCCTGGGGGGCCCAAGGTATGAATCCTAACGTCCGCCATGTGGGGCTCCGCTGGAAGCCCTGCGCCCTCTGCTGGACAGAGCCAGGCATCGCAGGCACTAGAGTGCATCGTCGTAGTCCTACCTGATGTGTGGCGACATGTAGCATGTAAATAGGTCTGCGTTATGCGATATCTACAATATTTCGTTAAGTTACTGAAGATCTGTGACGCTCCAATACTGTCTGGTGTGTGAACTCAATGATACAGTGTAATTGATTTAAATGATTGCCTTCATAGAAGAAAAGAGAACGACATTCTTTTTGTAATAATTTTCTCCATGTTCTGTCTATTGAATAAAGTTGTTGGGTTCCATGTTTCCTTTTGCATGTTTTTTCTTTATTCATCTCACATCTATCATAACATCTCTCATATCATCCATCACATATCTTTGATAGATGATGGGTCTCCATTTTTACACCAACTATCACCTCCATAACCTAAGTTGGCCTTTTTCCTTCCATAACTTTCATTGTCTCTACGTTCTACTTTACCGTTGCGTTTCCTCCTCCCCTTCCTGTCACGCATGTACAATAACCGCAGCCTGTGCTGACGGCTGGGTCACTAACACGCATGCGACGCTTGCGACGCATGCGATGCATGCGACTGCCACTCCAGATCTGCAGCTATCCGTTGGTCGTCCCGTCGGTTGGACGAGGCTTGGTGGAACGCCGCGTGGGACGCCTCCATTCGCTGCTCGCTGGCTCCGCTTTGCAACCCACTCTCTCCCCTTTCTCTCCCTGATCCAGGGAGGCCATGATGCAGGGCAAGATGAACGGCCAGATGGACTGCCACTCCATCTCCCAGCCCCCTCCCCCGAGTCCCGGTCGCCACGCACACAAGGGGGTCCGAAAGGTCACCGGGGTCGGCGGAACGACCTACGAGATTTCCGTGTGACCGCCGGAGGCCCCTCCCAACGGCAACAACCAAACATTCAGTTTTCATGAGGCAACCTGACTGCCTTTACATACACACAAAAACACACACCAACACACCCACACACACGACCAGGGCAGATCCACATCGGGTGGTTGAACTTCTGGAGATCAACCAATTGCAGGACTGGCTTGGAGGTTTAATCAGATCAGACGACCTCTGCTGCTCTGCTCTAGCCAATTGCTTGGCTGCGTTTGTACTGCAAGGGCATGGGATTGTTTATGAGTACTGCTGTGTCCTTATGTTTTGTGGCTCCTTAACTTGAACATCCAACTCTGTGGCCCTTACATCCCGTCACCGGACTGGGGTTTGATGCAAAGTTCAAATCCAAACACACACACACACACACACACACACACACACACACACACACACACACACACACACACACACACACACACACAACAGCCTAAGACCACAGGTCGATAGATCGTTAACCAATTAGGTCTGAGCAGACAAATCACACACACACACACACACACACACACACACACACACACACACACACACACACACACACCATGTTATCTTAACATGGATCATTCATCTCATCTGTGTGAAGACGAATGGTCTTCAATCAAATGAACTGACCTCAAAAAGTCATTGGTGCTTCACATAAAACCCCTTTTCCAATCATTCCTTTTACACATTGGATTTTAGAGGCCGTAGAACCGTTGAGTGTTAATTCAGCACCCGGTAGACAGGATATTCACACAGGAAGCTTGGGGCGGGGGGGGGGGGGGGGAATTCAACTAACCATGAAAAAGACTTTACTTCCATGCCAGGAATTGAAAATCATCTAACAACCATGCTTAATGCTTGTTCTTACAGGAAACAATTACAATGTCCATAGCTGACGAAAGGTATGTTTCGGTGTGGACTATAATCGCTAGAAATTCCCTTACCAACTTTCTACAATCTACTGTGAGTGTTAAAAGTTTATTCTTTAAGCAGTAAAGGCAGTAGTATGAAACCACAAACATAGCTACGACTTCAAGGGCTGCAGAGCTTCGAGGCCTGGACCAGTTTAAAAGAGAGTGGTGCTTGAATATTTTCCTGTGCGTCGATGGTGGAAGCTGAACTTATAGTGCGTTCTTTAGTGATAGATTTTGACTTGATTTCAACATTAGCCATACAAGTGCTTAGTTTTAGTCCAAGATCATCTGAATACCTCGTGGATGAAGGTTCTTTCCATCCTCACACAACATGAGGGCACCTTTTCTAGTGACACCACTCAGTCCCTTTTTCTAGAAACTTCTGTGGAGTGCCATTGAGTTTCTGTTAAGAAAAACCCCATAGGAGTAAGAATAGTGTAGAGAGAGCAAGAGAGAGAGAGAAGCCATTTTCATTATATTTTAATGAAGGTGGTTAGCCATTAATTATTTTGTAGTTTTATTTGGTGTATTTACTTTTTTTATATAGCCAACCTCGAATATGTTTGATACATCTTTTATACAGATACTAAAGCTTGGATTGGCTGTTCTTATTTTGAGTGGACAATTTTATTTTGATAATTTATAACTTCACTGAATATACAAGTTACTAAATGAAAAGATAAAAAAATCACATATAAATAAATACATATAGATATATACATATATATATATATATATATATATATATATATATATATATAATATATATAATATATATATATATATATATTACTATATACATATTATATATATATAATATATATATTATATATAATATATAATATATATATACATATATATATTACATACATATATATGTATATACATATATACGTGTATATGTGTGTGTGTGTGTGTGTATATATATATATTATATATATATATATATTATTATATATATATATATATATATTATATATATATATATATATATATATATATATAAAGCTTGTTGTATCTTGCAGTGTAAAATATAGTTGTATAATGAAGAAATGTATTCACAGAGAGGTAATGTCCAGTTTAGATGTTAACTATTTTCAATAATGAAGCTGCCTTGAGATTTCAGTGCGAAGAGTGGCTCCTCCTCCCAGGTCCTCTCACCTTAGGCGGCGTGGCCTGCTGAATCTAAATTTAACTTTAACTTACAGTGGCTGTCTGGTACAGCGAAAATATGGTATTACAAGCCCCGACCCCTTAAGGGATTGCCAACATGGGATCTTGCTGTGAAGCTGAAGGTATAAAGGATTTGATAGGTACATATTTTATTTTATTTTTCTCTATGTCAGAAGAAAAAAAAAACTGATTAAATCCCGCTTCAAAGTTTTCTCTCTGTGTTGTCTTTTTGTTTTATGACAGAAACTTTAATCCAAAGTAACCATAGCCATTGATATCTTCTCCACGCAAGCTTTGAATGAACATTTAAAGATTATTCCAGCACATTAGAGGAAGCTATTAGGTCTTTAATTAGGTGCTTGCAAGTCCTGCAAGCAAATAGCTGAAGAAATATACCGGTATATATTTTTAAGCCAATCAGATCGCTCTAAATAATATTTTAAAACTGATCGGATCGCTACGATTTTTTTTAAGCAAAAAAGATTACTCGCAAAAAGATATTTTTTTAAGCAAATCAGATTGCTCGAAAAAAAATACTATTTCAAAGACAATCAGATCGCTCAAAAAGATATATGTTTTAAGGCCAATCAGATCACTCGAAATAATATTTGTTTTTAAGCCAACAGATCGCTAAAAATAATATTTATTTTTTCGGCTCATCTGACTCCACGAAAAAAAAAAAATTTAAGCCAATAAATATACTGTACAGTATATATTTCGAACCACTCAGATCGCTCTAAAAAATATTTATTTTTAAGCTAATCAAATCGCTTTGATATATTTTTAAGGCAAATCAGAACGCACAAAAATAAATATTTAAGCCAATTAGATCAGATAAAATCGTTTTTTAAGCTAATCAAATTGCTCAAAAAAAAATGAAAAAAATTTAAGCCGATAAGGCAGTGGCGGTTAAGTGGCTAACTTTTTATTGAAAGGGATGAATATCTTATGAATAGGGGAATAAAATATTCCCCATTCCATTGATTAGTATTATTTTTGTAACTCTAATCAGCTCAATGAGAAAAACACAATTGAATATGGGGTCGCAGAGATTTTTCACCTAAATTATATACATACATATTGATTTTGATTGTTTAATATTTTGGGGATAGTGTGGTTTTAGCGCCAGGTTTGGGTTCAGGATATGTGCTTTTTGTTTGCACTATTCTAACATTTCTCATAATCAAACATTGGCATACCTTGCAAAAGTGGCAGTACTTTCAGTTAACATCTGCTTTATTTATTCGTTTTTTTTGCTGTCCTTTTGATGCTGTTATCTTTAACTTGAGCAGCAAAAAATGTAGGCGTACACTTGACTTGAAAAAGTTGTATATTTTAAGTACATGTAATATAATTTAAAATGTGTCCCATACAATTTAAGTTGTGCCTGAGCCTTATTCAATTAAACCTCATTTAATAAATTTGTGAAGCCGTAACTGCTGAAAACTCCCAATGCCTTACGGACTAATTTATCTCTTACCTACTCTTAACATACTGCAGCCTTGCTTTTTGATAAATGACATCTATCCTTAATATGGGTTATTTTTAGGCCGTGGAAATGTTGATCCAAACAGTTCGAGCAGTGGACTGTTACACAGTGCAGCAGTTTCACTTCTGCAGCCATAACCAAAACATCAAGAAAATCTGAGAGGACCGAATTCATAATTTACCCAAATAAATTAAGAAATAAAACAGCTAGTGAAGATTAAAAGGCCAACTTCCGCTGTACCCAAAAAACAAGATGTCAAACACAGTTGGGTACTCTTCAAGTAGACTTAATGGTTTTAAACAGTTTTAATAACCATACATCCATGTCATCTTACATTACAACCTCTCAGTACTTAAGATGGTGGGAGATTTTCACTACAGCAAGCATGGTCTTAGAGATTTTATTTGAAGGTGGAGGAAATATTTCAAACCATTTGAGTGCAACTGAACAGCAACATTCCATCCATATACACAGGTATTTACAGATGCACTGGCAATTAGATGCACTTCGAGGCAAGGGGTGTAATAAAAAAAAATAAACACAATTACCAGGTTATTGATATGGTAATGAGCACACACATCTGATAGGGCATAGTCCCACTCTTCTATTTTACATAATCTACATGCTTTAAATCTGAGGGAATGTTATGGACTACACACACAGACTACTGGCCCCCGCTTAGGATGTTCAGCAGACAACAAAAATCGGGATTAACCGTTGGCTTTTGATTCTGTAAATGTAACAAATGAATTAGGCGTGCGATTAAGTTTTGTGTGATAAACTGGTCAACCATATCAGTGGAGGGGACTGCATTTCACAGCATGCATCCTGAATCTCAACCATTGGGAGTGGATCCTTTCTGCTCTATCCAGAGTAACCCACTGATGTAGGCCAACCCTAGGAAGATACAGACTTCTTACAAGGCAATTCTGTTGGCTTAACGGTGGAGTTTCAGACAGACACGATCCACGTTCGTTTCCAACTCTTCCAACCGAGCAGGCCGTCAACCCCTCTTCCTACAAAAACTAACTGCTTCCGAATGACAAAATTAAAACAAAAAAAACGATAGCCCAATGTGGGAATACTAGACATCACAAGCCTCAAATCAGTTTGTCTGAAGAGATCATTGGTGATGAATAGAATGGAAGATGGAGACGTTCCATGGTGCAAGAAAAACTGAACTGGGAGCAAAAGAGATGATTACATTTTGCCGCTTTTAGTTTTGGGATGAGTCGCTCCGACCTCCATTTTAGGAGGCCCTGAGAAGGAGGAAAAAAAACCCACTTAAAAATAATTCAAAAATGCAAGTGTCCAAATTCAGTTCAATACAGTCTATTGTAGAAAAAAGGGGGTGGGGGGGAAACTGAAAAATAGGATCAGCAAAGCAAGTTCGTCACTCATTTCTTCTCCTCCGCCTTCACGTCTTCCTTCTTCTCCTCTACTTTGTCCTTCTCCTCCACCGTCTTGTCTTCCTTTACGGAGAGCTCCTCCAGTTTCTCTGCAACTTTCTTTGTGGTCTCATCATCTGTGGTAGAGAAGGACCAGAAAAGGTTGTGATGTTGAATTTTGGAGACGTGATATTCTACGCCCACAGTAGGGCTGAGCATTTTGCTGAAGGAATCCTCCAGGTAAGCTGTGGACATTGGACCCAGAACCTTGGCTTGTAGTTTATCGCACTCGCAAGCTTGCATCGTCCATTACGTAATGCTATCATTAAATGCATTCTTTAGAAATGGTATTTTGTGAGAGAAATGTCTTGCCCAACCTATGTAGACTGCGGAAGGGAATGACTTCAAAAATATGTTGCAGAACATAGCCGATCCAGCTTTTCAGAAAAAGCCAGTATTGGATATATTCTGACATTTATCTAGCAGACACAAAAAGTTCCAGACTGGAGTGACAGCAAAGAACAGAGTATTGTCTGCATGTTCATTGAGTTCGGGCAACAACCCTTAAATATACATTACAGGTATGGCAGCAAAGATGGCTCTCACTACAAGTGCACAAACGGCATCTTTGCAGTTTGTTATTAGTATAAATTGCTTGCATTACGACAGATATTGGTAGAGATGCCTCTGGAACAATTCATTATGACAGTAGAGACTTGGTGAGAGACCAAGCCCTGTTCACCGGGCTATAGTCAAACCACCTCATTGTATATTTTTGTTACATACCTGAATCCTCCTCAGTCGATTTTCTGACCTCCTCCTTGCACTCGTCAAACTTCACCTTAAATTTCTGGGCATCTGAGAAAAGAATCAGGGTTACCCAAAATGTACTTGAATTAATTAAGTTAAATATGCACAATGAAACATTATGCAGACACATCTGAATTCTGAGACTTTTTGTTTCAAAATACAATTTATTTGAGAGATAAAAGCCATCTGTATTTTTTTTTTTATACACTATTGTTTAACTAAAGCTAGGGCTGCAGCTGTATGGTAGATAGTGCACCTTATATCACAGTTTCCCTTTAGCAGAACAGTTCTGAGGTCAACTATTGTTTACGATTACATAGATATATTTTGACACTGCAGTGCAATATACCATCAACCACATCACACAGGGAATAGGGCGAGCAGCAACACCAATACCCGCGGAACTGAGATGTTCGCTTGCAGCCAGTCAACGGAGCCTTGAGGTTCACTACATGTTTAGGGGCACTATTCAGACAGTAGTCGATGTTAACTCGTGGCCGCTATGGGGAGGGGGGTCTGTGTGATTTTGTGTTGCAGAACATATCAGCACCTGCTTTTCAGAAAAAGCCAGTAGTTGATATATTCTGACGATAATGTAGCAGACATAAAAAGTTCTAGACTGGAGTGACAGTAAAGAACAGAGTATTGTCTGCATGTTAAGCTTTGACGGAGGTTCAACTATAACTGCACTATTCATCTGTATAGTTTGAAAATGTATTTTTGATCCGCAAAAGAAAAGGTTAGCCAACATTTACTCCAATATTTTGCCAGTTAAAACTAGCATGTTTGCTACACATTAAACTAGATACCATTGCGATATCATCCAATTTCACCATAAATCGTTCTGTGGTTTTTCATTAAAATCAGACACCAGCACTTGGAGCAGAGAAAATAGAAAATAGACAAGAAGCCAGAATGCACCAATACTCACTTTCTGCATTGAGAAAACGTATCGCCAAAAGTTCAGGCTTTGGGCTTTCGTCTGCAAAATCTGCTAGTGTGTTCCATACCCAGGCCCTGTCACTGCCAGCGTTGGGCTTCAGCTCCATCATCGTAGTAACTGAGACGCAGAGGAGAGGGGTCTGGTTAATGCTGAGCATGCTACAGAGAGAGATGTACAGCAACCATTATATTTGATCAATTATAGATTACCTTCTGAGAGTACCAATGTAACTGTGAAAGATAACGGCTCAACAAAGAAAGCTACTTACCAAAAGCTTAATAGACTCATTTGAAATTGATTTAGTCTTATATGGGTTAAGTGTTGCACAGGAATTTATGTCTTTATTAATCCATCATGGAGCCTCCTATTCTGTTCATAGTTAGCACACAAAAAAACAAAAACAAGCATCAGCGACCACATGGGCTCTTATTATTGACCAATGGAATTGCTCACTCTGGTGATTTGCGCAGATCTTCAAGGTCCGGTCTCTCCTCATGAGCAAGCGAATGGTGCCCTTCTCTTTGTGTTTCAGCAGCTTCACGTCGCCGGTTCCCCTCTCCTTCCACTCTGGGGGGTCGTTGTCAGAGGAGAAGCGGTAGAGCTTGGCCCGCCTGGAGGGAGAAAAGGAAACATGCAAGAGAGACGCTTGAATGATTGCCTTCCACTGAGCATGCATTTCATAGTCTCTTTCATAGTCTCTGTGTGCTCTTGTCTAGTTCTTTACAAAGCTGCCTTTGCAGTGTTACTCCCATTTTGATTCAGCACTTAACTTTTTTGCAGTCTCACGAGTCACTTTGGATTAACTGGTAATAGTGAATAATATGCAAGGCCATATGCTTACTTTATTGATTATGAATTATGCCAAATTACATTTTGACCTCATCAATTATGTAAAATTCTGACGTCAAAAGACTAGTACTAATCTATTATATATAATACAGCTGAAAAGTAGGTTGGCTGAATTATAAGTATAAACCCTTGCCACCAACGCTTGACGTTTCATTTTAGGCTAGTATCAGCAGATCATTTCTAAAAATTGGAACGATTTGGTACAAAGAATATCCAACTGATTAGCTATTGGATACACTTTTTTGACTACGTGTGCATGTAAAGCATTTTTTGGGGACGCTTACATTTTGAAAAGCTCCTCCTCATCCTCCTCTAGTGTCTTCACCTCCTGCTCAGGCAGGGAGACGATGGGCTCAAATTGGGGGTCGTGGTTGGAGTCTTCTGCAGTGTCTGGATCATGTTCTTCTTGTGCGTCCTGTAAAGATGATGATCATCATCATCACGTGATCATGTACATAAAAGTCTGGGAACGTTGGTCGAAATAGAGGGCGTGTCATCTAAAGGCTGGCAAATGGAGGGATTTAAGAGCTCATGCTTGTTAGTTTTGGGCTTTTGTTATGGGAACCTGTTGAACATTGCAGCTGCTGAGCCAAGCAACTTCATGTGCGGAAAGATTTTGCGATTGCAAATGCACAACAAGCACAGACTAAAAAATGTGATAGCATGGTATGGAAATAAATTATTTAGAAAACTATATTGGCTTATTTGGTTTCATTCTTTATGGGGGAGATCAGTTTAATGTATCCGTTTAATAATTGCACTTGCAGTGAATGTAGAGAAATTGTGTTACCATCTTTGAGTTAACTGGAAACAAAAGGGTGGGCTTTGAGTTTCCCCAAATACTTATGAATCCGCTAACGTTAGAGCAATGAGTAGATGTAAATATGTCGCTCGTTTGCTACCTACAATTGCATATTCGGGCCAATCACAATCTAGATAAGCCCACGGGATGCACCAGGATGGTTATTTGTCTAAAATAAAAAAGGTTTTTGCAAACTTGCGATGGATTATTTCAACTTCAGTGGCATACTAGCAAAATGCCATTAGGCCCCTCACGGCTAGCATTAGCCATCTAGTAGCAAGTGTTGCAATTCAGTTCAACTAAGCGAGCCTGCCTATGACAACAATTTCTTAGCCATATTCGTCAAGATTGTCATATTCACTTCAGCTATACTGAAATGCCACTTAGGTTGCTGGCACATCTCTCTTCATTCTTAGCTCATGACTGAATCCTTTTGAGGAAAGTAGCCAGTTAAGCTAGCGTTAGCAATCCATGTAGCTAACTACTAACAGGGTGAGGAGACAAAGGCAAAGCACCTGGCAAGCTTTACTTCTGCATAACTTCGGCTAAATGCTAATACCATAGCATGGATAGAATCAACTCAGTCGATCATCTCATTAATGTTACGCCTTTCGACGTTTAACGGGAGATGGTAACTCTTCAATGGCTATTGCAAGCATGCAGTCTACCGTGTTCATTTATAAGATGCCCAACTCCATACCGGGCGGCAAACCTCTCAATAGTCTGCATTTATGCACGTAACGATAATATATACATCTTTGAAATACGAAGTCCTGCTTGAAATCCTTCCACATTCAATTTATGTTGTTTATTACGACAGGGCAAATCTTTGCCGGCATTTTTGGTTGTAGCCTCCCTTTCAAACTTTGACGAACGAGGCTAAACACACCATTGTCCATAAAAAATGCTAATGTATATATTGCCACGACACTTAACACTATCTAGGAGACGCAAACTCACCTTGGGATCTGCCATATTAATGTAGATGTTTGTCGATTATGGATTAAGTTAGATAGACTCGGTGCTTACGTCGCCGTCGAGTGTGTTCCTTCCTGCTGTCGGTTTCGCGCGCCGAATTTCCTATGCTTGCCCGCGCCCACATTCCGGCAGGCGATTAGTTTAGTCAATAATAGCTTATATTAAATTAAATGTATATGAAATAATACATATTCAATATTAAAAACAACATTAATATTTAAAACAAAACCTGGATGATGGATTCTAAATATGTCTTTATCGATCTTATTTATGAACATTATTTGCTGATTTATGTTAATATATTAACTTGTGGTAAGTAAAAAATAATGCCAGCAGAATTTTATAGTCGCAGGGTTTTTTATTTCTCAAATAATAATTAATTATTGGTGTCCTGTTTGTTATTTCATGTTTGTGTTTTGATTTTATTATGATATATGTTTCTATGTTTTTTACAAGTGTTACAATATAATCACCGTCCGCCATGATTTTTTATTTTATTGAACTATTACAACAATTGTGACAAAGATTATACAACTGTATCTCTTTATTTATTTATTCTCTTTATTTGCGACAACGGCAACAAAGGGGAGTGGTTACAGAAGATAGATCCACGTCTGCGTCAGCGTCCACTGTTGCACGTGCATAAAGTAACATGGCAGCGCCCTGTTGTCGCTATTAAAAAGGTAGGCAACATGGGTTTATAAATCAAACCATTTCTGCAGAAGGCTTGCATGCCTCCTCACGTGAAATCCGTCTGTTGAGACCATTTGAATAGTTTTTGTTAACTACAGACACGTACTTTAGCCAGACACGTCTAGTAGTTATTGGGCTTACTGTTAAGGTAAATTACATAAATATAGGTACTTACCTCTATTTCTTGACCATAGCTGACCAATAAAAAGGCTGTTGCACTCCTGTAACTATACATTTAACAATACTTAGTAAAAAGTGTCCCTATTTTCCTCCGAAGATTTTTGTCTCTTGTTTCTATGTCTTTGATATAACGTTAGGGATGGGTATCATTGCATGCAACTTTCCAACGTAATCAATTTGGTTAATACGTCCCGAACTCATTAATTCCGTCACTGTTATTTATAGTTTGCGATGTCATATACGAGATATGATGTTGGTATATTTGTTTTATATCTCGCTTCTCACTTTGGATGAAATTTCTGATGTAATTACCACCACCCCTAAATCTAAAAGCATAGTTATACGGTTGAAAATCAGTTAAGATACACATCAGAACTGCGGCTAACTGGCTACTCTGCCCTTTACAGATCCAAATAGCGGTTGTTGTTCGCACCCCATGGTTGAGCCACCACCAGCAGCACCAAAAATCATGGAACCATCTGATGACCCCACAGAAGACTCTGCGACTACCATTGAAAACCCAGAGACCAAACAAGCAGAGGTTGGCAAGCCTGACTCAGAACCCAGCTTGTACAACTACATCAAAGATGAGCTCTTCACCTCCGAGATCTACAAGGTGGAGATCCAGAACCTGCCTAAGTTTGTGGGCTTTAACGACCTCAAGAAGTTCCTGTCAAGGCACGGCCTCAGCCCGCACAAGATCAAGCTGTTTGGCAGGCAGACGTTCGCCTTTGTCACCTTCATGAACGAGGAGGAGCGCGACAAGGCCATGAAGATGGTCCATGGCATGCTGTGGAAGGGCCAGGTACTCAGTGTCCGACTGGCCAAGCCCAAGGCCGACCCCATCCAAAGGAAGAGGAAGCAGCAACAGGAGGAGGAGGATGGAGAGGAGGGCGGGCAGAGCTCCAGAGGTGGACCAGCCGCCAAGAGACAGGACGTGGAGGAGGACAGCGAGCCCTTCAGTGTCCAGATAGCCAACGTGGTGACTCCTTTGTGGAAGGTGCCCTACGAGGAGCAGCTACAGCGCAAACAGCAGGAGGTGGAGGGCGTTCTGCAGAGGCTGGCCAAGTAAGAGCTGTTGAGTGGAAGCTTGGGAACAAAGACACTAGCGCTACAAGGGTGCACACGATATTGTCCCAGTTTTAAAAGTTCTTGGTTTGATTGCCAATGACTTTGCATCCTTGAGCAAGAAGTTTACACAATGCCTGATTTTTGTTTTTGTTTTACGGTAACAGCAGACCATTTAAAGTACCTGACGTAAGACATGTCGTTTAATCGTGGTTATAGAAATTGTAAACTAACTTGTAGCATTGGACGATTCAGGAGCTTAACTAGAATTTTAATGAAGGATAAAGTGTCAGACGTCTTCTTGCATTATTGCTCCTGATGTCATCGGGTTAACTTTGCTCTTTTTTCTTTTAGAGAGATCGGCAACACCAACAAAGCCATGGCGCCCTGGCTTTTTGCTCAGAAAGGAAAATATAACAACATGTGTTGCCCACTGGAAGACATTCAACCATCTCCTTCACTGGTACGTTCACTACCTGAGCACCAAGTCGTTAAGAGGCATCTTGGGTCATTTTTATTATAAGATCGCGGAGTAGTGGTTAAGGGTGTATGGGCAACCTGAAATTTTAATTTTAAATTGTTTCTGAACGTTTTCTGTCTGTTTATAAATGTTGATTCTGAATGATTCTCTATTCTGAACCCTTCAATCACGGCATTCATCACTATTTCCAAATATATATATTTTTTAGCGGCAGCAATACATTTAGTTTTAAATTCATAAAACACATTTCCTTTTGACATCGTGTCAAATGATTGAAATCTTTAGTAAGTATCTGTGTTATAAGTGGGATAACCTACAGTGAGCCGGTCATTACATCCCTTCAGGGTGACTCAGTACACCAACACAAGGCGGAGGGGTCGGTCACGGTTCATTCTTGCAATGATGACCGGCATCGCTGCACTATTACAGCGACGCGGCGTACTACTACACTACAGCATACTATTGTAGTATAATCCCTTGCGTATTTATGTATATTTCCCCTATGAATCCCTTCTTCATCTCAAGCCCCACATAAATCCCATCCAAAGCCGTGTTCTGCTTTCTGTGCGCTTGCAGACGGAATACAGAAACAAGTGCGAGTTCCTGATCTCAATGGGCGCAGACGGCGAGGACAAGACTGTCGGGTTTCGCCTGGGGAAGTACAAGGGGGGCTCCTGCGCCGTGGTGGGGCCAGCCGAGACCACCCACGTCTCTGCCGAGGCCAAGAGAGTGGTTGCTGCCTTCCAAAAGTTCATCAGGTAGCCGTGGTTTACGCGCAACGTTGTCCTCTGTTATTATCAATAAAATAAGATCAGTAATGGATTAATCCAAGATGGGAAACTTTGGTGTCACCGCAGAAGAACGGTACAGTTATAACATTCAAATAGCGAAGTGGTATGAGAATATGCAGAAATCTATAAAAAGAATGGATGTTGATGAGTAGTAGAAAGATAAAAGTAAACCATAGCGAGAGCTAAGGTAAAGATTATTTTCTGCACATGCTACATTACACATGGTGTGTTCTAATGGACTTGTGTCTAAAGTAGTATAGATCTAAATAATAAAAATGTCATCACTAGACCTACTGCTCTGTTATGTTCAGACTTGAATGCAGAATCTTTGAAAAATAATGAGTACAAACATACGTTTTGATGCGTGATACGTTGTCCCGCACAGGACCACCGAGTACTCTACGTACAGTCCTGAGACGTACGACGGCCACTGGAAGCAGCTCACAGTGCGCACCAGCAGGACCAAGCAGGCTATGGCCATGATCTACTTCAACCCACAGGTGCTTAAACTACCCCTTTTTTGGTTTAGAAACCAAATGCAAAACCATACATTTAAATATGAGGTTTGTGGTGAGCTCTCGTCTGTTCAGTTAGACGTGGTAGTAAATGTAAATGTGTAAATGTGATGCCTAAACCATATTGGCAGCTGTTATTTTCTCGATTTTCTCCCCTATTTGTGGATTCCTACAGAAACTTACCGAGGAGGAGCTGGACGCCCTGAAAAACTCATTGAAGAGGTTCTTCACAGAAGGAGAGGGGGCAGACAGCGGGGTGACCTCCCTTTACTTTGTCAGAGAAGGTCAAAGGTCAGAAATGAACCACTGTACCAATATTATTACTGTATGAGTACTTGCCATTAAATTAGTGTGAGTGAAGCAAGGAAGGACGCTGTGACATTACTTGTTAAGACATTGCCAGGCCTTGTGTGTTGTCCATTGCACTTTTCTTACTATTGGGGTGCTTTTGTAGTAGTCTCCATCAGAGTCTCGACTAAGTGCACAAAGAATAATTTAACAGATTAATAAGTAAAGAAATCGCCGACACCTACCTGTGTAAATCAGATTTCCCACATAAAACTAAGACTCTCCCTTTTCAGGTTTTCGTCACGCATTCACAGATCTCAGAATAACATTACACAACATTCACATGATTCGTTTTATCAGCGTATTGACTTCCACGGGCCGATGCCTTTTTATTAATATGTAAAGGGAAGCTCACAGTCGGGGGGCGTTCAGTTCTCATCACCCAGCCTCCCATGACCCCTTCTCTGTCAAAAGGACCACCCCCAAACCAGAGGACAGCCCCTGTGAGCTGGTGGACGGAGAGGGTTCCATCCAGGAAGAACTCCTTGGGCTGAAGTTCAGGATATCCCCTCAATCCTTCTTCCAGGTAGCTCGCCACACCAACAAACTTTTAACGTGCATGCATACCATCACATCATGCATTCATTCAAACCCATTGTTCATTCAACCTGTAGGTAAATCTACGTGTAAATCAGTAAGAAATAAAGAAGGAAAAAAAGAAGCCTTTAAAGTTGGGCCCGGCCAGGAGAGGTAGTGTGTAAGAGTGTGTGTGTGTGTGTGTGTGTGTGCCAGGTTAACACAGCAGGGGCGGAGGTGCTCTACTCCAAAGTGGGGGAGTGGGCGCAGCTGGACCAGGACAGCACGGTGCTGGATGTCTGCTGCGGCACCGGGACCATCGGCCTATCCCTGGCAAAGGTACCCTTTAACATTGTTGATTAACACTAAACCATTGGACGGGTGATCTCCATTTGACAGTGTACATTTGAATCATGTCTTTAACGTCTCCAGAGGGTGAAGAAGGTGATTGGCATCGAGATGTGCAAAGAGGCTGTGGAAGACGCTAAACACAACGCTAAGCTCAATGGTACGGACACTGGCTTGAAGACATTGCTTCAAATGTGGTTGAGGTTTACGCTATGGTTATTTGTGTTACAAGCCTTTGCTATACCTTATAACCAGGGTTATTTATATTATTTTTTTTTTTTTTAGTTTTGTAGTTAGCCTTTTGCCAGAGCTGTATATCTTTCATGATACCGATGCAGCAAATTACGCATACTTTAATTTAGCTCTAACATTTGATACATGAGGATTGTTTTTTGAATGCTGGATGATTGGTTTCTGTGTGTCTCAGGTCTGACCAATGTGGAGTTCCACTGTGGAAAGGCAGAGGACTTGTTCCCCAAAATCCTCAATGCTCTGGTGTCGCCCAACGTTACCGCCATCGTTGACCCGCCCAGAGCCGGTTTACGTATGTGGCATGAGTTTAACCCACTTAAAACATACCTTTTCACCTAATGAAAAATGTTCATTTATTTTTCTAGTCGGTTATTTGAGTGGGTCAAATTGTCACCTATTGGGTCAAGACTAGTGATGTTATTTATTTTTCTGAAGACTCTAAAGTTGTGCTGGCCATCCGGAGAGCCGAACACCTCAAAAGGCTGGTGTACGTGTCCTGCAATGCCAAGGCCGCCATGGCAAACTTCATTGAGTGAGTTTGACCCTCTCACGGTCCCATTCATAAAAAAAAAAAAATATAAATCTGGTTACATAAAAAGGGCTCTTAACCAATCTCAGAACTATGTTCACATTGTGAATCCATTTTTGTGAACATTTCTACACGCATGCCATTTATAACCACTGCTTCTCCAGTCTGTGCAGAGCGCCGTCCAACCGAGTGCGGGGAGCACCTTTCAGGCCCGTGCGCTGCATGGCCGTGGACCTCTTCCCTCAGACCGTCCACATGGAGATGGTTCTGCTGCTGGAGAGGCTGGACTACAGCTCCCAGAATGCTGCAGACAAGCAGGAAGAGGCTGGTGGCCAAGGCCCAATAGCATAAGTGGATGGCATCAACGTGGCTTTTCTAGACAACCAATGCACACTGCTAATACTGGAATCATATGGCTAGAGATACTTGCGCTACACATACATACTCCTCTTAATTCGTCATTATTTGTTTTGATGAAGAAATTTACGTTTGGAAATGTTTTTTTATTTTAATTAAAAACAATCTCGTTTTGTCAAAGGTGTTTGGTTGATTCATAAAAGACAGAACCACAAGTTAGTCAAGACCATTTATTTGCATATCGAATACCACTATAGTCATAGCGCTCAAGTTGTAATCATTACTTCATTTAGGCAGCGACATCTCAAGCAGACAATCTGGAGGTACAACTCCATCGCAACAAGTGTAAACTTCTTTCAACAAACACTTGGCAAGACAGAACAGAAGGGAGGAAAGCACACACATTCAAGCCATCTACTCCTACCTGCAAAGCCTTGTTCACGAAATGTCGCTATGCCATTAACATTCAAGAAAATAAATGCACAAGCCAACTACTTAAACACAAATACAAAGCAGTTTTTCCAGTTTATTCCAGCAGTTTTTGCATCTATGCAAACCACTGGTAATATATACTCTTTAGTTTGCAACATTAAGTGTTTCTGTAAGTGACTAAGCTTTGGTATGTACCGTTTATTTTGTGTAAAACTTATTTCTGTAGGAGGTAAGCTATCTAATTGTTTAGAAAAATCGTGAAAATCGGACTAGGATACGAGATCAAAAGTCACATGACTATGGCAGATTGATGTGAGTATGATGGACCACCCATCTATCAAAAATATGCACATGCTTTAGGCATTTCTATTTGTTGTAATATAGGCATCACCAATAAAATTGGCTAAATAAATGCTTTATTTTTTAGGTCCAATTACACATTCAGAGCCCTTCATGAAATGAGTCAACTAAGGCAACATGAAGCTTAATTCAACAGGGGCACAAAGAACAAATGTTTGTAAAGCAACAACGACATCGAGCTAAATGGTTCAAATACACGGCATTGGCTGTTTGCCATAAAAAGCTAAGCATGTTTAAATCTAACACCTAAAGAAAAACAAAAATGAACTCCCACCATGTGCATCTCCCCTTACAGTACTTTTTGGCCCTGTGCTTCGGTTTTTTGCACTGCTAGTGTAAAGAGCAAGACACTAGCTTGACGGAGCGGCGTCAACGGCTCTCTGCTGATATGTTTCCAAAAGGCAACAAGTCTCTGTAACACAAAAGAAAAACTCTATACTCCCATCCTGTTTGAATGCAGCACTTGTCTTAACAGCATGTTTAGACGCCCTTTGAAAAAGGCAAAGAGTGCATAAGCAGATTGTAGAATAGGTCACACCACAAAATGAAATCTAACGGTGGAACCCACTGCCTTACCTTCAGAAGAGCAACACAAAACAAAAACAAAGAAACCTCCTTAGTGGCCTAAAATACTAAACACCAAGCATAAAAATTACCAAACAAACACTTCATTAACTTTTTTCCTATTAAAAACACGCGGTAGAAGTATACAAGTGTGTAATGTGTCAATCCCTTTCAAAACATCTGGAGAACAAACAAGCAAAACACGGTATAGAGTGTGGCTTCCCGATCGGAAAACCACACACAAAATGGTGCCGTTGAGGGGAGGACGCGCAACATCGTTGCATCCTGTCCCATGATGATTTTGTCAAGTGCTGTTGGTGCCGTTCATCGAGAGGTCACCTGCTCTAGGACCCTGGAAGTGACCCTTCACAGCGACCACATAGCCAACGAAAAACTAACAAACACGGCAGATGGGTACAGGCGGAGCGGCTACTCAGGTGCGTCGTGGTATTGCCATTGTGTCTCCAGGGCGCGGTCTAAGACGGTGAGGGATGGCGTGTGCATGTGTGGATGTTTGTGTTACAGTGTCGGGGCTTCAGTGCTTGCTGGACTTAGACGTCCACTGTGCAGAGGGGCTGGCTGCCTGGCTGGGCGGACTCCATGATAGTCATCTTGGGCTTCTTCCTGGTCTCCTCCTGAAAAGACAACGGACATTGAGTCATTATAACCCTTACGTTTTTGGAAAGCGATAGCTCTAGAAATAAGACACGAGTTCAATACGGGCGTGCCTCCTTGGAGATTAAGTGGTTCACCAAATTGAATGTGAAATAAAAATCCCCATGATGATGATGATGATGTAATGATTTAAAATTTATATTTTATGACCTCCAGACGGCAAGTCATACAGTTCATCTGAAATTGAGAGATGCCGTCTCCTACCCTCTCCTTGGCCAGCTTCGTCATTTCTTCTTGCAGTTTGTTGAGGATGTGAAGGTTTGGCTTGTTTTTTCTGGCATACTGCTGGAGCTCAATCACACTCTTGTCCGAATTCTCCTGGAAGGGATTAAACATGTGGATTCAGAACACAAACACACAAGGAAGAGTCATTAAAAGAAAATTAGGCCATTGTGAACTTTGGGTTGAAACGGCACGGAGACAGGTTAAATATAGCTTTTTGTTAAGGAGGCGCGTGATGCGTCCGTACCTTCTTCACCATCTTGTTGCTCTCCCGGCCGTACATGCGGAGTAGGGAGCCCCAGTTCTTCACGTGGGGGTGCAGCATCTGGAGTATCTTCTGGGACGCCAGCTGCTTGCCCACACGCTTGTTTTTACCTACAGGAAGGGCCCACAACAAGTGCACACTTTAGCTGCACTGTCACACGTTATAGATAGGGTTTAGAACGACGGCTACTCAATGAGCCCCGGAGCCGAAAGGTAGTATTAAAAACGGCTGGCTTTGTCTGAGGGACAGCTGAGAAATCCAAATGAGAAACTAAACCAATATTGGTTTCATCCACTGGCTCCCTGTTGTAGCTCGCATCAAATTTAAGACAATGAAACTGGCATACAAGGCAGTCGATGGAACTGCCCCTGCCTACCTCCAAGCATTGCTAAAGCCACACACCCCAGCTCGATCCCTCCGCTCAACTACCTCAGCTGAACGTCTGGTACCGCCATCGGTAAGAGCTAGCAAAGGTCGTTCAGCAAAGTCACAACTTTTCTCGGTTTTGGGACCTCAGTGGTGGAACGAGCTCCCTGCCGTTCTCAGGACCGCAGAGTCGCTCACTATCTTCCGAAAAAGACTCAAGACTCACCTGTTCAGAGTCCACCTCGACTCTGCATAGCCACCCTCCCCCCTCTGGCCACCATTGTACACTGTATTGTGTTGTATTGTATTATAGTACTTAACTGTGTAGCAACTGTAGTAGCTGCTATCATTGCTGTAACACGGGGAATCGGTTAGCCTAGCGATTGTTGTACTTGCACTTGGTTCTATGAACATCCTCTCTGTCCCGACAGCGATACATTGTTGCACTTCTTATGACAAACGTACTTATTGTAAGTCTCTTTGGATAAAAAGCGTCTGCTAAATGCCCTAAATGTAAATGTAAATCATTACGAATGAGCGCGTGAGTGTGAGCGTGTGTACTCACACCAGCCACGCACGGTGTGCTTCCCACAGGTCATCACATACTCGCTCTTCTGGTTCTTCCCGGGGATCACCTCAAACTTGATGCTGGTGTCCCCCATTCCGTGGTTTCTGTTGCAACAAAACGACAATTCAACCCATGTCCAATGCAACAATAAAAAGAAAGTCTGCCTCTCCACCAACCACCAATATGTTAATTTTTTAATATCAAATCTTATTGCATCTTGAGCACAGTTTTGCAAACATGGATTTTTTAGGGGATTTTGATCACCTTAAAAGCATATAAAACACAACCTAAAAACATACCTTTTAAGGCACTCGTGTAGAATCTGATACGGGGAGAGGAGACCTGCTTTGTTGGTCAGCTCATACACTCGCGAGTCTTCAATACTAATATGATTAAAATACTGTGGGGAACAAGACATAGCACTCCTTTAACATCAACCGCAGAGGACTGGAACGAGAGAGCAAGCCAAGTCAAAATTTAGAAAAACAAAGCAAAAGAAAACGAGAAAGTGTCTAGTTCTGGGGCAACTGCCCTGGTGATAATAGTGACTCTGGCTATAACATTACTATCTACCATCATTCAACCGCCATTTATATCCAAAGTAAGTCACTAAGTAGACGGTAGAATGCAGACATTGGGGTTTGAACCCAGTACCCTGTGGCTGGAAATCAATGGTATAGCTCAACATGAACTAACTTGACCGTCATTCAGAACCAAGGCGACCTACCTCCAGTTCATCCCCCTCGACAGGCTTCTCCTCCGAGGTCTGTTTCACAAAGTCTGGGATGAGGATTTCCAGTGTGGCTCGAGCTGCAATTGCCCAGGAAGCAGTTATTAAAATGCAAAACAACCTCGATGGACATTCGGTTCAATGAGTCGCAACATCTTTGAAAAAAAGTTTCTGTGCATAGGCGTAGATCCATGGTGTAGTAACTGTTCGCCATTAGACAATGGCTGGAGAAAAGTATGTGAGAATATATATAAGAAACTCTATTTAAGAGAATTATATGATCAGAATTACATTGATATGCATAATTGACGTACACCATGTACTACGCCATAATTCACAATGGGACCCACCAGCTTTATTCTTGGCAAGTTTTTTACTGCTTGCAGTTCCGGTGCCGTACGTCACTCCATCGATGATGACCGACGCGCCAAAGGGTTCACTTGGGTTCTCTGTGAGTCACACATAACAGTCAAAACATGCATGAAGCAAAATGCAATGGGTTTACATTAAAAGGTTAATGTTTACTTTATGAAAGTCTGACTTTATGAAAGTCTGTCATTAGGGCTACTTGTTGGCATCTACTCTTATTAACACAAGAAGCCCATGTGTGTCTGTAGAGGTGCGTGACGGTGCAGGAGTGCGGGCGTGTGCTCTGAGCAGACTTACCACATTCAAAGAAGTTGTAAACGGGTCGGACCTTGAGGACACGCTGCATGTACTCGTGGAGAATGCAGACCTCCGATTTACCATTAGGGTTGATCACAAACTCTGAAGCAACCAGGAAATCATTCCAGAAAGAAGAAGAGAAAGAATAGTGTTAATATTGGTGAATGGACCAGCCTTACGCAGACCGTGTTAGAGAAAGGCATGATGCATGTCGCAGAACAAACCAGCACCGGCCTTTGAGAAAAAGCAAGTAGTTGATATACTCTGACCTTTATGTAGCAGACACAAAAAGTTCCAGACTGGGGAGAACAGCAAAGAACAGAGTATTGTCTGCATGTTCAGTGAGCATTAACACTTTATAAAAATATGTCTCATTATGTTTTACCTGGTTTACCCATTCAAGATAATTCAGAAACAGCTGTATTGACACACATCTTTCTCTGGGTTGCAATGGTTTATCATTTTCAAAAAAGGGGAGATGAATGGTGAGAACATGGTACCTTTCTTGGTGGGCGCGTCCTGTACGGACAGCGTGATTAACTTCTGGTTGGCGGGGAGGATGGGCCTCTCCGACTCTGCCTGCTTGCGCTTCATGTCCCGGTTGAACTGTCGCCGCTCGGCCCAGGTGCGGAACTTCTTAACGGTCACCTGCTCGAAGTCGAAGCACTTCCCCAGGTAAACGCGGAAGTCCTCCAGACCTGCAACCACGAGGGGCACGGAAAAAACAAGCCGGCTGTTAATTCGACGTCAAAAACATTTTTATTTTAATAAAGAGCAGACGTCGTACTACCTTCGTCAGTCCCCCGTTACCTTCTAAACCCTGTGTCAATTGAGACCAAAATGACAGCAGGCTATAGTCTCATGCTAACGTTAGCAGGAACCACTCCACAGCAGAATCCTCACAGAACACTCATTCGTTCACCAGTAAAGAGGGGAAGGGGTTGTACCTATCGACTCGTCCTTGCACACCTCCACCTTGGCCGTGACCTGTCCCAGGGCCCCTTGACCTCCCTCGAACATTGGGAACCCCTTGGGGCGTGGGAAGGCGATGGGGACAACCTTGACCTGTCCTTCCTCCTCCTCCTCCTGCTGCTGATCCGGAGCCGTGTCCTCCTGGGCTGTCGAGTCCGGCTCCTCCATAGCCTCGACGCTGCCGTTGTTAACGACGACGGCAGCGTCATCCGTGGCCTCGTCGGTGGTCATGGCGGGGGACACCTCTGCGTTGGGGGACACCTCTGCGTTGGGGGACACCTCTGCGTTGGGGGACACCTCTGCGTTGGGGGACACCTCTGCGTTGGGGGACACCTCTGCATCGTGCGTCACGTTGCCATTGAGCTCCTTCTCCTCATGTATTTTCATCTTCTTGTAGTGCAGACAGGGGATGCTGCTGGTCGGGGGGTCGTGTTTCTGCACCACCGGGGGGAGAAGGATTAGAGGGGGATCTTGAATGGGGGCAAATGTGACCCACATTACAATCTGTAGGGAGAGTATCGAATAGTGGTGCAACGGTTCACGGGTTACCCGTGATCCGTACGGATCAACCCTCATGGTTCGGGACGCAAGTGATCCGCGGATCGGCTGATAAAAATAAATAAATAAATGCGTTCACGTGATCAGCGCATGTTTAGAGGACAATTCCGGTATTAACAACATCATCAAGTCTCGTAGCGAAATACAGTTCTGTTGCGTTTTATTTTTGGCGTTCCGTAAATCCCATTAACCCGGAAACCGGAACCGGTTGACAGTTTGGTTGTAGTCTTTTCGCTCTGCTCTCCGTATCAACAGTAGGGCTAGAACTGAGCGAAAAGACTACAACCAACCCCCCCTTGCAACGAGCAATGAGTCTTCCAACCGAAATCAATGGATTTACAAAATGCCAAATAAAACACGACAGGAACTGTATTCCGCTACCGTACCCGATGAAACAAAAAAAGATGAGGATGTCTGCATTGCCTGGGGAGAGTGTAGACTCTAAACTCTGCCCAGGCAATGCAGACATCCTGAATTGTAAATCCAGGGTTAGGGATTATTTACTATCCATGTTAAAAAGAAGAAGGAATAATGCCTCAGATTGCATTTTTTTTAAATATTGACTATGCTTAAATGAAGCAGGATTATTACCTAATTTGTCACTTTTTTTTGATTTTAGACATTTCAAAATTTTATTTAAAGTCACATTTGTCTTGTTATCTTTATTGCTGTTGTTGATCCGAAAATGTTCCGACCCATGACTCAAAAAACGTGACACGATCCGAACCGTGAGTTTTGTGATCCGTTGCACCGCTAGTATCGACGCATCCCTAGTTAAGAGAGCGACATCAGTACTAGTTACAAAAGGTGGCTAGGATGAAGTGGTACTAATCAAGAAGTTGAAGACGGTTTTTATAATCCATGCCTATGGACTTTTCCCTCGTTTACTAAGGTAAGTGTCCTTAGGTTTAATGAAAGGCCCACATACTTAAACGTTTATATTACTTTATCACTACTATTTGGTTTTTAAAACGTGACACATTCTCTGCGGTTTTAAAAATCTATCCATGGAGACCTGCATGGGAAGTAGTCGTGACGCCCAGCACCAGCCCAAGCCCCCCCCGTCCACCTTACCCGGATGCTGCCGGTGCCCAGGAAGTAAGGCCGGGACCACGTGACCACCCTGGTCTCCCGGTGCAGGTACACTGGAATGCCCGAGTTGTGGAATGTCATGATCCAGCCGTCGGGAAGGGGCTCGGTGGGAGGTCGCCCCCGACCTGAGGGGGGTGGCGGAGAACACACACATTACAACCAGTCTATGGTGCTTCTGTGACGGGTAGGGGACCACAACTCTGAATCAAACAATGGGTTGATTCAGGTTAGACAAAGATAAACAGCCACACTGCCTTGATCGTGTTCGCACACACAATGTGCGTACAATGTGCATACACACCAGGCCAAATGAACGTATTATAGGAGGACCTACTCCATGGTTCGGTTAAAATGTACCAAACATAAGAGATAAAAGAAAACATCCTTACCATTTGAGTCCCAGAAACCACAACTTGGGAGGATTTCAATAGTATCACATTAAAACCATTTATAAAAGCACTACAACACAAATCTATAACTTCACTATGGGTGGAGTTCATCATGGCAGCATGGTACTAAATGCAAAGATAGTGGTGCTTCTCCAGAGACTCCTGGAGAACCCAGAGCCCAGGCCCCACTCACTCTTGAGCACGGTCTTGATTTTGGTCATCATGGGCTGGACACCGCCCTCCTCGCCGTCGGAGGCATGGTCGCTGTCCCCGGCGAACTTGTCCTCGGCTAGGCGCCTCTTCTTGGCCACGGGCAGGCCCTCCTCCAGCAGAGCGTCCACGTCCTGGTCAAACTCCTCCTGAAAGAGAGTGAGGTTAGGGGAAGAGGTAACACCAGGGGGGAGCGCTCCCACACACACACACACACACACACACACACACACACCACACACACACACACACACACACACACACACACACACACACACACACACACACACACACACACACACACGACAATGAGAAAACACTCAAGGCATTTTTGTAATTGATCAAAATGGAAGGTGAAACAACTGATTAACTTCACATCCTAGTGTAAACGACCACAAGAAGCAACACTATAGATGGACACAAGGGAAGAAATTCAATGCATGATGAATATTAAAAAAAAACAGAGGAACCTATATATAAACGGTGTCATATCTTCACACACCCCCACCCACACAGCATTGCAAAATATATTTGTAAAAAAAAAAAAAAGGAACCAACATGAAATCAATATCCCCACAATAACGGCAGAAAACAAATAATGTGTCCTGTTCAAAAGGCAACAGCAACATGATTCATGGATGAAGTCAATAGTCACACATTTAATCAAAGTCAGGAGTAATGTTATAAAGAGAATAGTGACACATTTCACTGTAATTATATTTACAACCAAACATACTGGTGTTAAACCGTGTTCAACGTTCAAAGAGGCACTGTGTAAGACTCTCATGGTGCAAGCTAAATAGCTTTAATATTTTAAGGGTTGGTTTCAAAGCTGTCAACAGCGTACAAAGCTGTTAACTGATAACAGATCATCTCAAAGAAGAAAGCTCTGTAGTCTGGCAACAAGGGACTAGCTCAGACAAAATGCAATACCAACACAAGCAAGCGAGGCGAGGGCACAAACCTCGTAGGAGTAGCCCAGGGCTTCTTGTTCGCCGTGCTCCTGCTGAGCTATGACATCCGACGTGAAGCCCATATCTTCACGCTCGTCCGGGTCCAGGAAGTTGTCGCAGAAGTCGTCCAGTTCGTCGAGAACCGCAAACTCTACCTTGTTCTCCTGGTCTAACTCGGCTTCATCATCTTGTCGCCCATTCCCTAAACTTGCCTCGCTTGAGTCATGCAACTCACCATTCATGGGGCAGGAGCCAGGTGTCTCCAAGCCTGTGAATAGCACCTTCCTGTCCTTGCTAGTGCTGTTACTACTGCTAGTGCTGCTGCTGTTGTTGTTATTGCTCTCCGTGAAGCTCACCCTGATCTTAACATCTCGGAGCAGCTTGAGGTCGGGAAGGAAGTTGGTGACCGGCGGCGCGTGCCTAGCTGTTCTGGGGCATGTGCTACCACTGGCGCTGGCCTCGTCTGAGAGCTGGCTACAAAAAGTAAGAGAGCCTTTGGACAGAAGTTGCTGCTGATGTGGTTGTTGATGAGGGCATTTGTCTTCCCCGGGCCCTGCTGGGGTGTGTGTGTATCCATCACCACCAGAGCTAACGTCCATTACGTCTGCGTCACTGGACGTTTGCAGGGGAGGTGGTGGAGGCGCTCTATCCTCGTCAGGGAGGGCAGGTGGCTCCAAGGGGAGGGGGGGTAAAATATCATCTATCTCCATTTCTTTCTGAGTTAGAACCTACAGGCTACGACCAAAAAGCTGATGGTTTCTTAATCGGGCTGACTTGGGAGGCTGGTTTACACTAGATTGGTTTCAGAACACATGCAGAGACGTCCCTGTATAGACCGGTGTTGAATATGCTAAGCTGACTACATTGTTCTTTTCATTAATGTAGACAGCTTTCAGAATCACTGTCTCAATTATTGGAAATCACAATGCATTCGGCTTAATGTTGGGGTCTAGTAGGCACTGATCATCTTCCAATGCTGAGAGCTAGAAAAGAGAAAACAATTTAAATCAATTAAAAAACAACGGCCCCCATGCAAAACGACACACAAATTGGACGGAATGTATGGCCGTGCGTGGTCTTACAGATGGGACGGTAAATATGCTTGAGCAAAAGGTTAGTAGTTATTAGGCTAAATGTGGCCAACACACAGGCCCCACTAATGCTCACAATAATTAACCGTAACAGTTACCTCTATGCAATGAAATAACACGATAAATTGACCAGTCAAATCCTCACCAAAATTGTATCCAATTGTTGAGGATTCACTTTACTTTCTAACTAACTTAAATACATTTATAAAATCATTTTATTCTAGAGGCATCGCCATTCTGCTTTACGACGAGCTCCGCCATCTTGCAGTTGTGCTACTAACGCAAACCGAAACGGGAGACCCACCCTCGCGCCGGATCTTTGATACCTGATTGGTCAACGTTTGTCTGTTTTACTGAATGGAACGTATTAGCTGAGAAGGAAATTGCCGGCAGGAAATACAGCTGTAGAGATCGAGCCAATCACGAATGACGACATACTACGTTCGACCAATGAGAGACGTGTGGTTTTGAGTGCAATGCAGCGCATTTCCAAAGGGTGGCAGTTTCGCCATTAGGAACCAAGGTTATGGCTATGATTATTACACTTTATATCCCTGGATTGGTCACGGTATTTTGCCCATACATCAAATGTCCACATCTTTAGACTCCCATAAGTATAGCTTACACAAATCGAAATCTTTATGATCTATATCTATAATAGGCCTAATAGTAATCTATACATTCTCAACAATCCAAATCTAAACATAGGTAACAATCATTGCGAAATAAAACCGTTTTAATACTTCGTGTTTGAATAAACACGCCAACCAGGAGACTGCATGCAAACGCATTTCTGCACGCAAATTGATTCCCAAGTAAATGCACACGTCATATATCAGCAAAAAAAAGTAAGTGCACAGGATATAGGCCCTACACTGCTGTAATATGCCCCCAGTAGACATGGCTCTGAGGACCGGACCTACCACCTCGGTTTAGAAACTGCTGGGTTAAATAAGGCTCCATAATCTTTACTCTCAATATATGCTCTTATTTTTCTTAGATAACCACTTATTTTAAGATTGTCCTAAAGCATTGTATTCTTACACTGTATTTTGGATTGTTCATTAGGGGTCCGAGCAGCGAGGCCCTTATTGTTTCTGTAACGTTTTTCCCCCCCTCAAATTCTGTAAAAGTCATACTGCGGCCTATACCGTAAGTCGAAAACTCTTTAAATGTTCAGGTATGGTTACCAATAACCCCCTCTACCCATAAACAAATTTTTGGTAGGCTACTGCACCCAAAGGTAACATGAATTAGGCTTATTTCTCCTCACCAGATTGACCTGGACTCAAAAAACTTTCAGGATATTAATCTCTAGAATCAGACACATTTATAAATGCGCCTACAAAAATAATCAATCGCCACATAAAATCTTTAGTCAAAGACTCACAAAAAAAACAGTATTTGTTTTACTTAGTTCCATTTGAGAAATATTGGCCAATAAAGTTGGAGCAGTTAGCCCATTTTTCTTATATGACCATTTACGACTATTATTAGGTTGCTACTAAACCCAAAGCGTGGTACTGCACCCAAAGGTGGCGCTATTTATTATTATTATTATTATTATTATTATTTTTTTTAAACAAGGATGCTACTTCTCTAAAATCAGATGCATCTTTTTCTCTCTGGTCTTCTGCTGTTAAAATGTTTACTTTTCCCACAATTTCATAGAAAAGCCAAACGTCCACAGTCTAAACCCATTTTGCCTATATGACAATTTTGTCATTGTAGCCAATATAACTACCATACTGCTATCATTAGGTGGATACCATTAACAGTGCACATGTTCAGATCTCTTTTAAGAAGCCCTTAATTCTCTTTTGAAATGTTGGTAGGTTGAGTGTTCGAATCCTGATTCCTTATGAACAAGCTGAACATGACATTCTGTCATTGCCATTCATTTAAGAAACACAACATTGAACAGCACCTGAAATTCATGAGGCAATCAACATTCCAGCTCATTAGTTTCCAAGAATCTGACTGCCAAGACACAGTATGGCATTAGGGGGAACTTCTTCGTTAACCATTTTTCCTTCATAAAGAACTCTGTCATATTAATATTTCTTCCGTTAGTCAAACATTTGTTCTTGGTAACAAATGTTTAATTTCCCCAGAATTTCATAGATTTTTCAGATATTTGCTTTTAAGAAATGTTGCTTGGATTTTTCTGGCTGTTGTGTGCTTATAAATAAACATTTTGATCATGTGAATGAGGCTACATTTCAGGTTTGTGAGTGGCTCATGGGGTAATGCCTTGAACTGATCCTTAGTTTGACAGTTCGAATCCCGATTAGACAATGCTGAACATGACATTCGGCCATTGCTCTGCCAGTCACTTTGAAAGCCGACGCACAGTATGGCATTAAGGGGAACATCAACATCTTTCCTTTATCATTATATGTCATGTTTATATATCTTCAATTAGTCTGTTCTTGACTTTTCATTCTGCTCAGACTTGGTTAATCACCGCTTGCGGTTATATTTATCATTAATTTTGTACTTAATAATTTTAGCCAGTCGGTTCTATAGCAGTTCTTAGCAGATGTCATTAGAAGAGGAATAAGTTTGGCCAGGTCATAAATAGTTTCAGATCCAATTCAGAAACTGATCAGTCCCTCCATGTATGTTTTTGTCCAAGTCTACATATTTTGATGGATCCTCGTCTAGTTTCAACACCCTCCCCGTTTGAGAGATGCAATGTGTTCAAAGGAAGACATGGAAACACAATTCAGAATTTATTCAAAACTTCAATTAGATATGGTTTAGGTTAGGTGCTTCAAGGGCACCGGAGTTTAGAGGCCTTCCACTCCGATTTCAGATTATCTTTAGGAGAGTCACCCATTCCTTCTACACAAAACCCAGGCAGACACCAAGGATGCTTCTACAGAAAATCCTCTCAGTATTACACGTGGCAAGCAAGTCAACTGATACATTGATGAAGGAAGGTATAAAACATACACAATGCCTGTGATTCCGATATGAGCTATAACATTAATTTATCAAAGTCAACTTCATTCCTAAAGATTCAATTTGATACAATTTATTTTTACAAATAGGCTCCACTGGTGAAACATTATCGTATTATACCAAAAGCCGCTACAATCAACAGTACTGGTAAAACAGTAATTAATAAAAGTAGCATGCAGACTCAAATGAATTACCCTTAAATAAGGATGCAATGCAATTGTAGCCTGAAAGGTATTGCAATGTGTGTAGAAAGCATATGAATGCAAATATTAGTAAAGTTTAACAAATTACGTTTGGCATGAATACTGCTACCTGTTGGTAATTCAAATCCATAAATAAAATCATGGGATTATTGAGACAATGTTTTTCATTGTGTTCTTTTATGTGTGCATTGTTTAGAGATGAAATCATAGAGTAATAAAAACCAAGGTACGGTCTAGTTGCATGAAGACAATGTTTAACGTAATTGAAGAGTAAAGCAGTCATGAAAGAATCATGACATTGTCACATGAGGTGGTCTAGTTGACCAATCTGAAAGCATAACACATCCGTATTGGATAACAATGTCAACATAAAAACACCAACAATTATATTTTGCCCATATGGACGAAAATTACATTTCCCTACATCTTTGGCAATGTTTCAATCCACAGAAATAATCAATAATCAAATCAACCAATCAATGGCCTCCCCCCTTCCTTATCCCAACAACATTGCTCAATTCGAAGCAACATCATTCAACAACTCCAAAATCAAAACCCATATTAATAGTGCAACAATAAGCAAAATAATTCTTTCACAGCTTTTAAAAAACCAAACAAAAAAGACCCCTGAGAGCATTCCCGGGTCACGTAGCGGCAGGAACAGTGGGACTATGGAGGAAGTGGTGGTGGTGGTGGTGGTGGTGGTGGGGAGAGGCAACGCTGTAAGGCAGAGTCTGGCGTGTGGCGAGGGAGCGTCTGTCTGCGCGGCGCGGAGATCACGCCTGCAGCTGGAACTGGAAGCTCTGGTTGCTCCACTGGCTGGTGTCGCAGTTGAGCATGGTGCGTTCCACGAAGGTCACGGCCCCTGCATTGTCTATCAGGACCACGGTGTTAGTCCTGGGAGAGAGAGGGAGAAGCAGAGGGGGACAGAGAATAATATAAACTGTTAACCTGACTACGTCCCCAAACCGTTAACCTTAACTGGTTCAACTGGTGTGCTAGCATTGAGTAAACAGTAAGCCTACCCGCCAGCATTTCAGAGCGTGAGCCAAGTGTAACATTCTTCTTTCCCTACAGAACTCCACAAACATCCTCATAACGTGTCTTCCACTGTGTGAGACCATGTGAGGCCTCCTTGGAGATCGTGACCTGCACTGTGTGCTTACAGAGGTGAAATAAGACTCCGGTCCTGCAACAATATGATAACAAAAAAGGGGGGAAAAATAGAAAGAGAGGAGGAGGAACAAAGGCAACCATGGAGAGGGGTAGCTGGAGGACACTGACCTTGTGCCGTAATGAGGAGTGCGAACACACACCGATGAGAGGGCCGGTAGTATCCCGTTATCGAAGCCCTCACCCTGTTTCTGTATGGCCGGGTCTGCGGTCCTTTAGGGCAGAGACACATACAACGATTATACCAATGCATAATGCCCACACAATCCAAATACAATACCGCCTTGGTACTTTGGAAAAAAGAAAGGCATGTTTGGTCCCATTCGCGCCGGATGCTGCGTCGCGCAACATTGCCCCTCCTACCGGGAGCTGCGTAGCGCAATATTAGCACTTCTGCCGGCTGCTGCGTGGCGCAGCATTTTGGACAATTCTTACTATTTTCTCTGAAAACCCTCAGGAAATGAGGTTCTTTTTCCTAGAATAGCATAGGATTTAGTAGGCGTTTTCAGCAGGCGTTTTAGGAGTAACTGGGTTAAAAGTGGTACGCATAGGGGTGCTTGCAGGGGCAGAAGGCTCAGGTGTTCCATTGGTAGCTATGAGCAAGAGGCCTAGAGACCTACCTGCTCCCTGTTGATCTGAATTCAGTCACTTTGGATACATGCGTCTACAGTTCCAGAAGTTACACAAATAACAACTAAACAGCTCTTACAGCTCCTGGTTGTTGAGGACACTGATGAGGTCCTGCACCAGTCTGTCCCCAGACAGCTGTTGCTCCACCACGCTGGTGAACAGGCGCTTGCCGTGATCCAGTTTCCTCCACGGTGTATCCAACAGAGAGTTGCTCAAGCCATAGATGCCTAGCAGAGGGATGGGGCACAGGTTAAGGGAGGGGCCGTACACCACGTACACAGGAAGACATGATTGACAGGCGTCGACTAAATATAGTATTCCTAATAAAAATCAATAGACCTCCGCGACCAGGATTATCATGGAGGGCAACAGGCAGACCGGCAGGGGAGGCAAGTATCAATTTCAACCGTTACCACAGCAACCGGTAATACACAGACCTGATTTCAGACGGATCGGCTGGGTGCTCCCTCTGTTTCCATAGTAACACACAATGTCTTCTTTGGCACTGGATGGGAGACAGTCAAATGGAAAATTAGAGGGGCTGTTTGAGTCGGAACGTAATTCCCTTCATGTCTGCTTATCGCTGCAGTTCAAAAGGATCAGCTCTGCTTCGAGGGCCCAGGAAGGGACTTAAAAAGTCCTGACAGCAGGAATGTTTAAGGAAAAAACATAATATAAAATAAAATCCTTAGACTAGCATAAAAAAGTTACATGATAGCGTTCCTCCACAGTGTGTTCCTCCATGATCTTTGCAATATAACCCTTACAAGCAATAATTTACTATTAAGATAGAACCGAAATTCAAGCCGCCTATACATATAAGACAATGCAAGCCGGTATGTTTTAATGAGCATACAACAAAAAGAAACCAGACTTGCATCTAAATATTGGACACACAGAACCGTGCATTCATTTGACATTTCATGGAAGTTGAGTTTACCTTTTTTAGTTTACTTATTCAGTTGACCTGCTTTTGTATACTGTTATTCATGGATTTTCAGTGCCTTTCTCGACAGATACACAACACAGGAAAGTTTAAACAGAGAGGGAACGACATGCAGCACAGGACTGCAAGGTTGAATTCTCGGCAAACAGTTTGGCTCAGTGGAGAGAGCGAGAGCGAGAGAGAGAGAAAGCTCTTTTTACGATAGCCGAGGCTGCGAGAACAGAGAGATCCCTGAATGTTGACATGTGCTCTGCGGGGTGTTTTGGGCCCTGGATAAGGTGCCAGTGGGAGGTAGAGCCAGTATGAGGAGGACAGAGGGGTAATCAACACACTGGCTGGGAGACCGGCCCTAATGAACAGTGTTGGACCAGTGCTCTGCATATCCTCTGCTTCCAGCTGTTGTGTTGTTGCGGTGGAGCTGGCAAGACAAGGGGGGCTTCAAAGAGTTGACATTAACTCTGACGCTCTCATCATCTACACAAACACAGAGTCAGTTAGGAATCCTTGGGGAAATGAACAGCTTTACTTTGCACTACGGTTTCACTAAGGCGTAAACTGTTTTTTTTAGGGAGCTTCACATCAAGTGTGGAGCATTGATTTAGCCATTAGAAAACCATGATGGGCTGTTTCATGAAGAATGAGGATATCTCGGTACGGTCAGAGATATTGATCATCCCTGATGTGTTTGGGTTTGAATTTCTTAAAAAAAGTTGAGAAAACAATCTCTGGTTTGGATGCCGTCTGACTCTGCTGTAGGAACAGCTGAATATGTTGGGAAGAATATAAGGTTAAGGCTCTCATTCAAAAACGTAATGTCAGCAACTGGGAACATGTTGAACACGGTTAGCTTCCCGTTTTCTGTACGGGACTATCAGGATTTTCTAAAAACATATCCTTTTGTCAGGCTTTGGACTCAAAATAGTCAACAGGTTGGCGGTTATACCAAAGCCTTTATTGAAGGGTGGCACTGGCAGACAGGTGCTAATAGAAAAAGGATCTTCTCTTGTCTGGTATCTGACACCAGGACAATGGCCCCCTACTATTACATGCATTTTTTGATACTGAAGAGTTACGTAAAAATAATAACTTGTAAAAATAATTCATAAATTTGATTTTGTGAGATTCTGTGCTTCTATTCGAAAGCTGATTGTTCTGAAAACGTTGAAAGGCTATTACTTTAGTACATGAGGAGCTCAAGGCCAGACACAAGATATACGAGAGGAGATATACACACATGACATTTTCCATTATACAATGGGGAATGCGTTAAATAACAAAAGGTCTCAGAAATGAAATCCCATCCATGTTTCTTTTGCTGGTTTATTCCTCTTGGAAGCATGACAGTGAATATACGGCCTAACTTGACCAAAAGTGTAATTTTCACATTCTTCCTCGAAAGAGTGAAGGCCTTTCAGAAATATTGGGAAATATTGAGTGGATGAGCAAAATGTATGACCCAAGTTCAAACCTCCAAGCACAATTTCTAAGATGTTACCTGCCATGGAGCAATGTGCATGATGACATACTGAGTCATAGGGTAACTTGACACCACTTTAACATACACACATGAGACTTATTAGTGTCAGTGTAGGGAAGGCGACGACTACAGTTGTTAGATGCCCCAATGCATCCTCAAATATTCCAGACAGATTACAGCTCTCTAATTGTCTGTTGGGGTAGGTTTAGTTCACCAAATACATACAGTGGGGTTGAAAGACATCTGGAAGGGACCTGAGTGACCTCATCCCAAAAACAGAAAAGTGGGGTAATGCGACGCACCAGTGTTCACATTTGAATAATAAATATAAAAAATATGACTCCATATTAACAACGTTGAAGCCAAAATTAACAGAGCCGTTTCGAGCACATCTGGAATCCATCGCTGGGTTTTTCTGCGCGATCACATGACCTCCATGCATTCCATACATTCCATTTAACCCAACAAGCCTTGACAAAGTATAGCAGTTTCAATTAAAGTCATTAAACATAAACAATAATAAATAATTTTTACTTGTTAGATGGTATCCGATCATATCACTTTTCCTCCTTTTAGAACCGACAAACCTTCAAGACATGGAGAGAGATAAACTACATGCATGGTCCTCTGACTGAAAGTGTCTAAGTGGGGCGATTCTTTCACTCAAAGATCTGTTTTCCTTGAAGGAACATTTCGCAGAAGACATTGGGGAGAGGGAAGACAATTTCTTGGATGATATGGTTTGGCTTCAAAGACACACACGCCCGCGGTATTAGTGCGGAATGATAAACATGAGAGCCAGTTGTGATGACCGGCCTGAACGCGTCAAAGCATGAACTTTGCAACGCCTGCTGCGGCCGAAAAGCCCATCACAGAGCCTTTGACCAGCAACTGATGCCTTTGCAGAGAGCCCCCCCACCAAAAGAGAGCCAGCCCCTCCGCTATCCACCACTAACCCCCCCATCTTACAAACAAAATAAGAACAGTTTGGGGTGGTCTACAGCCGTGAAAATATGCCAGAGAGCACACAGCCAGTCACCCGTAGCAAACATAACAATATCAAAAAAGACAGGCCGACTGACAGTCTGCCCTGCTGACTGTGTGTGCGGAGCGAGGTAAGAGTGTGTAGTGTATTGGCTGGGAAAGCCCCCAGTGTGGGGATCCTGCAAGAGTTCACATCACCAGGATATGAGAATCGTAACAACACCGGGGTCCACTGGAGGAGTGGGGGCATGATCCCTCCTCGGGCCCCCTGCCTCCAAAGGTTATGGACCACATCCTCCCAGACGGCTGAACAACAACCCCGGAGACTCGTTGCCATGCCGATAGAATGTCCACGGAGAGGCCTCCTGGATGGTGGCTGTCTGTTGGTGCCCACTTTAGAGATCCCCCCCCCCCCCCCCCTCTCCTCCTCTCTCTCTCTCTCTCTCTCTCGCTCTCTCTCTCCCCTCTCCTCCTCTCTCTCTCTCTCTCTCTCTCTCTCTCTCTCTCTCTCTCTCTCTCTCTCTCTCTCTCTCTCTCTCTCTCCTCTCTCTCTCTCTCTCTCTCTCTCTCTCCCTCTCTCTCTCTCTCTCTCTCTCTCTCTCTCTCTCTCTCTCTCTCCTCTCTCTCTCTCTCTCTCTCTCTCTCTCTCTCTCTCTCTCTCTCTCTCGCTCTCTCTCTCCCTCCCTCCCTTCCCCTTGGCCTCTCTCTCTCTTCCTTGGCCTCTCTCCGCTAGGTCAGGAAATTAAATCACGGCAGGCTTCTGGAGAGAAGGATCGCAGAGTGATGGAGCAGAGCAGATGACAAACATCCACACGCAGACCCCTCTGCTGTTCACCCTAAACACCTGATTAATGTTTAAAGGTGGGGGGGGAATTATCCTGTAATGCTTTGCTAAGCTTTGTTGCCCTGTAAGGAGTCCACTGCCATTTACCAGTGTTAAAGGAAGTTCTTCCACAACTACAGCATATTTAAAGACAGCAAATGAGGCCATTAGCCAAAAAAAGGGGCATTTCTAATGACTTTGAAGGAAATGCTTGAAAAAGTAAATTCCCCGCTAATTAAAAAATGTCCGCTTGACGGTTTTCCAAAGACTAACTGGTCAAAGCGTGTGATAAGGATACAGCATGTTCCTTGCAAGAAATAGAGAAGTAACCATTACGATGCTAGTACTCCACCTTCCACTTACTTGAATTCTGCAGTGAGCAGGTTGAAGCCGTTGTACAGGTGACCTTCTGTCGACAACTTTTTCAAATAGGAGAAGCTGTCCAGGTCTCTGTCTATTAAGTAGTTGGCCACCAGGAAGCCTGATTGGGGAGGGATGGGGGAAGAAGACACAGCGTAGTGAAGAGCTATGTCATTGGCTGGATCAGGTTAACGATTGAATGGGATCACATGTCAATGTTTTGTGTTCCGCGATAATGAACGGCTCGTTTTCCATTAGACATAAAGACATCTATATCTTCACACACACACACACGCACACGCACACGCACACGCACACGCACACGCACACGCACACGCACACGCACACACACACACACACACACACACACACACACACACACACACACACACACAGTACTGAGAGCAGAGAGCGAAAAGGACAGAGTCAGTACTGAGAGGAGGGAGAGAGAGGGACACAGAGTCAGTACTGAGAGGAGGGAAAGAGAGGAGACACAGAGTCAGTACTGAGAGGAGGGACACAGAGAGTCAGTACTGAGAGGGACACAGAGTCAGTACTGAGAGGAGGGAGAGAGAGGGACACAAAGAGTCAGTACTGAGAGGAAAGAGAGACTCATAGTCAGTACTGAGAGGAGAGAGAGTGAGATTTGTTGGACAAAATGCGCTGTAACTTATCAAGAACTGCAATTGAAGTGAGTAGGCATGGGATAACCCTTCAATAAGCCTTCATAAAAGGAGGGTTTGGACATGATGAAAACCTTCATGATTTGCGTGTTTGACTTGGTTCCCTCACCTCTTCCTTTGGCGTCAGGGTTAAGCTTTGGTTCCAGGTAGTTTGTGATGGCGGCCAGCCTGCCCGTCTTGGTGACTCCCAGCCATGTTCCACCTTCCTTGCCATTTTCAAGGTCTAGGCCTGGGAAACATAGTGTAACCGATGAGAAATTTGAAACCGTATCCAACCAGTCCCAGTGTCTGTTAAGGTGGTCTGATTGAGATTATCCCCAATTCCATACTTTATTCACGAGTCTATTTACAAGTGCATTAATAATACAAGGAATATAATGAGTAATGATTACCCAATACTTAATTACAACAGAAAATAATATTTAGCAAGTTTTGCCAATCATCCTGTTGATTATCAAGACAATTCAAGCAGTACATAAAAATGAAGCGTAACATATAATCATAGCAGCCTATTATTATCAGACCCGATCTATTTTGGTTTGGCACGCATGACGTTTGACTCGCACAAGCCGACACTAAGGGGATCGTAAAGAGGGCTCGGAACAGTTGGGACAATCAGTCGTGTGGCTTGGCCGGACCCCCGTCCCACGTCGTGAAGGCATTAAAAGTGTTTTATCGCTTGCTTTTCTGTAGATTACATAACCCCCTATGTAGACATCACTATAATACAGGCATATTACATATTGCCGGCCATAGTTTGCATCATAATCACAAGTGGCCGCCTTGAATGTAGTTGGATGGGGTAAGAATCAGTCAATAGCGAGACTAGGTGTGTCCGCCATGGATCCCGCTGGATCAATATCAGAGAGGTCCACTTAGTCCCGCCACTGATCTAAAGTGGAAGAGGAGGTTCTCCTCTGGGAGCGGTTAGGAGCCCTAAACTGGAACCCCTCAGAGGGGGTTGCGGGGGAGAGAGGGGGGGGGGGGGGGAAGTACAGCTCACTACCTCCCTCTGGCACACTATTCCTCCAGCAGGACAGAGCCTTGGACCATGTATACGCGTCACACCGCATAAAGGCAGCCATCAATTAAGGCATCCACTTCAGGAGTCCTGACTGCTCCATAATAGAGGGGGGGGGGGGGGGGGGGGGGCAGGGCTCTGTGTTTCCTCCCTCAGTCGAAGAAGGCTATGATTGATTTCTCGTGCCAGTAGCACAGTAGTGTATTGGAGGGGGAACAAGGGTCAATTAAAGATTGTATACCGAGGGCAGGGGACCCACAGCGACGGAAACAGGAAGACGTGACTTAATGGGGTAAAGAAGGCCTATAGTTAGTTTGTTGTTGGGAAAAACAAACTAGACGACCACAGATGAATAAATATATCAATGGTTCTTGGTGTTTTTCTTCCTCTTTCCAGAAACCTCTTGGGTCTGGATACAAGAACAACACTTGGTTGGCGCTGGCACCATGGACAGGCATGCTACTAACCCCGCTACCAGTTCATCAGAGCTGCAGTGCAGACTCACCACTGAGGATATCACCGTTGGACGCCCAGTAGTCTGCTGCCTTGGACGGCCTGCTGTAGTACTCATCTCTGTTTGCAGCCAAAATCAGCCTGAAGAGACGAGGAGAGATGAGAGGGAGACAAGAGTCGAGTGATAGAAAGAAAGAATAACATTTGGATCTTACTATTTTTGCTCCATCCCAGACCCTTGTTGGAACATTTGGGGTGAGGTGCTGGGAGAGGCTCCACAAGGGTCACATGGGGGAATCAATCATTTTGGATCCCTCACTGTCTCTGCGCAGAGGACGCTCTCACATACCACCACTTCTTATCACTTCTCCCCTAATCTTTGTTCTCCCCCCCCACATTATTTGTCTAAACCCATGAACGTCCATATTTCCTTACACTTTGAACAGAGCCTTAGATGGACTCAATTTGAATTAATAGTAACCTCTCTGTCATCTGATAACTAAAGTGTTGTGTCCTCCCAATCCATCTCCCAAATCCAGGCATTTATCCTTTCTGGGGGTCTGGGGGTTTATAATTATGGTAATGAGCTGGCGGAAGGCCTTGGGTTGATTGATTGTAGATGCCAGAATCTCTGCAGTGACTGTCCCTGGGAGTCACTGCAGAGCTTTCGGCTGCTGCCCCCCCTCTGCCTCTCTCCCAGCCGTTCAGTTATGCCTCTGTCCATCGACCGGTGCGGTTCGGTTTGGTGCTGCATGGTTCGCTTCTGCATCGTTTCCACCGAGCGGTGCGGTTCGGTTTGGTGCGGCACGGTTCGCTTATATTGGCTTTTCCGCCGTCAAAAGTTGGCCAGGGTCCCAAAATAAGCGTGCTGAACTGCTCCTTTTATCGGTACTCCGCCGTTGGAGTACCGATTACCTTTTATCGGTACTCGGCCGTCTGAAAGGGTGTCAAAAAATCGGATCTACACACACCGTCTACACCGAACCGCACCGCTCGATGGAAAGGAGGCATTAGCGCCACACTGTTCTGCCAGGGGCCTCAAAGCACAGAATTTCGGTATTAATTTTCGCAAAAGGCGGAGTGAGCACCAGCAGAATGGAGGAGGGAGGTGGAGGGCTGACAGGAGCTTTGATGATGCCCACAGAGAAGAGCATCAAAGGCTGGATACGGCTAGGAAACAGAGGCACTGAAAGCAGTTCTAGACCGCCAGACAAAGCTCACAAAGCAGAACGTGTGCGGTAAGCTTGTGGTTTACCTAGATAAGTCTGCAGGTCAATTCGGTCGGTGGTTGATCAAGAAAAGACTATGACCACTTTTTACATAATCGGTATTGGTAGAAAAGGCTTTTGCAGTTGCAGTGCAGGTGCTCACAAACACAAACGCACAAAGGCTAAGACACTAACCCTAAGGATCTCCTGGCCAAATATTTTAATAATCCTTAACATGGCAGAACAAGTCTGGTTACGGTGTTAGGCAGGAACCACAGCAGACACAAAACCATTTGAGATATTAATAATTGTTTGCCATCTTTCTGCCGTATTAGTTAAAAGGTCATCCCCATGAGTCTCTAGAAGGTTAATCGAGCTACCAGAGAAGCAATAACAAACATCCTGTGTTTTTCTTACAATATCCTCATTCATCTTGGGCTGAGGGCACAGACCGGTCACGTCTGGAGCACAGACTCGTATAAGAGATCACAGGACTAACGGCAGATTTGCACAGCATTCCAACGTCCCCAAAGCACACAAGGAAACGACTGTGGCAAACGCTTACGCATGGAAAGGTTGAATGATAATTAGGGGATGTAGAGGCAAGCTCCTCTATGGTAGGATTACCAACAGCTGGCTAGAGGCCACTTGGGGGGGGGGATTGAATGAAATTTAGAAATCCATTATTAAGTTTAGAACATTTAAAAAGTTGCTTCTTATTTAAGAACTAAGAAAAATGATTCCAACACATTAGTGAGCTAGGTCAATTTGATTACAGTGGTTTGTAAATGTTGTTTTTTGTTAGCCCTCAGTGCTGATGTAAACACCAATGAGGGACTCAGACTCTCCCAACAAGTCTTTCCTTGTTATCACACAGTGATATCCGCCTTGCCTATATTTCATCTCTCCTGAGCTTTGAGTTAGGTGGTGCGGTCCTCTGAACTCCTGATAGCCAACCCGACGCTCAGAGACATGGCACAGAGAGAGATGAACTGAGGCTAACCACAGAACTGCCTCCAGGAGCTGACCCCACCGTGATTGGGGTCAGCTGATTGTCAACTAGATTGTCAACTAGTCTGCAATGCCTGGTGTAGGAAAGTTATCGCTTACGGCAGAGCGCAGATAAAATAGGCGGAACTAGGATGCAGACCCCAATTTTTATTAAAGGGCTATATTAGCTAGGCTACTGTAACTCTACAAGGCAATGTAAGTGGCTAACGGACAATTAGGCAGGGGTTGACACTAACGGTTGCCCGTTTGCCCGGGGCAACTAAAAATAATATTTGGGCAAGTTGAGATTATTTCTGGTTGCCCGAAAGGGCAAGTGCATTTTTTAGGGTTTGTTCATATATATTCACATATATTTAAGAGTTTCTAAAAACTGCAAAGCAACCATTTTCTTCCGTAAAATCACACAAAATAGATATATTTGCAATTGATCAGCGCTGTCTTCTCTTCTCTTGGACAGCGAGTTAACAGACACACAGCGCTACAGCGCGAACATAGCCCTGCCTCCTGTGGCCAACCCAGCCATCTCCCCTTCTGGAAACACAATTTACGAATTGGAATTTAACTCGTCTGATTCTAGGCAACAGCTAAATGACATTAGATATATCTCGGTGTTTCCCTTCAAAGTTCATCCGATTAAATGCTCCCCTTTTTTCATTTACCCATACCAGATAAAGCCTCTCCCTCCTAATTGCAAATACTTCATAAAGCATTTAAACACATGGGAAAGCAGTCCACCCCAAATAAGCATGTAACAATTTTCCAAAAGTCCAAGCAATATCACTCTGACTAAGACTCGCTGATCAACAAAAAAATATGTCATACCCTCTTTGTTTTGTCAAAGTTGTGTAAGATCGCATAAAACACAATAAATAAATACATTTGAACACTTTCTACTCCTTAGAATAAAAGAAATTTGTACCTTCGTTTTAATGCATTTCAGGGGAACTATCAATTATTTTTGTATCTTGCATCATTGCACACCTTCCCCACATCAAGACTGATTTCAACCTAAATGGACAGGACCTTACACATAATGAAGACGTTCCCTTGGCGAAGCAATCGGTGCACTGCATATCACACATGATATGTTGCTGACATTGAAAACTGATTTGCACATTGGTGTCAAGTTAATGGTCATTATTTTCCAGTATATCATTTATTTTATTTTAAGTTATAATGGTTTAACTTTAACAATCTCCGAATTATATCAATATAACGTGACGGTCAGTTAGCTTTGCACAGAAACAGCCAGTAGAAAGGTCAGTGGGCTAATACTTTACACTTTGAGTGTATATCAGGGCTTGTACCTTCTTTTTTTTTCACTTTTACTTAAGTAAAGAAGTTGAATCAGTACTTTTACCAGAGTCTAGTACCTGTACTTCTACTTGGGTAAAGAATGTGTGTACCTTTGCCACCACTGCTCTATTTACTTTGGCCATGTTATAAAACCTTACAAACAGACCTAGTTATGAAGAGGTTAGGAAAACAGAGTAGCAGACAAATACACCACCTGATGCAGGAGACACAGATATTTCAGGAGCCAAAGGGTAGCCTTGTGAGAAAATCCAGATAGCAAGATTGCGTTCCTCTAATTTGAAGGAGTATGGCTTGTCTAGGGATCAATTTAATTCCCAATTGAATTGCTACCCTTTAGCAGTAGGACGTTTTTTTAATTCGGGAGAACGCAGCACTCCTGGTTCATGATGAACTGAAACCATCCCCGCTCACTCCCAAGGCTTACAACGGCCCGAAGCCAGAATGTTCTGCTGAGGAAAACGGAATGTGAACTCAAGAGGATGGATCTGGATGGTCTCACAAAAGGTTAGCGGAAAGAATAGAGTAGGATAAGACAAAGTACAATAAAATAAATACAGAACGGATGGCTCTCTCTGTATTTACAATAATGTGCAATACAATATGTGCAATAATGAATAGCGTCTACGTAAAATTACATAATATATAGACAAAGTGCATAAATAACAGTTGGTGAAGTCCTACCTGTAGGCATTTTTGGATGCTGGCCGTGGGTCAAACTTGAAAAAAAGTATGCACATGAGGGATGATGAAGGAGAGACGGCTTGTACAGTCCAGAGTTACTTCCAAGGCGTGCTCATGTTCACATCTAAGAAAACAGACAAGCATGACAGGTATGATTGAGTGTTGTATCGGAGAAATTAGTATTAGTCTGTGTGTTTTAGGAGGGCCACATGATAAAAGGTATGGTGAAAGTGCATGCCAGTCATGAGTCACAGTCACAGAAAGCATAGCTTGGCTGCGTGTTCAAAAAGTGGATTGACTTGACCATCAGTTAGTAGATAAGACTGTTATCACGTGTGTCATGAACCTGGACCAAGGAGCGATGTACAATGCGAATCATTGGGTCGCACATGACACGAGGCTAAACTAAATAGGGAACTCGGACAAATGAGTAAGTTACAAACTGAAACAAGAGTAAGGCAAGAGTTGTCCGAGCGTGACTTACTTAGTCATCCAAGTGCATTACCATGACATAACGAAAGCACTTCAGAAACGTATGATCTTACAGGTAGAAGTTGAAGAGTGGCAACTGACCGACACGTTGACGTAATCACTGATAAATAGCCTACATCTTCGCAAAATAGAAATGAGATGCAAATATTTTTAGAAAAACAACTCGCTTGCTAGCAGATTGTTGTATCATCACGTAACCAAAGGATCGCACATACACTTCACTTCAGCCCCCCCCCCCCCCCCACAAAGCACACTGTTATTAAAACATTGTAAGGACAACAAAGTTTGGTGTTTGGCTTTGTTTAAAAATACTTCTACTTTCCTTACACGTATTGCGACTACGAAGATGTTACAGTCCCCGCAAGCCTTAACTTGCTGTTGAAACCTTGAATGTCTGACGAGTGCAATTAAATAGTAACAACAACTCGAGCAGTCAGTCCGGTCCTGACAGATCTATACTACGCATGCGCCATGGCGGTCGCTTTACGGCACAAGTACAAGCATGGGCAAGGCGTCAAACAAAACGTGAAACGATCACAACAAACACCCTTTCGACGTGGACTATGAAATTTTGAAATGTTGATGCCTAATATCACTGGATTTTAATAAAATGAATATGTGCCATCTGTGAGATTATTATTTAAAGTTGATATTTTGTGATTTCTGATAGGCCTATCTGAAAGCTGAACCTCAGCGAGATCAATTGACTTATTTATTGATCTGTTCTGCAAAGTGAAAGTATTCAATCAAGTCCAGTGGTTCCCAACCTTTCATCGAGACCTTTCGCTGGCCAAACTCAAAAGGTAAAACTAGATAAATACACATGCAGTAACTAAGCAAAGGATGCAAACGCCCCTTTTACACAAAATTATGTTCTGCAACTTAAGGCCATGGCCATTCGGAAATAGTGGAAAGAAAAAGTCATTAACGCTGCATTGTTCCCAGACAGTGTGTTTATTTAGCAATGACAAAGGAAAAAAAACATAAGCAAATGATGAACTAAGCAAAACTATTTTGAAATAATAACAAGCTATAATACTATATTGACTGAACAATATGCATTAGGTATTCACAGATAATCTGTGGATACCTATTGTAATTATATAATTGTTTTAAATTATCTTTTATTTTTTATATTATTGTAAAATTGTCTCTAAATATACAACCATTTACAACCATCTAATCGGATTAATTAGTAGAACAAGTAGGAAAAAATAAAATACTGATGATTACGATGCTACAATTAATTAAGGTGTGAATCCTTTTTCTCTGCACTGGCATCTGCTGGCAGAAGCTGATATTGCATTTAACAGATGAAGCCAAAATCATTTAATAGTTTTCATGTTTACATAATCAGTTGTCTTGGATGGAGATTATTCAGACTCAGATAACTTCATTAATCCCGGGGGAAATTTCTTAAAAAAAGTCTGCAGCTCAGTCCCAAGAAAATACTATTTAACAGACACTTTCATTCAAATCGAATGAGAATGAATAGACTCATCTCATTAATAAGCAGGTAAGGGCATCTTTCTAAATGGGCCTACAAGTTAGGATATGAATATATGAATACACCATCTTCTGGCTGCAAACCGTAACCACTACACTGATAATAATGATGAATGATGCTGACAGATTCCCAGTTCCCCTCAGTAAGTAAGATAGAGTTAAGAGTCTTGACTCTTTAAATATGGAAGTTTGGATTGCTAGACTCCCTAAAAATCCTGACCCGCCTGCCCAATTCAAACTGATAGTAGGCCTAAAGTACTACTTAGTCACCGACTGCTTGTACAGTCAAATTGAATGTTTAATGTCAACCAAATGGACTCAGACTTTAATTGAGTTTTGTTTCCTGCTGAAATGGTGTGGTCGTTTTCATGGCCGCTCTGTCTAGGCCTACATATCCTTTCCATTATCTTAGAAAACGTTTAAATTAGCCTCTATTAGTGCCTGGTTGCTTTATTGTGAAAATACAATTAATTTCCGTCATGACGCACTTTACTTTGAAAAAATCAGCCGGATGTATCAATTTAATATCTGCTAGCCTGACATTGCATTGTTGAGATGGTCGAGTTTCCGAAACGTGCATGTTTAAATAAGCGGTTATATCCACTTCACACAAACTGCCATTTATATAAAATTGCTAATTCGAGTCATTTACAAAATTATATTTAGATCATATCTCCTCTTGTTATGCACTGAATATTTTAATTACAGAAAGCATCCATAATAGGAATAGAAACCAACATAATCAACACATAGCCTAATGAATGATAAAACATTTCCATTATAGGCCTAACGTCACCAATAGTTATTCTCCCTTTCAAACTCAGAGATGGGTGATGGGGCGGGCGGGCATATTTACCCGTCAGCGTCGCATCAACCGAAGAGGTGATGAATAGTATAGCCTACTAATACCGGGCTAGACAATCTTGCAGTTGGAAATAAGTGAAGTGAGTAACTTTTATTCGGATGTTTTGACACTGAGAAACGCTATTGATAAGGAGCCAGTAGAAGCCAATAGCCGAGCAGATCTGGAAGGTTGTAATAGTCGCTTACAGTAACGTTAAGCCAACTTGCCTGCACCGCGTTCAGCATATCGCTGTCCACCTGCCTGTCTGATTACAACGAGGAAAGCGACGTGCATCATGAAAGGGATGCATTGAGGTATGTATATTTATATATATATATTTATTTATATTTTGTATTGGGAAAATCTCGACGAATATACAATTGCACGAATCATTGCGACCAGCAAGTTGCAGGTCGTAGGCTATTGCGTGTGTGCGCAGGGTTTTAACTGCCATATCGTTTAAATTCAAGTGGTGGTACGACAATGTTCATTCTTTTGTATGTCACGTCAAAAATGCTTAAAATGAAATATACCTTGAGGGAGGCGAGCCTGAGGACCGACGAGCTGTCAATCAGTTGAGCTTACTACGCTATTGTTCAACTCATCGGGAGCCTGTTTACGAAGGAGAACCCTGTGATTTGTATTTCAATTATACGTACTCTTTGATATTTGTTTCACGGTTTGCTTGGATGTTGAGCATCCAGACAAACCAAATCTTGTACTTTCTGGTTCATCTGTCTAATTCAGCGTTTTTTTCTTCTTCTATAAGGCGTTTGAAGCCAGACGTGAATAAGAATTGCGAGGTCCATCATTTTCTAGTTTTTTATTCATGAGAGGCCGACGTTTTTATCCAGATGGTAATTTATACTAAAGGGATTTTCGTGCCATTATGAGATGTCATTATTATTCTTTTTTTTAATCGTTCTATTGGCCTGGATTTCACTCGTGTTTTGTCCTGCAGCATATTCTGCATAGTATTTCTGTGAAAAGGTTGTGGAATGACTTTTAAGAAGTTCAGTCGAGACAGTGTGTGTGTGTGTGTGTGTGTGTGTGTGTGTGTGTGTGTGTGTGTGTGTGTGTGTGTGTGTGTGTGTGTGTGTGTGTGTGTGTGTGTGTGTGTGTGTGTGTGTGTGTGTGTGTGTGTCTTCGTCTCCACACACGGTTGCATGGTTGTTAAGATTGTGCCCAGGTAATCTTCCAAAGGTTTTCTTCAGTGCATGAGTATAGAGAAATGACAGTTCTCCTCTGTTGCAACCCTTTGGTTGGATAGAGATTGGAAGGCAACTCGCCGATTGCAGAGGGTACTCTGCAAATCGCCTAAATGTCACCAGATATGAATGCAACTAATAAATCATATTCATATCATAAGCCAAACTGTTTCACAACAGCAATGATTTGGTCAAAATAAAACTGTTTCACTAGAGAGCGATGATTTTGGCAGAATAAAACTTCACTTTCTGTACAGAAGGAGAGAGAAAGGCCCAAAGCTCCCCTGTTTGGAGTTACGCATGTCTCTTAAAAAACTACAACTCACCCCGTGCAGTATTTGATACAGATAGAGGAAAAATTCCTAAAAAACAACAAACAAACAACAGGTAAAGCAGTGTGCAGACAATCAACCCTTGTTATGTTGGTGCTGCCAGATTATTTTATCCCAAGTGTATGTCCATACCTGCAAGATCCCTGTGACCATCGCTATGTTTATGATGAAGAGACATGTTGTCTAGTCATGTATACTGTTACCAAAATCTTGTTGACAGACACAATGTATCTGGAAAAAGCAACGCCTTCCTCCATGGAGATTCAAGAAACTCTCTTGCAAACGAACCCACTGGAGAAATGCTGGACATTCTCAGAGGAACAGAGTGCCACCCATGCTATGTAGAACAAGTTCTCATGACCTAAATACGCTCAAGTTACAAGCCGGGGATTAAGACGAATGACATTTCAGTGTAAATCCAACTGGATTCAGGCTGGGCCTTTTCTTAAACAAAGGGGGGAGATCCAAATCTAGAGGAATGGTATGCTGAAGCATAAAAGTAGCTTATCTGAATGAGCACCCATCCATTCATTTTATCAATGTAATTAAGAAGTTTAAAGGAGAAAAGTGTTAGAATTAATCGAGTAGTGCTTACCAGTGGCCGGTGATAAGTAAGTACAGCATTCATATGTCATTACCAATATAGCATATTCTCTCAATTTTAACCACCAGTATTATGAATTAATGATGGAATTTCAATGAGATAAGCTAAATATTTAGCGAAGAATATTGTGGGAGCATATGAAGGGCACTCCCATCTCTTTATACATTACTACCACTATTACTAAGATAAGATGTTCTGCATACTATTCTGCATACTATTACAGTTATTAGTTGTTAGCGCAGAATAGATGCTTTTGTCCAAAGCGACTTATATTGAATTAAGTAGTGATTAAGGATCAGGTAGGGGTTAGGCGGCGTGCTCATTACGGAACGTATTGGGGATCGAACCTAGTTCACATTGACAGGGAGGGAAAGACCCTAGCAACTAGACTTTCCTGCACCCATTTATCAAAATTCTTGCTATAAATTTGTATTTGGGAGCAGGAGGTTGGGTGTAGGGGGGGGGGGGTGTTATCTATTCTCTCCCCTCTCACAAAATATACTCTTGCATCCTCCTCCCACCTCTTTCCCCGATACATCCTCTTCAATGTTTGTATCCACTCTTACCTCCGGTGGTTAGAGAGTCAGACCCCTGTCAATATCATCTCTTCACTGTCACTGCAGCAATCACTGTAAAACAGGCTTACAAGCTCCAAACTCTCAAGCTACAGCCGATTCTATATTGTGTTGTATGAGTTATGCCAGATCTTTCTTCATACAGTCTTTCCCTGGGCTATACATGTTGAATTGAAACAATGAGCGCATTGAGTAACTCGTAGAATGTAGGGGGACCCTCACTGTGAAAGACTTGTGTTAGAGGCCTGTGAGGTAGAAAATAATTAGTGAGTTGTTAGAAGAAAGTGATAGCCTATTGCTTGAGTGATCTGGGGTGTGTGTGATTGGCACAATAGACTATATTACACAGATGGCTGGTTTTATGACTGTTCCTCATTCCATACACAGAAAAGGGACAAAAGTGATGTTGGAAATTCTAGTTAATTGTTAATTCACAACATGCCATGCAATTTTGAGTTTCACGAGGTGATTGAATTAGAACATTTGTGACACCATTGTTGCATTGAAATATAGTGTTTAGTTCTTCAACACAGTGTTATTTATAGAGTGGCAGACTACCCAATAATAACTGGCATTCCCTAAATTATATGTATAGCCTGAATTACATATAATATAATACAAGTCTTTGTACTTTACATACAGCTAAATGTCAGAATCCTGAAACATTGGTAAGTCTCACAAATCAAAATGTAGGTGTATATATCATGCCTGATGGCAGACAAGCATAAATCTGTGTGAATGTGACGCTTCACTTTCTTTGGCTTCAAATTGGTTTGACCAATCATGTTGCTAGGGGCGGCGATCTACAGACGTGCGTAACACGAGACAAATTACGACTAGGCAAAAACTTGGGCGTAAAACCAGGCCACACTCACACTTTAGAAGATTTAACGGGACCTGTTGGCATAAGTGACGATGCTAAGACGGTGTGCATCGATTCCAAGACTCTTCTACAGTGCTATCGCCGTAGTGCTGCCAGAGCTGATCGTATTGGAGGTCTAATTAAAGATATGGCCTCCAAAGTGCACACACTTTATCCATAGCCTGTGGGAAGACAAGGAAAAACGTCTTGTCGGGTACTAACATCCTTAGGCCAAGCGTCAATGAAGGTTTAAAATCAAACTTGTGTAGTAGAGTGGCCATTGTATAAATACATTTGTTAAAATCGTCTCATGAATACTCCATCTTTCCACCCTTCCAATGAGCGTCTCTCTGATGAATATCTCCATAACAAAAAAGGAAAACTTGCTGGTTTCCGGCGCAGGCGTTTTGCAGTCTCCCCCCAAGAAGTTTGGCTATAGCATTGTCAAACTTCTGGATCCGAGATTAGTGAAATACAGACTATCACCAGGCAAAGCTGGACCTAGGGTGAATGGCTCTTTGTGGGGCTGGCACCTGCAAATCCTTCCCCGGTCTCACTTACACCCAACCCTGACTCTATTGATATGCTCCTCCAACCCCCACTAGGCCCTGCCTTGGCATAGTGCTGGTGAGCTGGCATCTGTTCTTCGTCAGCCCTTCTGCAGAGGAAATAGCTGCCTAACTCGGGTCTTTGTCTGGGGAGCAGGAGCAGGCTTACAGGTGGTTAACCTTAAACATAAGATTTGTCTAATTTTGAGAAAATTGGATAAACAACAACTGGGAAAGGTTGGTGGTCATTGTTGCCGGCAAATTTAACTACTTTTTATCAGGCACTGGCTTTTGTCACCTTTCTCATGGAGTATGGAAACCAATTATCTATCCAGTTGGCATTAATTAATATAAAATATTAATATAATATAAAATATCAACAATAAAATAAAATACATCATTCCCTAGGCCACCCGGACAGAGCAGTTTGCCTCTGTGATGCTCTGCAGTTAGCCCCTGTGTCAAAATTAGTTTTGAATCGGATAGTGGTAAAATCGTTTCCCTAAGCCAATCTGTTTTGGGAACCTGGGTAGGATTGTTATTAGATTGTAGGTGCGGGCCTGCGGTCCCATAACATGTTGACTCGGCAGATAAACAGCCCCTTCTTGGCCGGCCTCCTTCCTCCTCTGCTCCTGTCATGATGCCAGGGTCAGCATTAACATACAGCTTCTAGATTGAATCCCTCTATAAGTCCCCCCAAACAACCCCTTCCAAACGTTCCCTCTGGAGACGGGGCCATTGGAGAGACTGCATTCAGTTAACTTGCACTCAATTTGGTATCATTCATAACCTACCGCACCAACCTTTTATTTAAAATAATAATATATATATTTCGACTATACTACTGACCCCTTGTTAAAAGTTAGCCCAAGCTGAACCAATCATATGACAACCTTCACTGTCAGTCATCATTTCAAGAGATTAGTGAAATATTAGTAGTTTCCCCATGACCCCACGGATAGTGGATCAAAATCGCCGCACACATCCTTTGTCTTCCCATTGCATTCACATGCTTGTAGTGTGTGTAGTGTGAACTGTTTTGAAACAGACAGGGCAAGTGTATGGTCGTGTGGTCTGGGATTGCTTTTGGGCATTCAGCACAGGAACAGAGCTCTCCGGGTAGGTGGATATCTATATTTCTGCCTGTTTATCTCCTGTGTCACAACACTCCCCCTGAACAAGAGGATTAACCCTAGCGGGCAGAGCCTTGATTTGGCCAGAGATAAGAGCTGCTTAATTGTAATCACTTGGACTGCGGCCGAGGAAACACAGGAACAATGACCTGACATAGGGCACGGCAGCTTGAACCTGTACTTTCCCTAATTGCAGAAAGCAGTCATTGGTTCTATGTCAGTACTATTCTTGTTGTATTTATTCCATTTCCATTGAGTCATTTAGTGGAGCATTTTGTGGGTCGCCTTATTCAAGGCGACCCACAGGTGAGGCTGAGGACAATCAAATCAATACTGAAGCAACAACAACGTGTGTTCTACACAGCCAAGTTGCTGAATAACAAACTGGGCTATTGAAATAAAGAAATAATGGTCTGCAGGTTATTTTTAATAAGCAATATTTGTGAAGTTCATAGAACAAATTAAGATATGTTCCAAATGCTACAGTACTGTAATACATTATAATATATACATGTATTATAATGTAAAAAAAAAGTCAGTAGTATCACATAAAAAGTACCCAAGTGGGTTGATGTTGTTCTGGTAGAGACGGGCTACATGTGTTGTTTGAAGATGGACTCTGCTGATCGTCTGGAGCTGGGTAGCTCTTTCCATCTGGGGACTGCAAAAGAGTTCACACAGTGCCATTTGCATCTGGTAGTGGACCATTGTCATTGCTCCATGTGGCTTCTGATGCTTTGCGACGTCTTTAAGCATCATATGCAGAGGTTTCCTATGCAAAGAGCATTCTGCTGTTGCAGCTGTTTGTTTTATTTTCGGGTTTGTTAATTTAATTTGTAATATTTTAGTTCTGGTTATTTTTTGCTAATCCTTTCCGTGGGGAGTTGTTATTGTGGGGGGGTAATAATAATAATAAGATACATTGAGCCCGTTTTTTCTCCTCGACCCAAACTCTCCCTCATATTCAAGAAATAGATCAATATAATAATAATATTAAGCTGATGAATGAATGTATTCCGTATTGAATATACAGTTATTCTACACTTCCTGGGAAGGAATAGGAAATGTATTTTTCATTGTATTGGATTCTATTTCACGTAATGTATGTGTGTGAGCTTATGTCTAATGCAATAGCTACTGCAATTCTTTCGGTACTTGTGCATAACAAATCCACTCCCCCTAAAGAGACTCACACATGAATAGGGTACAGGATACTCTAGCTGTTATTGGATTCCTGTCTGAAGGTTTGGGGTTTGCATCCTAATGTCCACAGTCTACCTCTAGACATCTTTGAGCGAGATGCTGAATCACATTAATGACGAATGATACAGTTCACTATAAATCACATCTGGCCATTTAGACATACACAAAAAGACATACAACTAGTCTTTAAAGAAGTAGTCTCAGAATATGTGGCAATATGGATCCTCTTGCATGGACCACTCATCAAACATAGGCTATTATCTTCCCTTGCATAATTTGTGATTCCATCTCCCTCTCGTTATTCTGAGATGGCAGAGCTCCTGTTGTGTCGGAGAAAGCGTATGGTATCGCTAGGAGATCAATTGTCCCTACGAGGTTTAAGAACAAAATGGATGCCCGGGCTGTATTTGGAGAACCAATCAGAAAGTTCTTGATTACAAAGGATTTATAATGTTAGCCTATTTCTCATTGCTTTTTCACTGCTTGCTGCTGCAGGGTTTTTTTCTGCTTTAAGAGTCTTCAAACAGATGCCCATGACAGTTAATGGAGTAATTATACTGCAATTATGGTTATGTGATAAGGTATTTCAACTGTTTCAGATTATGTTGACCAAATATATGCCGCCATACTGGTGTTGTCATATGCAGACCCTAATATCATACAATAAATAAACTATTCGGTTTTAAAGGAGCCTATGTTGGTTCCTTCATATAATCTTCTGCCTGACATTTTGAATGGACAAGGATCGTTCAAAGATGTACATTAATATTCACAAGTGTGGTCATGGCATTTTGTAATCCCCCCCCCCCCCCCCCCCCCCCCATCCAAAATAAATCCTTGTGATAAATGAAATTATGTCCAACGATGAGGAGTTGATATAGTTGTTAGTTGGTTCAGCGGGCGATTCACATAGAGAGGTGAAACGCTGCTGCCTCGCTGAGAGCTAATAGAGGCAAGTTCAAAATGTCCTTTCTCCTGCTTACTTAAGACTTGGCGACCAATACAAAGGGATGCTGTCAGGTTTGTGAATGTGGCGGGAGGATATGCCAACGCATTCATCACTTCCGGACCCTGAAGATGTGTAAGAAGAGGTCTAGATGTTCACGGCCCAGGCAGCAATGGTCCTCTCTGTGCAGAGTGGGTGAGAGAGGTGCTTACCAGCTGGGACTGAAATGTTCCGGGGGGAGCTTTGTGCAGAATATTTCTCCACAAAACTTGTGGGGGACAAACATACAGCACCATATGTGTGTATATACATTCAGGTTTCGTTTTGCAGGTCAGTATCGTGGGTCTGAAATCGAATGTTTGACAGCCCTAATGGAGAACTTGGTATCTATGGATGGTTTTTAGACAGTGAGTTATTGATGAACGTCTATCCCTCCCTGTCGTCAGTACACAACCTTTCCCCATCTCGTCGTTCCTGTGTACGATGTATCCTTGGCAACCCTCTGGAAGTCAAAATCTTGGGGTTGTCCGGAGTGCCATTTGTAATAAGATCAATCCAGGGCTGCTGCAGAGCAAAGCTGCTGTTGAGGCTTGGGAACTGCTGCAGTCTGCATCAGGCTCCTTCTGAAGGCAGCCGCATAGTACACCAACAGCATACATGTTACAAATGCCCCATTAACCTAGAGCCAAGACAGAACACATTGGTGCTATTTACTATGTATTCATTAAGCAGTCACTTTTATCTAATGCCACTTATTGGCTATATATTTAACATTATTCACGGAGCCTGAGGTGAATAATTGTTTTAGTATATACTACATGATGTGAACACTCCACCACACTCCACAACCATTTGACTATTCTCCATCCTGCCAAACGTATTTCCCCTGTTAATTTGTGTTTTAAGATGCTTGATTGGATGCTTAAATGCTTGATAAGATGAAGTTTGCAAGGCCTTTCCCCTACCCTAATTTAATGATTATGCCAGGTACAGGTGATCTATCAGTACATCACCTGCTGGGATTATACAAGAACACTTGATTCTCAGTGCTATGTATTCCAACAGAAACATTTCCTCAAAAAATAAGAACATTGCATTTACCAAGTGAAGATATTAAAACACTTTGTTATTCTTGGGAGGGAAATTGAGGTGATTTCCTCTACTTGTGTCACTGTATCTCCCTCGTTTCATTGCCTCCTCAAGAACAGCTCCAAGACCCTGCAGGGCTGAGGTGCTTCCTGGGAACTTGTGGTCAAAATTTAAAAAATAAACACCACCGTGTCGGCAAATGTTGTGGCTTGATGTGTGTGTGTGTGTGTGTGTGTGTGTGTGTGTGCATGTGTGTGTGTCTGTGCGTGATTGGAATGATGAATAGATAGTGTCTCTGTGTGTATGTACACCAACATGATATCCAGCCACCAAAGGAGCAGGAGAAAGACACACAGCGTCTAGCGTCCCCACTAGCTGCTGGATGTGAAGCGCTTGATTGTGCTGCATAGCCTGCAGGCGGCGGTCGGGAGGGGATGGTGGGTGGGTGGGTGGGGTGGGTGGGTGGGTGGTGTGAGAGGGAGGGCAGGGCGGCAGTGGAAGGATGTGTGGGCTGCAGTTGGCGGGGAGAGCCAGCTGCACAAGCCCAGCAGGAGGCCTCGTCTATGGCAGGTCCGCAGAGAGCACGGAAGGAAGGGGGAGGGAGAGAGAGAGAGAGAGAGAGAGAGAGAGAGAGAGAGAGAGAGAGAGAGAGAGAGAGAGAGAGAGAGAGAGAGAGAGAGAGAGAGAGAGAGAGAGAGAGAAGAGAGGAGAGAGAGAGAGAGAGAGAGAGAGAGAGAGAGAGAGAGAGAGAGAGAGCATAACGGTGTGTGTGAGAGTGTTAGGGAGGGAGAGAACGAAGAAAGAGAACAAGGGAAAGCGAGTGAGGAGGGGAAGAGAGGGATGAACCAAGTGAAATAAGAGCGAGGGAGGGAGAGGTAAAAAAAAGAGAGGGAGGGATGAAGCAAGTGTAAAGGAAGAGAGCACGGCAGACAGTGGATGGAAGAGGGACACAGGATGAGATAAAGGAAGTTGAAGGGGAAAGAAGCTGAAAGAAGCAACATTTGGCATCAAGAGCTCTGGATGGATTTCATCTCTGTGTGATATGTGTGTAATGTGTATGTTTGTATGTGTGTTCTTGTGTTTTGTGTGTGTGTGTGTGTGTGTGTGTGTGTGTGTGTGTGTGTGTGTGTGTGTGTGTGTGTGTGTGTGTGTGTGTGTGTGTGTGTGTGTGTGTGTGTGTGTGTGTGTGTGTGTTGGGGATGGTTCTAGTGTGGGTGGAAAGGCTGCTTTTTGCGAAATACTCAATAATAACGATGAGATGAGGAGGTCTTGGCATTATTGAGAAAGATGACCCTAACCTCAGCCCTCTGCTGTGTCCTGACCTGTACATGAGAGGATGTTTCCGTTGAATCTGGAAAATGCATTCCCACATCCATGCCTGCACTGCAAGTACTGCCCTTATTCACACGCCATTGCATACACTCACAGGAGCCTGCATTGCTTGACGCTATGATGTGTTAAAGTAAAGTAAAGTGCAAAAGATTTCATGAAATGCCTGCCCATTTTGATACTGCTTTGAAATTAAATTGTTCATTTAAAACAATATGGAAAACAATACATACAGACAACAAACATAGTGCGTTTCAGAGAGGTTACTATCAGCATACTATCAGCGATGACTTTCGACGCGAGGCATGCTGATGATCAGCCGGGCCAAATTTTGGCTAAATATCTAATATGAGCTAATTAATAATGCAATCTGCCAAACACTTACCCAACCTGCGACAACAACCCTCTCTTAAATTAACATTGGTAGTAGGCTACTCTAGAATCTGTTCAATCACAGTGTGTGTCTGGTCTAGTAGCAGTGCATGCATTGGATTTTTCCAATCCTTCTGCAATGCCTGATAGATGTTTAATTAGGGAGTTGGTTGGCGTGTTGGGTAGTGGAGCTTGAAACAATAGTATATTAGGAAATGTATAGCTTAGCTGAGTCACTAGGGGCCTTGTTGTGATGTGTCTCCTTGCTTTGATTAAAGGAATGACATCATAATATGCTCTCTCCATGTATCCAAGAAAGGCCAAGAGCTGCCAATCCAGATGCATGGGTTTTAACATTGTATTGCTCCACACCCGTTAGTTGGCAATGTGCAAAATGTCCACACATTGCACAGTAATTAACAGATAAAACAGGCCGTACAGAATAATTCCTGAACAATTAACAACTCTTTTAAATGTAACAATATGACCCAATGGAGTACATTTTTCTGCCAAACAAATATCGTGCTTAAAAAATGAATTACACTAACTTTTGGCCCTCTCTAGTATTGGATAATCTCTTAAACTCATGATGACATTTACAAAACCTTGCCAAGTGCTAGATCAAAATAAAACCCATGGATCGTGATTTTAATACAAATACGCTCATGTCTGTCCTTGGGGCCATTCATTCACATTTCAAAGCTCCATTGTATTAACGCTGCACTATATGCTTGGATCTTGGTCACTTCCATTTCCAACCACAAACACACACATCACCCCCGTGGCCCTTTCACCTACAAACGATCCTCAGCTGGATCTGTTTAATATGCAGGGAAAACTCTGAAAATAATTAAACCCCTCTACCAAGGATACGACCCCAATTACCTCACATACCTAGCCGGTGTGGAGGGATGAATAAGAGGCAAAGTGACGGTTTGCCATCATGGATAGCAAACTTGGACCTTTTAAGCACTGCGTTCTATTTGTTGCTATGCTCTCGTCTATATACCAGCAATTCTTTCTAAGGGCAAGTACAATTAAATTGATTCACAAGGCATTTGTTTGCTTTCTTCATTGCCCTGCACTCTATTCTGACGTCCCTGCCAGTTCATTCCTTTTAATGTGTCAGTCATTGTAAGTCTGCGAGTATATCTTCAAATCACAATAAACACACCATAAACCATCTGTAGCCGGATTTTAGCTTTAGCCTATTCATTGCAAAGTGTGTATAATCAAGTAGATTATTTTGTTTTTTTAAACAAACAAGTCATTATACTTGATTTGAGTTATTCCAAGATGCTCTCTGTGACTGTTGAAACTAATCTAACAAGAGCAACAAGCAACATCCTGCTGGACCAAAGTGGTTTGGATAATATATTGCACGTTGCCTTGGTTACCGCAAGATGCAGAGGCATAACAGTTGCGTCCTGTTTAACGTCTCTTTGTTTTCAACCTTTTCATTTGTACTTTGACATCCAGCTGCCTGTGACAGGGGCATACATATTCTAAACAACAAGCTCACGTAGATCATAGAAAGCCCAACAAAGAATTTAGCTAATTGCATAATTACCAGACGATGCTTATAGGTAAACGGCTATGCACAAGCGCTCTGCAAAATAGACACTCCTGATGGGTCATGTTGTTACTAACTTCCTTCCTGGGAAACACATGTCAGCATGATGCGTGAATGATTGACAGCTCCTTTGCAGCGTCACAGCCCGAACCCAGCCTTTGACTTGTTCCCTATTTGTGATGAAATTCTCCATCGCCCCTCCTCCTCTGCCCCTCCGTCAATCCTAATCTGTTTTAATGGGTCTCAGCCTGTAGTGTTTTAAGCCCCCCCCCCCCCAACCCAAGCAGCTGCTGAGTTCAGGGAGCATGGAGAGATTAAAGCAGCATCTTCGACCACCGTCCACCCACCACTCACTCGACACATGCCTCTAGCTTCTGCTAGCGTTCTTCTTTCATGAACCGTATATCCAAATTCCTCCCTGGACCTATAGGAATGACAGGGGGTCGTTGAGTGAACCCCATACGCACCGAATTCCATGCGGGCAACGTTGGAGTTCCTATGGGACTTCCTCCTCTTATCAGTGTGCCTCATTAGAGGCAGATGAAACAATCTCTAGTGCCTGTGACTCTGGGCACATTAGGCAGTAGTATTCATGTGTCAGTGCGCCTGCTGCCTTTTTGCAGCAGTGCTGCTCCATTTCCTTGGCTTTGGAGAATGAACCGAGCGCGCTACACAGAAGGCCACATGGTTGAGTCCCACACCGTATCTGACGGATGCCAAAGCCATTCCTGTCCATCCCTGCTGATGAGCCCTTGAGCAAGACATTGAACCCGTTTTGCCAGCTGTAAGGCTGCTGCTCAGTGGCCCACCCATGTTTTTGTGTGCCAGATGTGTGAATGTCATGCATTCTGGGGTAAAGGGCTACGCATGGGCAGAGCATACACAGCACAAATGGCCTCACCCAATGACCTTTGGATGCAGTTTCAGCCAGGCTAAGATTCAAAGGAAATGGCAAGGAGGTCATTAGGAAAAGTAACACAACAATTTACAGAAACCCTCTAAATTCTTAGCAAGGCAATTTAGATACTGGTTTAAAGCATGTCATGATCAACGGAAAATGTACACGTGTGCCATACAGGACAGCAGTTTGTCTTTTAAATTAAAAATGTATGACTAGAACATGTATCATGCACACACATCAAATGGGTTCTCAAAATCCCGAAACATGGCAATGGGCTACTCCAGTCTAGATTTTCAGCTCTATAAATATCAAGGCAGTATCTGAACAAACGGTACATATTCCTTGTGATCAGCCAGCGGTGAGCTGTTTGAGGGACAGGCCTCCGGGGGCAGGGCTGCCAGCTCCTATTAGACTTCCATAATGGATGGCTTTGATGGGACTGGAGGGAATGAAGCCCCTGTTTACTTGCAGAAAGTGGGTGTCCCGTGCCTGACCTTGTCGAACATGGCGGGAGACAGCCAGTGTAATTCTCCTTTTGCTGGCCTTCATTGGGCTGCTTGTCTCTCAGTTTCAGCTGTCGCAAACCCTTTTGAGTGGGGTCGATCTTCCACGCCTCTCAGCCACACTGACATGCTCACAAACCAATGCATGTAGTTCAAGTGATCGCATGAACGTTTTCACTTGCTCTTTGCATTTGTTGTAGATTAAGTTTTTTCTTTGACATCATATGAGTATGGTTACGTTGGTAACAGCTACTTCTAAAGGCAGAAAGAATTTGAGTAATAACAATAAAGTATTCTCCTTACTGTTAGACATGTGTCCCTACACAAGCTCCTTCCCTAAAAAAAGAAAAAATAACAAATGAATCCAGAAACGTCTCAGCAGAACAAGGTAAAGGCATCTGCTATGGCTCAACCAGTTTCCATTTTAAGGAACTTGATATTTAATTTTAATTGGCTACTACAAATTCTGACTTTAAGGCCAAGGACACGTGGCTTAATCAGTTGAGAACTCACCTCTGAAGAATAGAATTAGACAAGCAACCCCTCCAAATCTATATTCGTAATATGTTTCTTTATCTCAGATATTGTATAGTTGTTCGAAGGCTACTTGAAATGTTCAAGGACTGAAAGAAATGATTCACTGTGTTATCCAGTTATTTCCAAATATAAGCTATAATGTACAGAAATGTTCTAGTCCAGTTTAATTTCACTGGGCTAAAGTCTCAAGATTATTCGTTGTAACGACGCGTCTTTATGGCTGTTGCCAATTCCTGTACATAGTAATTAAAGTGATTGGGGTTGAAGCAATGAAATCCTCAAGGGGTTGTTGTAATTAGTGTTGGTTACGGTGGGATTTTTTTTTTATCTTAAATGGCATTTGGAAAAACCTCAACGTCAACTGAGAAATGTTTTTGAGATGCAAATGGTTCACCATTTTAGTTGGTTTGTTATCACCCACAGATTCTCCAGAGGTTCATAGAGTTGGCTGTTTGGCTCCTTCTTCCACATTTTCTTTTGGGTCAACATTGTGGTTGTACTTTTATCTTTTCCTTTCTTTACGCTGTGTCATGACTCTAAATCCTTAGACCTCATTGGCTTCCCTGACATTCTCTGTTCTGTCCTTACCAATGCCCTGACAGCAGTAAAGTAGTACATTAGCTCTTATTAGAGCCCAAGAAGCTGTTTTCCACTGGCTGGAAACACAACCGGAATTAATTAAACAACATTAAACATGCTCTTACCTGGTTATGGCTCTCATGGTAAAGGATGGGTAAGATGCACGAAGGAAATGGCTCTCTGATATTGTTATCAATATTATTGTGTCAGTTTACAGTTCATTCAATATCCCCAGCTATTATGTGGTGTTCTTTCACCTGGGAACCGACAAGAATAACAAGCAGGAGGCCTTTATTGTAGCAGAGAATGTTTGATTTATGAGGTGCGGTCCGTTTATTGTATAATTTTCTGCATTGCGAGTTCTCATTGTGTCCCTGGTTGCTCTGGTTGTGGTATTTTTCCTATTGCTCGCTGTGTGTGCTATCGCTAGAACTTTTCAGATAGTACATATTGAAATAAAATTTTGTGGCGCTGAAATATTCCTTCCTAAAGACTGGCCATTTTGGAGACTTAAACTACATATTCTAATTTTAGTAGCAGTTGAATTCCGGACCACTAATGAAGTCACCTCTTATTAAATACGTGTTCTTCATATTTCTCCCCTTTTCAAAATGTCCTAGTATTTTTCCCACCGAGTCCCATTCTAACATGTTTCAAAGACTGTTCATCCAGCATTTAATAATATAAATAATTGAAGATATTCATAATTAACTGCACATCTTTTTGTTTCTACCCCTCATCATCTTATTTTAGGGGCAAACACACCGTGAAATACAGATAGGAATACACCTACTCCAAGATAACCAGGAAGAAAATGAGACAATGTGGTTGTTGTTGTTTTTTTTGAAGGAGTTTTAACCAGTTCCACTTTCAGCATTATGCAATGAGTTAAAATGACTTTCCAAGTACCGTGCTCAAAGAAGAATAAGAAATAAATCAAGCCGAATCCGTTTTATCAATGCAAAGTAAAGGCATTTGCTCTGGCTCAATGTAATCAACCATTATCTTCAGCAAGCAATTTTTGGAATAAATTCAAAATGTGCATCCAAATGTCCATCCTTGTCCTCAATAATGTGAAAAGGGAATGAATCCACTTCTTTAAATCTACTAACATCGCCCGCTTCTCCCCTGCTCTCTAAATGGATGCTCTGGCTGGCTGACATTATCAACATTTTGTCAATGGAAACAGGAATTATGTAGGGATTCATTTTGTATTTATTGCATTAAATGCGCTCATGTTCTGGAACTTTAAAGGCAGCGGTCATAAGATAAGTAATAGTTCACTCGCTTCCTGAATCTTAATAAAATGTATAAGAAAATCCATAACCACGGTTATTATTTGATATTCATGGAGTGGTGCAGGGACAGGATTTTTCAGTGGCTGAAGTCAGAATTTCGATCTGCGACTTCCAAATGCGACCATGCAATTCTAATTGGAACATCATTGGATTTTCCTTCCTTTAGAAGTTTCACATTTCCCTGCTGAGCAAGGGATATGAACGATCCTCTCCGTGTGCAAGTTGGACCAAGTCCTCTCTCCCATTGAACATGGAAAATAACTCTTTATCCTACATGATCAAATTATAGAAATCATAGGGAATCCATCCATCCATGCATCTGGTTTCTTTACCTATTATTTATTGTTTGTTTAAGATCATACATTTCTTGTTCATTTGAATGTGTGTAATCTTCTGATCAATCAATGCGGTCAGCAGAAGTAAACCACATTCAAACTCAATTCACAAATGTCCCATTATAAATCCCTTAACTGATTGATATTTAGGATTGCCCTTTAAATCACAAACCCACTACATACCATAAACAAATTAGTCTGAAAGTTTCTTTATTGGTAATGTGCTCACATTCTCAAGCCTTTGTGTGTGTGCTTGTGTGTGGGTGTGCGCTTGTGTGTGTGTGCTTGTGTGTGTATGTGTTGATGTGTGTGTGTATGTGCGCGTGTGTGCGACGACTACCTATAGTATAGTTCTATATATTGAATCATATATGTATGCATTTTATTTATAAATGTAAATATAATTATTAGCAGTCAGTTCATTCAAGATACTGTGACGGTAGCAATGTAAGATATGTCCTAACAACCGAACTCCTATCACAGAGCTGACTTGATTTCCCCCAGTTCAGTGGGCCTACCTGAGCAGATTCAGGTCAGACTCTAGCACTTTCTAGGTCTTGCAACAGTTGTTGCCGGTTGCATATACATACTTAAGACGAAATTGAAGATAGTGTGTCTTCATACAAGATAGCTGGTTTGCGACCAAATTTAAGAACTGCAGGGTACTGGGTCGATACAGCAGTGCTTTTTCCCGAAAACACCACTTATTGGTTAGTGTGCACGTGTATGATTATGCTGGTATCTGTCAATACTAAATACTGCCGCCTGTAAATTATGGACCCTTGCTTCCCGCTGTCTATTCATTTCAAGATTAACCAATTTGAGACAAGATTTGCTGAGATTGTGAAGGATTACATGCATCTGTATGGCCGCTCAAGCAGGTACTAAAAGAACATAGAGATGATAGGCAACCTGTGGTGTCCTAACAAACAGAGAAGGCCTATAGCAGAGACTGCATCGTACCCTTTCAAAATCGCTGTGTTTGACAACAGTTCAACAGCCTACGCAAACGTACATTTTTCATAAGGATATTGGGGCCCTTAGCCGTGATGTTCTAGTTTAATTCAGAACCACCTTTGAAACAGGTATTGTGAAGAAGGAACAGGTGGCTGGGTTTTCTGGTGTGTATATCAAACGCACACACTGGAGTTTGCACACAGCTTAGATGGCTGAAGAGACCTGTGTGGCTGAAGCTTTTACAGCCAGCGCACATATGGATGTTCTAATGAAAGTGTACAGTGAGCAGCGCTCTTTAAACCGCAAAATACCGCATGGATGAGCTCTGCCTGGGCTTAAAGGGACTCTCAAAGCCCCTTATTCCTGGCCGGAATATTTTTTTCTCAAGGAGATAATGGGAAAGGGTTGATTCAAAGTGCCTACCCAAGACAATCATGGTGACGAAAGGCAAAGCTTTTACTCTTGCATGTAATTCATTTATTATTTATTAGTATAAAAAAATACCCAAGTTGAAGTTGACTTTGTGTACACTCCGTTCCAAAACGTTACTCGCCAGCAGCAGGTAAAAATATTACTTGTCTTTGCTTCTCCTCTTCTCTCTTTTCCTGTCTAGACGCAACGGGACAGTAGATCAGGGCTTATTATCTTCAAGTGAAAGGTTACAAATCAATACTGGCCATGACAGCAAATGTTGGCTTTTTACCAAAAGCAGGGAGCGGCTATGAAATACAAATCTGTAATCCCACAACCCCGATCACCCTGATCCCCCCCCACCCCCCAGTCCTTTGCAAATCTCTGGATACTATAATCAAAATGAACTGAGAGCAGTACTTCTCCTCTCACCTGCTGCGAGCAAAAACATTTGAATTCCCCCATATATCAGTGGTATGTTACAACAAAGAACAAGGGTAACAACTGTCTTCTTTACCTACCCTGCCTCCTGCACCCGTTTGTTCTCTGATTGTTGCCATGGCCACAAAATCCATTTAGGAAGATGGTTTCACTCAGAGGGTCGGGGCTGGTTTATGCCATGTCTACTGCTGTAGCTATTTTGTTACATTTGCTGTCGGATGCCTTCCTGCTCCACAGGGCATTTCGCTATAGTAGCTGTGGATGTCAGGTTTGTTTGCTAGTGGTCTACAAATGCCAAAATGCTAATCTTTTTGTGTTCATCATGCGCGTCCATGCATCTATGGATACAAAATATGTGTACTCCTCTGAGGCCATGTCCAGACTATGCCATCTAAATCTTTATTTCTGTTCAGACCTCGAAGGTGGATGTATCTGACAGGGCTGTCTCATCGTATAATTGTGACATACAAACCGAAACGCAGTTTAAGTGTGACTTAGTGTACAACATGGCCATTTCAATTCCGTGCCCAAAGAGATGGGCTGTTCAGCATCTCCATTGTGATACATGTAGCGTCCTGAGTAATCAACCTATAGTTAAAGCCTAATTTGCTCATGGGCCCTAGCCCATGAGCAAATTGGCTACACAGCAGAGAGTAGAAATGACTTGGCTTGGAAACAAACCCTGTGCCTCATGGGCTTTTGTTCTCTAAATTGAAACGAATCACACAGGGATCACATGGTTGTTATCGATCAGAGGTGAATAAACATGGCGTGATTTGCACGCCGCGTCAAGGCTTATGAAGCGAGTGGGCGGGGCGTCTTAATTAACACCTCTTCTAAACGAATGGCCTGCACCTGTGTCTCTTCTCCCTAATAGAGGGACTTGTTTTGTCTCCTCCTTGGCACTCAAAGGTTGATCAGGTAATAAATCCGGAGCTCCCCTGGACGTTACAGGCACACTCAGAAATGGCTATTGACTTGAAATCCAGATAAAATCCTACATTGGCATTCCTTACAAAACGCCCGGATGCAATCAGCATGTGTTGATATATGGTATCCGTGGTGATCTTTCAGTGGCGTCAATGAACATTAAGAAACTTGATGTTCCTTAAAAGCAGTCACCAGCTTTATTGTTTATATTGTTCCCTGCAGGCTTATTAAGCATAATCCGGTATGTAGTGGCTCCAATAGTGGGTTCTGCAATTGGTTCGATCCCCAGTGTCTTCAGTCCAACTGTACCACCTGCTCTTTAAGGAACTTCAACAGTAGCAATTTAGCTGGCTATGGATAACCAAGATAATTGAACTATACTATGCTGCAATATACAATACTATACTGTTCTAAACTACACCATAGTACCCTATATAATCCTGTACTATATTATTTGTGTATAATATACTATACTACAGTCTAGAACACTGAGGTGAATGAAATGAAACTGGCTTTCTATTAAAGACTGTGTATGCAGTCTATAATACTGAAGGAAACATGAGGTGAATGAAATGAAACAGGCTTTCTATTAAAGACAGTGTAGTCTATAATACTGAAGGAAACATGAGGTGAATGAAATGAAACAGGCTTTCTATTAAAGACTGTGTATACAGTCTATAATACTGAAGGAAACATGAGGTGAATGAAATGAAACAGGCTTTCCATAGTGATCATATCTCTTGTCTACAACACTGCTTTTGTAAGTTCTTCCTGGCTGCTTCTCTGTGGTTGTAAGGAGGTGGAGAAAGTTGAACTTAGATGTCCAAAAGATAAAAAAAATGAGAGACCGAGAGAAAGAGGAAGCACTTAATGTGTTTCGTAATGTTTGTCTTTGTTATCTAATATCCATCTCATCTTGTTTTTATACATTTGTGAGTAAAAGCAGGGCAAGGAAGTCCATGTATTTTGTTGACTCAAGGTTTTTTAAAATGTACTATATCCCATGAATTAATTGCACTGACCTTTCATGCCTGATGGAAAGTACGCTGCCTGGGCATTTCAGATTCGTGTTAGATAATTATTTTTAATTTTTTTGCTGTGGTCGGTGAAATAAGTCCACGAGCTTGGAAATATTTATTTAGTTTGAGTAGACATAACTAAGGTCTCCTTTTTTTTTTAAAGGTCAGAACTTTACCATGCAATAAAAGCTTTTTTACGTATGGTAAAATGCGTGCTTTTAGAATGACTGGGTCTCCTATGCCAAACCACATATTGTAGCTATTGTTTATTTTGCCCCTGCCTTCTGAGCAGTATTGAACTTGGACTACGGCAACACAACCATCGCATTCCCGTCCATTTGGTCTGTTAGTTGAAGATTGTAACAGTAGGCGTGTTTGTTTAATAGGACGAACCCTCCATCAATAGACCTCAATCATACTCCGGGAGAGTTTGATTGTTTCATAGCTGTATGTGTTTTTAGAAAGCATCATCTGAGACTTGCTGTATTTTTTTTTTTGATTTTGGGATAATTACAAGAATTACGCAAATAAGTAATGTAGGGCTCATAGGCTGTTGTGGCCCATGTTTAACAATAGCAGAAGAACCCCAAAATATGCTGCTTTTAATACTAAGTCCAATCAGCTGCAACCCTCTGTGAAAGAATGTAAGATGTTCACTGAAAGTGTGAGAGACAGATAGAGAGAGATGGAGATACATACACACCCATGCACGCATATACACACACATACACACGCAAGCACACATGCACGCACGCACGCACGCAGGCGCACACACACACACACACACACACACACACACACACACACACACACACACACACACACACACACACACACACACACACACACACACACACACACACACACACACACACACACACACACACACACACACTAGCACTTTAACTTCATGCTAGAGTGATCATCCATTAATGTGGCATCGGCAAAACAATCTGCAGAAGAACTTTGGTCTCTTACCTAACCCAACTGTAAGGGTGCAGTTTACGCCCTCCCAGTGTACTGAAATAGTGGGAAATTTGCTCTGTTGCTCTTCTCTATTTGCATTATTCAATACACGATGCTCTCACTGACCTGCCATTTTGAAATTTTTGGTTTAGTCAGGTTAAATGCATTATTCAACCTTCCTTCACCACTGCATTCAACCTTTCCTTGAATCAGTTGCAGAACAGTGTTGTGGCTAGGGCTTTGTTTGCCTCGCTGCCATTTGATTCCCCTTAACATGCATCCTAACATACTGCTCGGATAAAGATGTCATAAAGGCTAAACGGGCGCCATATAAAAACCACCAACAAGAATGTAATGTGCACGTTGTTATGTGCAAATCATTGAATTACACTCAGACAGCTCGTCCGAGCAACGCAAAGCAGAGATCCTCCCCTCCTCTCACCCTCACTCCCTTTGGCCGGTCTGTTGAGCAGCTCGCCGCCCGGGGGGAGGAAGGGCCGGTGGAGGGGTCGGGCTGGGAGGACAGACGTACGTATGATTTGTTTATTAAGCCATCGACCCCTGACAGGATTCTCCACCGCTCGCTGTCTTGCATCACAATTAGTCGGCGAACATCCTCTTGCTGCTGGACTCCTGTTCTTCTGAGACCGTTTCCTGTTCCTCTCAACGCACGTCGGCCACACTAGACAAAAACAACCACATTCGACTCACTCTGTGTTTCAGGTTCCTACAGCTACTTTCCACTCGGATCCAGTTTTTTTTTCAAACTTTTTGAAGAGACTTTATTCGTATGCTTAGACTTTTCTGTAAATGGGTTATGCTAATTTGCTAAGTGTAATGTGAACGTAACGATCGGCATGTTCGCCAAAGCACTTCATTATCCAGATGCAATCGAAGTGGCCTCCATTTGTATGCTTACTGTTCAATGCATACTTATTCTATTCCAATTCAGTCATTTTCGCTGTTATCCAAAGCGATGAAGGGAATTGATACGTGTCGTAGGTAGGGTTTTGGAACTTTGCCCAAGGTAAACAGAGAAAATACGGGATTCAATCCAGTACCTTTCTGTCGGGAGTCAAACAGCCTCGCCAGTCGCCACCACACTATCCTGCACCCCCTTACCTAAGCCATATGTGTCATTATAATATATCGATGGTGCTGCTGTCGGTTGCTTTTTAGGCCTTGTTTGGGTCGTATGTATGGAGGCTTGCTGTGTCCCGCCGTCGCACACAGTGTCTCATCTCCCCAGTCCGATTACAGCACACAGCAGGCTCCTCAGCAATGTGTGACTGGCATTCGGTAGCGGCACTAGAACACAGCCCCAGAAAAGGAATGATTTATTAAAGACAAAGCACTGCAGCAAGCTGCGGAAAAACCTCCTGTCTCGTATATGATTACTCCACAAGAAAAAAAATATTACTTTGGGATTTTATTTTGGGGGCCGCTTTCTATTATTTTGGAGTCTATTTTTGTATTTATGCAGTCTGAGAGGCCTCCCCAGGGCCACTCCACTATTCCCAGGGGAGTAGAAAGTTTGCTGCGTAGAGGGGGAATATTTAGTTGTGTGTGTGTGTGTGTGTGTGTGTGTGTGTGTGTGCGGGTGCTCTTTGGATTGTTAAATTAGCCCTACACAATCGAACGCACCGCTGGTACCCACTCACCTCACCTCATACATCCTGCATGTCTCCGCCTTGTAGTTTATGGTTTGTTTCCCTGGATGGCGAGAGAGAGGAGAAAGAATAGACAAACAGTGCCTTTCTTTTCTTAGCCTTATTGAACTTGGCACCGACAGACGCTGGGGTGCGGAGAACTGCCAGCGCCATGCAGCTGTGGCGAGCATCGGGTCAGCTCAGAGTCAATCCTCCACAAACTCAAAATGTGAACTGTGAATTATGTTCCCTTCTCTTTGTCCTCCCCTTCCCCAGCCCCACACACACATGCCTTGAATTCCATCAAGGAAATGCATCGTGGTTGATGGACCGCACGCTCGTACTTCACCATGCGGTGACTAGCCTGCACCGCAATGAAGGGGATTTCGCAACATTAGCGAGATAAGCTGGCTAATTAGTGCTAAACACCTGAGATCCAACAATAGCACGTCTCCCTTGCTTCTAGCGATCAACCAGCAGCAGCAGCAGCAGCAGCAGCGGCAGCAGCAGCAGCAGCAGCAGCAGCCCAAAACCAGCGTGGGCTGCCCTGGCTCTGCCGCTCTGAGTGATTTCTCCCTTCGCACCCATAGAGGGCAGTTGTGGTCTCCACAACTTCTCCCCGTGCTGAGAGAGAGAGAGCGAGAGGGAGGGAGGGAGGGAGGGAGGGAGGGAGGGAGGGAGGGAGGGAGGGAGGGAGGGCGGGAGGGCGAGAGCGCTCGCGTAGGGGCCAGTGAGAGTGGGAAGATGTAAAGTGGCAGAAGTGCAAAACGAAAGACTTGAAAGCAGGTTACCTGAGGACCCAACTGAATCTTCCCATCTGACCAATCTGATAGACACTGATGCAAGTCTTAAAAAAAAAAAGGGGGGCTTCTTTTTTCATGCTCCTCTTTATAGTGCACGCCAGCATGGCTATGCGTACAGCGATGTGATGTGGTCCGTCCATATTTATTATAGGACGGCATCTGCCGGAGACAACGAAGATCTTATGTTTGGAACTATACTCTTAAGTATGCATTTATTTTCTCACTCTTCTGCCACATCCCTCCATCTCTCTCCCTTTCTACCCTTCTCCCTACCTCGGCATCTCTTGCTTGGTCTGTCTGAATCACTATGTCTCTGTCTGCATCTAAGTCCCCCCTCCCCTCTGTGCCTGTCCTTCTCCGTCTCTCCCTGCCATTCTTTCTCTCACATTCTTTGTCTCTCTCCCTTCCTTTCTCTATCTGCGTCTGGCTCTCCCTGCATCTCTCTCTCTCTATCTACGTCTGTCTTTCTTCCTGCCTGTCCCTCAATCTCTGTCTGTTGCCCTTTCCCTGTCTGTCTCTCTCTCTCTGATCCCTCTATCTGCGTCTGTCTTTCTCCCTACCTGTCTCTAAATCTCGTCCTTTCCCTGTCTGTCACTCTCTGGGTATGTCTCTCTCTTTGCCTCTGTGCTACACATGACCACACACAGCTCAATACAAGCAGTGGTAGCGCAGGTTGGGTGCCGTCACAGCAGGATAAACACTGATTACACGTTTCTTTAATGACGGCATCTAATGAATCACAGCACAGTAAATGAATGGCCATAGTTAGGCGGCTTAATAAAAGAAAAGGCTGGAGCGCCACTAGGTACCAGCACTGTTGTCTGCTGAACCCAGACAGATTGAAGAGGGCGACAAGACTTCTGATGTCAAAATAAATCTAGAAGAGAGAGAGAGAGACAGATAAAGGGGAGGTAGAGAATGCGACAGACCAAGTGGAAAATGGACAGACAAAAAGAGAGATGGAAAGACGAGCGAGAAAGAGGCAGAGTATGACAGAGGGAAGAGAGAATCCGAAATGACGGCCGAGATTGATGAAGAGATAGAATGACATGATGGAGAGAAAAAGGAGAGCATGCGATAGAACGGCGGGAAGGGGTCGAGTATGACTGAGTATGATGGAGACAGAGAGTGAATGACAGTGGAAGAGAGAGAGAATGACAGAAGAGAGAGAGGAAGAGACAGAGCCGGAGAGATTGAGAGAGTTACAGAGGGAACAGCGAGAGGAGGACAGGATGATAAAGAGAGAGAGAGCTGGGAGTTTAGGTTGTGCCTGCTTCATTGTGTAGTGCCAGCTCTCTGTACTTGTTTCCCTGGCACGCAGAGGGCTGTAATAAACCAAACAATATCACATTAACACTCAAGGTCCACAATTAATGGGCCTGGCAACAGCCAGCAGGCCTTCTTGCAAGCGCACACACATGGACACGCACACACACACACACACACACACAAACACAAACACACACACACACACACACACACACACACACACACACATACACACAGACAGACAGACAGACAGACAGACAGACAGGCAGGCAGGCAGGCAGACAGACACAGACAGACAGACAGACAGACAGACAGACAGACAGACAGACAGACAGACAGACAGACAGACAGACAGACAGACACACACACACGTGTGTGCACAGATCTGAGTGTTGCCTGATGTCTCTAAAACAGGCTTGCCTCCATATACTCTGAGAGGGGATAGACCACGCCCCCTTATCCTCTTAATTTATGATGCAGAATAAATGAATGGACGCTGACAAGCTCAATAACCTTTCAGTGGCTACCGATAAGTTATAATTATCAGCCAAGGAATTAAGCAGTCGATGCAGAGCGTCTCTTCTGCTTATTTATTTCTGTTGAACTGGAGTCTAAGAGGGGCGGTCCAAACCTTAAAGATTCAACACTGAGAAAGTGTGTATGTATTTGCTTTTGTTATTGCTTACAAACAGGAGATAATACGTCTGTTATGATTTACAGCCTGTACCTTGGGACCCAGGATGAGTTTGGTTTCTTAAAACCTGACAAATGTCTTAAACTAAACTTTATCAAGTCAAACTAAAGCCGCAGGCACAATAAGTCAGCCAAAAAGAGGAACACATATTGTCTAGTTTAGTTTAATAAGCAAACTGGTTGCCACATAAGTCAAGTATAGATACTTGTTAGTTTGCTACCCTTGTATCGATGGATACAGCTGTCATGGTACTTTTAGAACTACTGTTATGTTGCCCAGTAGCACTTATGCAATGCTATTTATTTTATTATTATGCTGTCCGAAAGCTAAAACAAGCTCAGGTTCAACAGCTTGACAACTCGCAGAACAATTTTCTTCTCAACAAAACAGAAGGCCGATGGCTGCAATGAACATCGATGTGTGCTTCGATTTTCTCAAAAAGATAGTAAATCCAACTGAAATAGTTGCTCCAGGAAAACATTATATATGCCACCACATCTTATCTTTGTGCAGAGATTGGTGCTGGGACAGCTGACTGACCTCTGGATGGGGCTGAAATTCCTCTCTTTTATCAGTCCGTCACGGTGCTGTATGCTGGGCTTTGAGATTCAGCGAGGACGCTTCATGATTCCTCAACGGCTTCTATTCCTCCTCGCTTCACTCTCTGTCTGTATCCCGCTTGAGCCGTGTCAGACAAAATGAAGCTGCTATGGCCATAACCATAACCACCACAGAAGCTGTGATTGTAACATATTTATTCCATGTCTCACAAACAAACAAGTGTTGCATCCCAGACAAATATTTGTTTGTGAGCCCACTGAAGCCAAATTATATTTACTTGTGTTCTGCCTGTGGAAAGGATTTGTGTCTGTGTCGCAGGGTGAACAAGCTAGTGGGACTCTTATTGTGAATGCCATCAGGGCCTGATACCTGTTTCACATGAACAACGTTAGTTATTCCACTGCTAAACAACGGTGACTGAATGGCTTGATTTACATTTCCAGGGAATTTCTTCCTTTTTTCTTTATTTTTATTCTTAACATCTTCTCACTGGGCTCCGATCCTCATTTGATACCTGTTCAGCTCCTCATTCAATGACAACTAAAGCCATATATCCTATAAATACCTTTTAGCATACACGACACCGGTGCACAGCAGGGATTCCGCTCATTGAGGATCAGCTCTCGTGTATGTTTCAACGGCCCGTGTTATAAACGTCTCTCCGCCTTGAGAACTTTGAATGCCAGTCCCCTTCAAATGGTGATCCCATACGTGCCATCACACTGCTTCTGCCTTTGCCCGAGGATTTAGTGGCGCTGGCTGAGATCCAGAGTCTGATATACAGCAGGGGGCTTAAACAGATGTCAAAGGTCAGCAGAACCACTTTCACTATCGCAGAGGAATTCAAAGTGTGCTAACTCCGATTGCATGATTATTTGCTTGCGCGTGCGTGGGTGGGTATGCATTTGACAGATGGGTTATGATGAGTGAACCAAAATGGCTTATTTAACTTTTTTTCCCACAGGAGTCGATGTAGAATATTTATAGCTTTAAATAATAGACGTGTCCTGCGTTATGTGGGGCCGCCTGCAGTCCCTGGGCTCCAAGCGGAGCGGATACAAATTCCAATCAACCGCCGGCATTGTGATAAAGTATTCAGCCACAATTCTTTGAAGCCTGTCAGAGTTGGAGCTGGAGGGCTGCTGTTTACACTTTAGACAAGGCTCCGGAGTGAATACTTTAGTAGGGGGAAGCGGTGGGATGTGGTGTGATGCATGATTACACAGCAGATTAGAGCCATTTAAATATTTGAATAGGTTTTTTTCACACTAGCAAAGCATATTAGGCTCCTGTTTTCATAACCGTAATGAATCACCATATACGTTTTTCCTATCTGTTGTCATCTGTTGGAACCATTTTTTGCCTTGCTGCCCGCTGTGTGTTGGTGTGTGTGTGTGTTTGTCTTGAGTTTTTGTCTGCATTTAGGTTTGTTCGTTTGAGAGTTTGTGTGTGCAATCCATAATCCATTAGGGGAGACGCCGGTACCTTAAGTAATCGAGTGAAAGTGTCTCTTTGCATGTTCCTCTCTGGTAGGATCCATCCCTCTGCCCGTTAGTGTAATAGGAGGCTATAACACCCCTATGATAGCTGGAACAAGCTCATTATAGAGCCTTTGCATGATGTTTTACCTGGGTCAAAACCTCTTTCCGTTCAAATTCATCTTTCACAACTAAAAGTCTGCCCCTTTTCACCATTCATGGCTACACACCCTTTCATTTGTCATCTAATAAGATTCATAGGAATATATTTATATATCAGATTATAGATACATGCCTGGACTTACATTTTTTAACCCAAGTTTCTAAAAAGAGGATAGGCTATATGAAAAGAATTATAAAATAGCTGACACACAATCTGCAGTCTTTGCCTTGTGAAGCTAGCCTAACTCTTCAGAGCTCACTTCCGATTAAGAAAAAAAAAAAGACTCAGTGGATTTCCTGAACTATCAAAACCAAACTGAAATCTAAACTGAGGAATAAAGCTGCGATAACAGGACTCCTTCCCTGAACAATATAACATAACGAAAACCAATAGCTCTGGGTCAACAGAAGACATCAACCCCATGCTCTTTCCTCCACTCTGTGTTATAGGCCCGCCCAGATGCCTTGATTAATGCCAGCTGGAGCTACCCAGGTGGACCTAGAGAGAGAGAGAGAGAGAGACCAAGCAAAGGGAACACACAGCAGCAGCAGCCTGGTACAATGCATTTGGCCCATTTTTCCGCAATTACGTGATTTTGTTGTTCTGACCGCTCCAAACTTATTTTCTGCACAAGGAATGCTGACAACTTTAGACCTCTTGTTCTCCTCAGAAATTCCTTCATCCAACAGTCTCGCAATCCAGCTTTCTTGTTGAATCAGAGTGGAATTTTGGGTAAACCTAAGAAAATCAAGAATAAGGGGTTAATAAAAATGAGCCTTCAGTCCTATTTTAGGACCATTTTCCTTGTGAGTTAAGTTCAGTAAGATCCAGCCTGATCCTAGTCGCATTAGCAGAAGACTCATATGGACAATATAACACAATGTAGAGAAACCAATATGATCAAATCCCTGCAGTATGTATTAATTCATATTAACAAACTAGGAACTGTTAGTTACTTAGCAAAATTGCCTGCACAAAATGCTTCATTGTACATTTTTTTTTCTAAACGATTATCTAGATGGGCACAATTAATGCTCATCATTTATTACCACCGTGGTACCTGAGTTCATCTCTTTTTTGAAGATGTCTTTGTTAGGAGGTAGAGTGGGTTGACTAGGTTGCTAGTTCAATCCCCAAGCAACCCTAACTGCTCCCCATGTTCTTGCTGCGCCCTGCATGGTTGACTCCGCCGTCGGTGTGTGAATGTGTGTATGCGTGTATGTAAGTCGCTTTGGATAAAAGCGTCTATTAAATGCCCTAAATGTTAATATCTGTTCTTTGTGGAAAGATGTTTGACTGATTGTTCACACTTTCACACATACAAGACGCCAAATACCTTTTTATGTCATCTAATAAATAAATTATTCTCCTTGAACGATCAAAGAGCAAAAGACAGACTTATTCAGGTTTACTAGATGGGATCTGCATTTGACAATGTTTTTTATCCTTCTTTTTTCATCTTCTTTCAAGCGAAAACCACACACACAGATAAACAATCATATAGCTGGCTAGAGGAATAATTGTGCTTGAGACATAAAATACAGTTAACATACAGTATTCTAAAAAAAAAAGTATTTAGGAGACATAATTTTAAAGGCCCAGCTGTCAAGGATGCAACACTGAATGAGGCTCATTACCTAGACTAGTTATTACTTCAATCATTTATTTCAAGTTTTTACATCTACACTTGACAACACTCACATTACAAAGGATAGATCTTAAGAACTCTTTGCCGTGATGATGATAGATGACACACGTTGACAGAATAACTGGTGGGTGTAGTTTGATGTTTTGGTGTTCATATCTAGTTTGAACTAGTTTGTTCATTCATTGGATTAAGGTCGAGCGTAAACCATGGCCATATTATTATAAGCATCATTCTCCTTGTCAATCTGGCTCTACTCTTTGTGGGTGCACAGTCCTGGTCCTTGATACATAAACCAGACCTTTCTGGGCAAATCAAACCCATATTACCTCCCTAATTCATTCTGTCCGAGGAACTCACGGCCTAGGCTTAGCATCGGATGCCGTTAGCGTAATATGACATTAGCAACTAAAATGATATAAACAGTAGACCTGTGAATCACAGGTTTTACAGTACATACAGGTTCAGAAAATATTACCCGGGGTGTATCTTTTTTTACTTTTGCTCAAACTCGGGGAGAGCAATGACCTCACTAAGGTCACTAATATCCCAGTCAAGACAGGGCCCAGCAGGCAGAAGGCTTTGGAACAACCTGTGTAATGTGTTGCTAAGATTATTGAGGGCTGTACACTGAGCTAGAAGTTTTATCAGAAAATACCTCAGTGGTAACCCCTGTTGTATGGGAAGTTAACATATGGTTGGGTTTCATTTTAGTCACGCACGCACGCACGCACGCACGCACGCACGCACGCACGCACGCACGCACGCACGCATGCACGCACGCACACACACACGCACACACACACACTGACTGCCTTGCCCCTCTTCCTATGTTTCCAATTCCCATATAAAGAAACCAAATAGACCAGCTATAATACACATATGCCCCTCCCCCACTTCCCTTTCTACATTGATTGATGTGCTCTGTTGGACCTTGCCTTAATAGGCAATGTTGAATATCGGAGGATATTCCTCAATGTCTGTCTACCTCATTAGTTATTTGTATATTTTACACACATGTATTTGGGCATGGTCCTTGGCCCCTCACCCTGGAGGGTTCTTAAGGCAGGCCACTCCACTAAGACTGGGCTCCTTGCCATCACAGAGATACTCCTCACTACTAGCACAGCCTCCCACTTCCCCGCTGTGATCCTGCTGGATCTTTCAGAGGCCTTTGACACAGTTAAACCCCAGATCCTCCTCTCCTTCCTCCGAGAACTGGGAATCTTCGGCTTTGCACTCACATCCTAGCTCACCGATCGCTCTCACAGGGTAACCTGGAAACCACTGGGGTCCCTCAGGGTTCTGTCCTTGGCCCGTCCTCGTCTCTCTCTTCACCAAGTCACTGGGTTATGTCATTCTCTCACAATCACTTTCAACTCCCTTCTGGCTGGTTTGTCCTTAGCAGATCATCCGGAATACGGCAGCCCGACTGGTCTTCAACCTTCCCATGTTCACCCACAGTCAACCACTCCTACGCACCCTGCACTGGCTACTGTCGGCTGCTCGAATCCGATTCCAGTCACTGGTACTTGCCTAACATAATATTGAGATGACCTGGTACCGGAACGAATACCAAATATGTAAGAAGTTAGAGGAACTACAAGCTGGTTGGCTACCAACAGGGCTCAACAAAAGTGGTCATGTGTGCCAACCAGTTTGTGAACGTTTCTACTTAGCCCCTCAGACACTTAGAGTATAACACCCTGGTGAGTGGCGCATTTGATTTATTGCCAACTATAAGGCTCATAAAAATGACTTGTACTTGCGTGTAACAATTTTCGGCACAACGTCGGAGTGCATGCTCAACACCTTTCCCCTCCTTTCAGGAAACTTTTTAATCTACACTCCTGCCTGTTTTTTTGTCATAGTTCCAACTCTGCGGCATGGGCCACAGTTGCAGTTTATTTCTTAATTTTGTCAAACTTTTGTTGCCTTTGGGATTTGTATGTTCACCTATTCATGACTCGAATTGACTGTGCCAGTCAATGTTCTTTGTCCTAGCCTAGTTTATACAGCACAAGCAGCTACAAATGTTATTTGTCGCTTCTGTGGTTTTCTACTCCATTTTTAAATTCTGCCAAAACTGATCGTTCCCAGACAAATTTTTCACATAATCCCACTAATAATTTAAAAAACTTGACAAATCCCACAAACAAATTTGCTTTATTTTGTTTCATCTGATGTTGGGCTCTGATGCCCAGTGTTGTGCCTGGCAATAGCAGTCCTAAAGGGCACCATGCAAGGGCGCAAAGACAAGCAATCACTGCCCACCAGCTCTGCTATCCTTGGATTCATTTTCCTCTGCTGCCTGAGTCTCGCTAATCCCTCCGTATGGGCTCTGGGGAAAAGAGTTTTAGCCTGAATTTATTTATCTTATTTATAACACAAATGTATTATTATAAATAGGGTGATTGAAACTTGCTGTTACATAAAGAACCAGTTCCAGTGTACGGTGCCACCAAAAAGGAAAACACTTTTGTCAGTCTTTATTTTTAGGTCTCGTAGACAAATGTAGCAAAGTAATTGTTTTTTTTCACTACCAGGCAACACAAAAAATCTATTGCCAATGAACGTGCTATCAAAACGAAGAATGAAGCTCAGGCCTAATTACTTAGAGAATAAACCAATTTAATTATCAATATACTGCAAGAAAGAATAGAAAAATATAAAGAAGAGGGAGATAAGTACGATGGAAGAGGACATTGCTAGGCATATTTTCCAAATATTTCATTTTTCTTCATGTTGTCAAAAGACTGCACTCTAATTTTAAATCTATCAGAGAACAACAATAGAGCCAAATCGAATTATCTGGCTGGTTGGCTGGCTGGCTGGCATGACTCATTGTGTGTTTAAACATTGATGTCGATCTCTCCCTCCCACACCAGTATTCAACCTTTAGCTAATGCTGGGATCCTTCATACTGCTGTTACTCAATTGAGTAAGAATTTATTTATGTGATGAACGATGCAATATCCCAGTAAAAGAAGATAGCATCTATCGGTTTAATCATTTAAAAGGATATTCACTTTATGGTATTGCCGTCAAAGTTTTGACAGTTGGTTGAAAGTGTTTTTTTGTTGTGGGTGTACGGTATGGTTAGTTTTGAGCGAGACAGCACTGTGCATTACACCTGCATTATTGAACACCTCAATAATGCCAGCCGAAGCTTATATACGGTCAACGTGCCATATATCCCATTGACAGTGAAGTCTAACATGTATTTCTTCCTGTATTTTAGGTGAAGGCTCTGGGCTGTGTCTCTTGTCTGATGTCAACCTGGCTTGACGTTTGTATGGGTCCTTACTTCCAACCAAAGGTGAGTTTTAAACACTTCCAAACAAGTCATGATTATATCATTAGACTCCAGCTAGCTATTGGCCTTAGCCTAATTTAAGCATTTAGCACAGCACTGAGGTACCCAAAAACGAATTTATTATGTAAAGAAATGTCTGCGCTAGTACTTAGACTAACTCAGTGATAAATAGTAAAATACTATGCTCGTAATAAAAAATATCCATGTTTGCTTTATTTAAGCTTGTTGGTCATCTATTTTGTAATATTCTAATCTGTCTTTATCGTGGCCCTTTTCAGCATGGACTGCTTTTCTGATGAAGAAAAGTTGGCCTTTTATTGCATTATAGCTGACTTCTTAAGGGCAGTTTTGTTATGGTGGTTGGTTACCAAGGAGAAGCAACCTAAAGCTGTGAACCTAAAGGTTGTGAGAAGCAGTTTACCGACAACACATTCTTTGGTGTCTTGAACAAGGCGGCTCCTTTTTAAGCTCCTGATTTACTGGAACACCATGTCACTATGTTGTTCTTCTGTGCTGTTAATCTTATTTCTGGCCTGTAAACTGGACATTTGATGATCTTGGTAGTGGCAAAAAGGGGAGGAGGGATTGGATTTCTTTCTCCTTTTATTGTCTTTCTTTCTCATTTCATTCTCTAATGCGTTGAGATGGCACTAGGGCTAAAGCCTTTGCTTGTCTTTTTCTTGTGGCAAGCACGTCGGCAGAAATCTATCTGCCCATCTGAGCCAGGCAGTAATATGCTGTCCCTGGATAAGTTATAAGTGTAGCTCTTTTTGGTGAGAGATTTAAGAACTGGCTAAAAGACCCTGAAAAACAATAAAGAAACAAACGTTACTTCTAAAAAATCTGAAGTTAGCCATGGCTTGATTTGTTTTACTCAAAAAATTGCGTTTGAGGAATTCCCTGCCCTGCCCTGTGGCTTGTGTTCCCTACTGAATTGAATAACTGGATGACCTTGAAAACATACGGATGTGTTTGAATAATGGCTCCAACATTCTGCGTCTGAAAGATGGGGGCTACTTCAATCTTTGATTTAATCTTCACTACTATTTAGTTATCAAGCAGACCCTTTTAACCAAAGGGATTTACAGGATTTCTTTTTAAGGTACAGTGCAATCAATGTTGTTTGAACCCCCGAACTTTTCAACTGGAGGGCCTTGGTGATCAGGGCTGAAGACGGCACTGTTTATCGCATAGTGTGGGGGGTCTCAAGACTTTGAGATTTTGCTGCCCCCCCTCCCCATCGAGTCGGAGGTTCGATATTATCAGGCTGACTCGCGTATTGTGGGGGTGGGGGGGACTCAGACTGATATCAGCTATTACGATGGCACTAGCTAATGGGAAGAAACAAACAGGCTGATCTTCGTAACCGATGATTCAGATATCTGGATTAGAATCCTTAACAATCAAGAGATAAACCCATGATTTTCTTTCTGGTAATTTCAAATGGATTAAGCTGCTGCTTAACTTTTTACCAAAGCAACAATCCTTTTGTAACTTGCAATATCAATAAATCAACAAATCCAGCAGCGTTTTTAGAGCTATACCCCGCGGACCTCATTGCCGTTTACCTGAGGGGACGTGTTCCCATGAGATTGGCTGAGTTCTCGGAGAAGGTACAGATAATCTGACAATATCTGTACTCCCACATGTTCCCATTTGCCTCTCGTGAACCAGCATCCCGCCTTTAAAGGTAGACTGGTGGGCAGCAGGACGATTAGAACACCCCAACAATTGACATATTTCTCATGTCCTCTGGTACAAACAATGTCCAATCTGCTACTCGTTGCTATGCAGCACTTCTTTCCCGGTTTGTAACCTACTTAGGGCTTGGGTCTAATGTATACATACAGAGGCTTCACAAATCAAGGAAAATGTGCCTTGGTTTTAATAACCTCTCAGGGGCCTCACTATTGGTAACAATTGTTAATAGTGAAGGAGGTTATATAATAAAGTATGTCCAGGGAAGATTAGGTTCTCTGCAAGCTGCTGACACATGTCGTGTACATCATTTTAATATGGTACTTCAAACATAATCTAACTAGGCCTCAGCAGTGTTTCTGCATTCGGGGCGCGAAGCCCTTGGATATCTCATTAATCCAAACTAGATGACATCGATCGTGCATGGCACACACTTCTTGTCAATCAACGCTTTTATTTGGAGCAACATGGCCGACATTGACAGAGAAGTCAATTCCTAACAATGAATACTAATGTAATCCTAAAAACCTGAAGACAGGAGCATCTATCAAAAATGCACAAGACCAAATTCTGCACTTTGATCTGCTTGAAAAAGAGGGACTTGGGCCTATTCCAAGTTAGATAAGATTCAGTGGGCTTAAGGTGAGAACGTGATCAGAACTAACTACTGGAAACAATCCAAAATACAGGGCATCAGGCAGCACTGCTGCATAACTACAGTTGTGCTGACTTTATCAACCCATTGGTTTATGCTATTGTGATGTCTTAATTCGCGAAAAAACTGAATGTTCATTGTGTGCAAATACATTATTATAACATCAAGCGAATCGTTATCATCTTGACATCATGAATTTGAAGCATCTCCATTTTGGTGGTTTAAGAGCGACAGGTTTCCGTGTTAGTTTGATAGACAGTAACACGACTCCTGACAATTTTGTAACCAAATGACTGCGTACTTGCTCCCACTTGGTGTTTATACATCTTGGTCCTCCTTACGTGTCACAGTGTGAACACAAACTGAACCAGTGGGAAAGTGCCTCATTGTAACAAATGAGCCGATTGTTAAGTCCAAATCAACCGAACTATAGCTGTGAACCGCAAGGGTGACCATGAGTTAATGACTCTCATGCTAATGCATTCTTTAATTCCATTCCTCTTGTACTTGCGTACGCCTGCACTCTACTCTTTCCCCCCTATCGCCATTGCAATCCAACCTTGTTTTGTTAATATTGAAATAGCCACTGGCCAACAGCCCAGTAATCTATGAGCACCCTCACCTATTTATCGAGCACAATAAACATATGTTAATCACACTTTAAGTGTAAAGTGATGATACGCCAGTCCATAATTTGGATGTTGGCGCCTTTGTTGCATGATGAATACAAATAATTTCACAAGAGAATCGTTAGTCCCCCGACACATTCCGACCATGTAGTCTATGAAATGATTTCCTGCCTTCTACTCCCAGGGCCCAAGGAAGTGTTTAAGTGTTGTTTATAACTCATTTTGATTCATAAGATGTCAGAAGGAGCCCAGGGCCGCTGTGTATCATTTAAGGCAGATGGGAGCATATTAATAGGCCCAGGGAATAAGACTTTAATATGTTAATGGGGAGCGAGTCGAGAGGAACTTATTTTATGGCTTGGCTTGGCGTTGCGTCACCAACACAGTCCAGCAGACCTTGCTTTTGCCGCGTTTCCCAGTCGCCTCCACGACCACACTGGAGTTTCCAGTCCTTTTAAACTAATGTAAGAGTCCATGGTGTATTTAAATGTATCCAAATGCTTCTTGTCCACATATCCCCCTTGATACAAGTACAAACTCACACCATATCATGTAATTTGAGTGAAAGAAGCATATTTTTCTCTACTTCGTCCCATAATTGCATGTTTGGCTATGTTGAGGATGCGAGAAGTCGTACTCGTCATGGAAAGCATCGATTAAATGTCGCCCCCGGAACCATCACTACCCTTTATCTGTCACATACCCCACATCCTGCTTCAAACGTCTTCCCACTGTAACTAGTGCTGCTGTAACGGGCTCTTTTTACCTGTGACGATGCTGCATTTTTTTTTCTCCCTCATTCTCTCTGTCTTTCTCTCACACACGCCTCGCACACACACTCAATCACCGTGAAGAGATTATTTTTCTCGGCAGTATTTACCTGGCATTAGCAGGGAATTTAACATTTGAATTGCAGATTAGGTTCAGGTCAACATTTGAGTTCTCTCATCCCTTCTATTTCCAGACAGTCATCTACATGTAGATTGTGTGTGGGTGTGCAGGCGTGACTGACTGACTGACTTCGTGCCTGCTTGCGTGCGAGCGTGTGTCTACGTAAACCTAATAAAATTGTAAGGATTAAACATGGGACAATCAATTTCACACAGCAAAACCTTCCCAGGGAAATTTGTCATCTCCAACAAAATTGTAGTTGATATTTCTTTAACTAAATGCCTGGCAGTTCAGGCTTCTGCTGCTGCTTAACTTATAGGGAACAAAAATCAATACTAATATAGTTCATATTGAGACAGAGTTCACAGTTTCATAGCCACATATGGATAACAGTTTTGTTGGGTCTGAAACCTGCATAGGTTTCTACCACTTTACGATGATGTTATTGGCGGTTTTTGCGAGGCTCTGTGCTGGAATACAAATTTGCCGTGACGCTGATGTTGCATGTCAAGCGACGGTGGCCATGGTGAGCGAGTGGCACGCCTGACTGATCCCGGGGAATCTCTCCCGTGCTGCTTGGATGGCAGGCTTGTCCTTCACGCCTCCCGCCCTGCTTTTCCCCGGCCACCACCACTGCCAGCGCCGGAGGCGGCCGGGTAAGGAAGAGGTCCCTGGTGTTTGGAAAGTGCTGATGAACACTGGGTCTCGACGGTTTGCTAAAACGTGGCGTGTTTTTGCAGTAGTCTGGTGGTATTGTGCTGTAGTCTGGGCAAACCTTCCTTATACTCAATTTACCTGCCCCTAAACATACAGACACGCATACTTGCAAATATAACAAGTACGCACACATGCACCTCACACCTTTCAACCTTGCTTCATTGCAATGCAAATAAATTGAGAGGTTTCTGGTGGTGATGAGATTCTGGCTCTGCTAGGTGTGTACTTTAAAGGAGAGAGAGAGAGAGAGAGAGAGGGAGAGAGAGAGAGGGAGAGAGAGAGGGAGAGAGAGAGAGAGAGAGAGAGAGGGAGAGGAGAGAGAGAGAGAGAGAGAGAGAGAGGAGAGAGAGAGAGAGAGAGAGAGAGAGAGAGAGAGAGAGAGAGAGAGAGAGAGAGAGAGAGAGAGAGAGAGACCACCTAACTAGACAGTCATTTGCATTCTCTCCTAATGTTGAAAATTATGATCGTTTTGTGGAAGAACACCAAATCTATTTTTGTGTTGTATTTAATTCAATGTTCCATTAATAAATCATTGATCAATGAACTTGCGTTATTCCAGTGTAGAGAGATTGTTATTGTTGAGGACGCTGCTTTGACAATCCCACACACTGCTTCTAGATTCAACTCCTTTCGGTTTTGCTTTGCCTAATAGTAAGTAGTACAAAACTGTTTATGTGTATGGATCGTCTAAATGTATTCATTCGTCTAATGGTATTCATTCTAGCAAGAATAATGGGATTTGCAGGTGCATGATAGATGTAATGGAATACAGGATGAACACTGGGATGTGGTGGGATGTAGTGGCGTATAAAGTGCCCGTAAATTGAATGACTCAAGTAGTGTGCAAATCCATCTGAGATAAACTTGCTCCAAGTAAGCACAGTTCAGTGAAACTACTGAAAACAGTGTGAACAGGGCTTCTGGTCAGCAGACAACGCTGAAATCAGGATTGGATATAAAACACTTGAACCAACACCATCCACAGATTCCACTTCATGTATTGACAAGTTTCAGGGTGAACCCATGACATCTTCAGATAAGGGGAACCTTAATGCCTGATTTGCTTCAAAGCTGAGTATTACTTATAAATCAATATATACAGTATATAGTCATGACTTAAATATATATCTGTGTTTGGGGGCATGCACAGGCGAGTTCCTGTGCATGTGCCTGTGTGTGTGTGCGTGCGTGCGTCGTGCGTGTGTGTGTGCGTGCGTGCGTGCGTGTGTGTGTGCGTGCGTGTGCGTGCGTGCGTGCGTGCGTGCGTGTGTGTGTGCGTGTGTGTGTGTGTGTGTGTGTGTGTGTGTGTGTGTGTGTGTGTGTGTGTGTGGCAGTGGAACCGTTGAAAAGTCTATTCTTGGGGTGCTAGAAGCAGAGCTGGAATGTTAATTGGTGGGACCTGGCCTGAGATAAGGTGTTCTCAGGAGAGGAGGTGGGTTGAGAGGCTAGGCTGGTTTGAGGTGGTGGTTGGGTGGGTCTGAGTGGTCAAGGGTCGCTCCAACCTCTAGAGGAACGTTCACTCCTATGGCCCCGTGGGAGAGGAAAAGCAGTCAGAAGCTCCATGTTTTTGAGATCGTTAGGCACTCCACTGAGGTAATGGTTTTTGAGAAGAAGCCTTTCCTTTTGAATCTCACTTCAAAGCTTGTGTGCATACGTGATTCCATGGAAACCGGGCCATTAGCATTTGCACAGGGAATCTAAGTACATCTTTACAGCAGTACGTACTGTACAATTACATAATATAGAGGTTCCAGAGTGTGCTGTATGCATACTGCTGCATGCCGTATGATGTCTGCACAGTGCCATCCGCCGAGCACTTGCAGGGTTATCCAAACAACACAAAGAATTTAAAATTTGTCTGTGCCCACACACCGGCTTTCAAAAGGCTTTCATTCCCAAACTGCCTCTAATCAACAGAGAGCCAAAGCTATTCCTTTGAAGGTTGTGTTTGAGGAGCGTTTGTATGTTTCATTCAAACGTTCATTCATTTTTCTCTGATAAACGCTAAAAGGCAGCTTCTGCTTCAAGGACTAAGTTTAGAGGAACTAAATGCATTACTGACAACATAAAACATTACACCAGGTGACACCATTGTTCCCTGTTCACCGGAGATGAGAGGAAGTGAAAGGTACTTGGGTTTGACCTGCCCCGATGTCCCTGCAGACTGTGGGCACTCTGCTGTAGTGATCCTGACCTGCGCCTCAATGACATGCATCTACAAATGACATGTAATCGACCTTGGATACCAAATGATATTGTTCAATTTTTACACACACACAAACACACACATAAACATGTCTAATCAACTGCGATGTGAGGTAGATAATAAACAGATACGTATGTCAAACAACATATAATGACAATGTGAATAAGACTTTGACCAATGACACTAATCGATATGAGCTAATGAGTAAAATATATATATTCTGGCCATTCTCAAGCTATAATTCTACAGTTGGTGAAGCGGGTGAATAATACAGATAACTCACCGTAGCCACGGCAACGTTATTTCCCCCCAGCGCATTAGACCTTGTTATTTATTTATTTTTGTGGCAAATAAATGGACTACTAAACGTCATTAAACGTCAATCACATCCAGAAATGTCCTATTCAGCGCAGCATAGGTGCGCCCCTCTAGCCCCCCCAAGCTGAGCGACTTATGTTTCCAGAATGTTATGTTGCTGCCCCTTGATGCGTACTTTGAGATACAGCCACATGAGCGTTTCAGCTTGAGACGTCCGCAACTCCCTTAGCAGAGCCCAGCGTGATGGCATACAAAAGAAACCTGAAGGCCAGCCCAAGGTTGTGCCGGTGAATGGTAATGCCTAATCTGTGCTCCGTAAGACCTAAAACGCAAGGCGGCCATGGTGCTCCTATTGATTTCCTGTAAATTACTTGTGTGGTGTGTGTGTGTGTGTGTGTGTGGTGCGTGTGCGTGTGCGTGTGCGTGTGTGTGTGTGTGTGTGTGTGTGTGTGTGTGTGTGTGTGTGTGTGTGTGTGTGTGTGATGCATCAGCCCTCGTTCAAACTCGGAGACAGGGGTTCAAACTCGGAGACAGGGGTTCATGCATCTTTTACCGTGCCTCTCTGTTTTCAGAGGTATTCATCTGTTTACGGCCCGACTAAGGAGACAGCTTTATTTTTCACTTTCTACTCATTTGACAATCACTTTGTGCCTTCGAGAAACACAACTGTTGCTGAGGAGAGGTGGTACGTGAGAGCCACCCAAGCACACGCCCTTTGAAGAGGATTCACATTCGGCTTACGATGTGAAGATGGCCGGCAGCGATGCGGAATGAAGAACACTTATCGTTTAAAGAGCCACAGAAGCTAGTGGGGAGCGTGACCAGCAATTTGTTGCTACCTTGTGTTTGTCCGACTGGCCCATAAAACAGGTAGATCGGCCCATTGGTTTTTCTCTTCATAATTGTGACTGGGCTGACCCAATCACATGTTTAATCCCCTCACACTTTGGCCTCAGTGCATTCATTAAACAGCACATCTGCTAAAAAAGAGACCTTAAATAGATAACACTAAACGGAAGGGAGGCATGAAGAAATTTATGCCAAAAAAATATGCATTTTTACCAATGCATGTTTTATTTACCTTGTAAAAAAAGCCCTGAAGTAACTTTTCTTTATTTTTCTTATCTGGATACACTATTGTCATTGGTCTGAATAGGGTGATTACTGAATTGTTAAATACCCGCTGTTGCTTATTCTTTCTAAAAGACTTAGAAGCAGAATTTCTTGACCATGCTCCTCCTTGTCGAAGCTATTCTAGATATATGTGTGTGTGTGTGTGTGTGTGTGTGTGTGTGTGTGTGTGTGTGTGTGTGTGTGTGTGTGTGTGTGTGTGTGTGTGTGTGTGTGTGTGTGTGTGTGTGTGTGTGTGTGTGTGTGTGTGTGTGTGTGTGTGTGTGTGTGTGTGTGGAGTGTGCATGCTGGCTGGTTTAAGAAGCCTCACCCAGCCCCAGAGTCCAATCAGTCAGACTTGGGCCAATGGGCTATGGATGATGGCTGGTTTAAGTGACAAGCACCCAGCCCCAGAGTCCAATCAGTCAGACTTGGGCCAGATGAGGCTGCTTAAACCAGCCATCATGCACAACACACTACTCAGATTAGGACAGTGACGTACATCAGGCCACCTCTGGCTCCGGCAGACCCATAGTACCACCCCCACCCCCCAGGGCTCTGCGTGCGCCTGGTCAGTGTGTGACAGATTGTGGTGGGTTGGTCGGGGGGCCGAATTGCCAGGGCAAATATTTTTGTCCCTTTCCAGCCCTGGCCAAAGCTGCTTTGTTCTAAACCCGTCCGTGTGAGGCCTTCCAGGCAGGGATTATCTCATCTGATTCCGTTAGATTCCATTTCCCCACAGCGCTGACTCACTCCGCATGGCCCGATGACGTGCCCCCCCTCCAGAACCCCCCCCCCCCCCCCCCCCCCCACTGCCTGGCCCCCTGCAGAGACCACCCATGGTAGAAGCTTGGGGTTAGAGGGGTGTGTCTGTGACTCACCATCCACCTTTTGGTCAATGTGTTTACTGCGCATGAAGCTATAGCATCCTATGTACACTCAATTGTGTATGGCTGTGTGTATAGGTTTCCATTTCTAGGAAATTCCTCCTATGACTCCCAGGCATTTGATTGGCTCATACGCTCCCCTGCCTCTTGGCTCTGTGAACATACAGCTCTGCAAGGGGTAGACGAGACTGCAGTATGTAATGCCTCAAGGACAAACTACCAAGAGTAGAGGCACAGCATGATTTGTAAAGTATGTATGTAAGTATCCCAGGAGCTTCCTTCAGCCCAGGGAGGATTGCAAGTGGGGGAATGAATGAGTGAATTGAAATCGAAAAGCCGTGGTTCACAGATTTAGAGGCCTCTGTCTTTCTTCCTCCCGCTCTCTCTGAGTCATTGGAGCTCGGCGAAGGAAGACCTGCCTTTGTACTTTTTCTTTCTTTGTCTTCCGTTCTTTGTTTGTTGGTATCGCTAATAGCATCGTAGCTAACACCAATCTTTATCCCTGCCAACCCCGCCCCCCCTCTTCCCCCTCTCCCACCCATCGTCCAACCGTCACGGTAACACTACACAGGGTGAGAGAATAGGAAGACACTTTTAGGAAGAGTGTCTGTGGTACTTCCTTCCTGTAGCTGCCGTGACAAGGAAAGAGAATCAATAGATTTTCATTAACTTGTCTCACACACACACACACACACACACACACACACACACACACACACACACACACACACACACACACACACACACACACACACCACACACACACACACACACACACACACACACACACACACACACACACACACACACACACACACACACACACACACTCGGGACCACCCATTTCTATCAGACCCTATTTGTCTCTAGCTGTGATACAGTGAAATTGTCATGTAGATTTAGAGTCCGGTCTGGGGAGTGTGAATGACCTTGTCCCTTATCAGTCCCTTATCCACCCTGTCGGTAGCCATTTGAGACCATCCTGATCTCACAAGTTCCCGTTCTGTTTCTCTCTGAAGATCAGGCCGGCCTCGATCCCGTTGAAGGAGATCAGATTAAAAAACTATAGGTCCAATCAGCACTCGGGGTTGGGAGTTTCAGGCAATGACGGCAAAGGAGCACTTCAGTCTGCCGGCTTAAAAAAACAATGCCGACGCTCAAGGAAAGTCTAGCAACCTTCAGAGCAATCAACATTTGTTTATCTGAAATAGACGGAATGACAATGTTGAAGGATTAACCGAAATGTAAAAAAAAAAGGCTTTTCACAGAGGAGAAAGTGTTTTGCTTATCTTAAACTGGCTTTGGCAAGGATGAAAGAGAAGGCATCAAGGCCCAAGTTCAATATCTGGATGGTCTCACAAGGCTACCCTGTCAGTACTATCTCAGTAATGTGCTATTTCTTATGTAAACATCTTGCATCAAGCATTTCTTGTTGGAGTCAAGATTGTTATTATTTTTTGTACTTTTTGCTTTGTTTTGTGTTTCGGAATTGCAGTCGTCGAGGTCAAGTCTTCTGATTGGTCGACTGGTCGATTGGTTGATTCCAAAATGAAAACAACAAAATAAAAACTGGCATATGAGGAGGAACAGCGGGTGAATATCTTTCACAGCAAATGACTGCAGGGATATTATCAGATTCAAATGATCCACAAAGGAGCAGCCATTCAGAAAAATGTAATATGGAAGTCAACGAGGGCTGAAATATGACTAATGATTGGGGTTTAATGGCTCGGTGTTCACGCACACGCCAGAGTGTGTAATACATTGGGAATACAATGTAAGATGTACCTGTTGTCATCAGGCTGTTTCATAACAACCAATTATTATGCAGTTTGCAGGGAAAGTCTTTATTATTTTGATTTTATTCACTGCGGGAAAACAACAATGAGAAAGAGTTCCAAACAGAGACTGTCTGCTTTGAACACAGCACTAGTAGGAACCAGGGTAACTACTGGGCCACCCATAGCAATTAGGGTCAAATTCAAACATTGTGACCGACATAGAGTCGAGTATCTGCATTTAAAAGAGTTCTGTTTGCTCTGACTGTCCTCCTTCCTCTTGAGGGAGTCGGTGGGACAGCGTTTTCCACAGTGTGACTCTAATCAACATGAATCAAGAATGGACCATCTCTTATGTTCCTTGAATGTGTTGTTTTCATAAAGTCAACAGCGTAGCGCCTTTACGCATGCACCTGCTTAGACGTACATTCTGAGCGGTGTATGTGTGTCTCTCCTGTGGCTCCGTCAATGTCATTCGCCGTTGTGTCATACGTGTGTCAGGAGTCAAAAAACTAACTCAAAGCCGTCTCGTGCCAAACCAACGGGGTGCCTTTGTTCTGATATCAGAGGCAATCGTCTGGTGCCTTGGGGAATTCCCAGGGTGGCACCTTTGTTTTGAGAGCTGGTGGCACCGAGGGATGGGCTCAGCCGTCTACAGTGGTAGGGAAGATAGAAGAGGGAGACCCCGAGGCACGTTCGGGGGGGCTCACATCCAAGCTCCATGGGAAAAACAAAGCATCACTGCAGCATCCAATGTGACTAAAAACGACCCTCAACCACACAGAGCTCTCTGCACAGTGGAGGGCCCTCTAGGGACTATCCCAAAGAATCCCCCCCCTACCCCCTACCCCCTCCTACCCTGAACTGAAAGACAGGAGATGCCAAAGGAGGGGCGGGGGTGGTGG
>OLKM01000515.1:138584-161084 GCA_900291075.1 Melanogrammus aeglefinus | reverse complement strand
ATCAGTTATAATGTTGTTTCTCAAGTATGTATGTGTGATGAAGTTTGGGTGGAAAACCTTCCAGCAAACCTCAAGTTGGCCCCATCAATGTTAGCTCGCAAAGCTACACCTGTTAGCCCAAACAGAGATCTTCTCTCGCTCACTGCCTCTCTCGCTCTCTCTTGCTCTTATTGACTGCATCGTCCCTCCCCTGCACCCAAAGCTTTCTCTCTCTTTTAGGGAGAGTTGTTTGTGAGTGCTGATATGCTGTGTCCCCTGATAGCTATCACGGCTCCAAGGTTTTCCATTAAAAGCCTGATGGGAGCAACGCGTCATGGTCTAAAAGAGCCAAAGAGCACAACACAACGGCCTAATGAAGAGGCTCATATAGGCTTAGTCCAGGAATATAAATAAATAAAAATAGATGCTTCTTATTATAACAACACCATGCTGTTTACGAGAAGGATTCATTTTTTTGTTTGGGTAAAACATGGTTTTGAGCTTTCGCTCTTTGAGGCGAAGTGTTAGAGTGTCCCTGGTTATCTTTATAAACATTAAACTGGACATTGAACATTTCAAATGCATGGGGAGTACCATGCTGGAAAATGCCACAGGGTGTTTTGTTAAAAGTGGGCGGTCTCTTGAATTGCCAAAATCTTGTTCTTTGTTGTTGTTGGTTTTTAATGCCTGTGAATGTCTTCCTTGATCTTCACAATAGTAATCGATGCCATTCTGTCACTGTTCCTAAATTAACATTGATATTTAGAAAAATAAATGATGTAAATGCTTTGTTTTTGCCAGTCTCCAGCCTGGAGAACAGCTTCCCTCTGAACCTCAGGTCCCGCTCTATTTTCGACATCGGAGGGCCTTTTCAGGTGCACTTCGACGTCAGAACAAAGGTGGAATGGCTGGCTTTAGCAAGAGAGAAGGCTAACGCCACGGTGTGCGTGGATCATGGTTTTGATGTGAGGAGGTCAGTATGGGAGAGAGATGGTTATCGGTTCCTCTGACACACCAGGAAACATTTCATATACAACATCGCTAATTGTCAAGCCTATGCTCAACAATGTGTACCAGCTCTAAAAAGGTATCGCAAAGATGCTGTGAGCCATTACCATAGGGATAACACCCCCCCCCCCTCCCCGCACCCTCTTCAAGAACTCTCAACCCATAACACTTTTTTGGAGTCTGTGTTGGAACTCCAGCTTAAACAGGGGGTTCGTTTATACTTTAAGGTAATGCAACATGAAAAATCCACCTCATTCACCAAAGAGCCACCAGACTACTAAAGTTATTTTGTTCACCCAAATTCTGTCTCTAGCTGTGTGAGTGAAAGCTAAACAGATTTCCCCAAAATGGGAAATGGGAAAGAAATATTCCCTCCCATACTGGGTCTAAAATGTGTGAGTAAAAATTACAAAGAAAAGGATCTTGGCACTCTTTTGTTCTGTGTTTTATATCTAATGTGGTTGCCCGACCTCCAAGTCAAATTCAAAGTCTAGACACACCCCGCTGTAGAGCTGTAGAGTCAGTATGCATTTCAAATAGCAAAAGGGCTATCAGTTAACTGTGATTCAAAACAAAAATAACAGTTGATTCCTAGGCTTTAACCACAGAGATAGCTTTAGGAGTGTTAAAAAATAATATAATATATATATTTTTATTTATGTAATGCTAATTTTTGGCTGATTTATTAAACGTCATATGATCTGAAAAATGACATTTATCATAATTTCATTCTAAGAAATTGTGCCAATTCTAAGCTTACAAGGCTAAACAACAACTAAACCGGTATGTGTGCCTCCAGCTGGATAGCAAAAAACTGTTGCTGTAAGTTGTTTTCGTTCAAAATGGTCTAAATATAGTCCAAAAAATAAATAATTACATTTTTCTTTACCCATGAGATCCTTATTTTGACTTCAGATACTCAAAGACAAAACACTCACTCAGGCAGTTCACCCAGCCTGCCGAAGGGAGTGAAGGATAGCGTCAATCTTAACAATCAATGAAGGGCTCTGAATCGATTTGGTAAAGTTAATACAGAAAATACAAACAATATTTCACAGTGCCTTTAGCCATGTGTACAGACTCTATAAAGGCTACGCTATATTCAAGTTGCACAAATCCTTCCACTTTTGTATCAGGGATTACACATTTCCTCGCCCCTCGTTGATTCGGTCTCAACGTTGCTGCTGTTTAATAAGTTCTGCTAGGTCTTTGTTTGGACAGCGATGTGGAAACTGCATTACATTAATTCAACATTAATTAATTCAACATTCAACATTTCCTGAGCGCCTCACAAGTCATTGTGTAACGTTTCTTTAAAACAGAAATTTCATTATTGCATTCGATTACTCTGCAAGAAAGGGAAGAATATGCCAGGGTTCAATAATTAAACCTGATGTCACACAAACCTCATTCTGAAATCATATTATTTATTTTTTTACTGTGGCGATGGATGGAGTCTATCGGTTGTAACAGTATTCAAACGTTGCTCGAACAGAATGGTATGACAGGGCAGGACAGGTGGCAGTTATATATTGTGCAATAACACCATTGGTTCAACTCCCTTTTCATGTGTCTTCTCCCAGGATTGGCCAATGCTGCCGAGGTCATCTGCATTTCAAATGACTTTCTTTGATGGTTCGGTGGTTTCTTAAGTTTCTCTTTTGAAGTGATATGAGATGAGGTACATTTGGAACCTAGTTGATATTTATAATTTGGGGAATGTATGGGGGCCTTTAACCACCTCACAGAATGAGAAAAAGGCTGTTGTTTACAATATACTGAGGCAGATTTTGGCGAGGTTGTTTTTCTAAAGCATCTTTGTTAAGCAACAGTGAGCCAGATTTGAGTGTAACGAGTCAACTGTGCATGTACAAGTGCCTGTTTACGTTCTCTTCTTACCAGTACCACTAACAGATATTTATGGTGTGTTCCTGAATCCTCGGACGCCAGACTTCCGAGTCGAAAGTCGAAGATCTCGCAGCTTTCTTGCGGCATTTCTCGAAGGCACGCCCCCTTTTGTCTTTATCTTTCAAAATTCTGAGAGTAGACCGAGAGCAGTGATGACACAAAATGGCTGCGCCCGTGAATAGATATATATTTTTTTGTATTTGTACCACATGGGTCATTTTAATGTCAATTTTAAATGCTCTTACACACTTGATTACATTACTACTTTATTCCGGTCACCAATTTATACATTGCCTGGTCTTGCTGTGCGTGCAATACAATGTAAAGTTGTGTTGTTTGTTTTCGGGCTGGTTTGCTAAAGAGGCCAATTTCATGACACAATCACAAAGACGAACAGGAACGCTATGAATGCTCCGAGACCGGAAGTGACATCAAATGCGCAACTTCGAAGGCTGGCGTCCAAGGATTCAGGAACATACCAATTTCACCAGGTTGAAAACCAAGGAAGCAGAAAGTCTACTGTACCAGAGCTACGGATCTAGCTAGTATCTTAATGCAGTGGACAGGACGGTCTAGCGGAAAGGGTGATTGACACAACCATCGGGCTCTGGCTTTGAATCCCAACATCTTTGAGCTAGAATACTCAATGTATCTGAACCAATTCCACGCTGCATTAAAAAATAGTAATACTAAACTATAATAATGTTAACTAGGAAAAAACATTATTCATGAATAGCACATCAGCTGAATAACCCATTAATTTTGGGGTCTGCACCCTCAAAAACGTTTTGTCTTTCCCACGTATTACCTTCGGTGAGGCTTGGGGATAGTAAACAACACATTCTTTTTATTTCCTCGCTGTCTTAATTACACAGTAATCAGCCTAAGCACTGTGTTTGTCACTGAGTAATGAACTGGGATCCAAAGTTATTGGGGTAAAAACCACAAAAGACTTTGTCACCTCAAAATGAGTGTAGTGACAGAAATCTCACCCTGGGTGCTCCCCTTCACCACAAGCCAACTGTCACAGACAACTGGTCTCTGCAAAGCTTCCCCATAAGGGTTAGGGTACCCTCACACATTTTCATGCTTTTCCCTCTTGGTTTTACATCAAGCTTTCTTCTCCTTTTTGGCTGATGCGTTGCCACCAACCACACGGTTTTGATTGTCAGTGCAGATCCTGAATGTGAATAGAGTGACCACACACACACCCACACATGCACGCACACGCACGCACACAATCTGGCCGGGTTTGTCTGGTCCTACATGAAAGAACTTAGTTTGCATGCTAAGTTGCCTATTTACTTATAAGCACCCCTACTGGCTAATGTCTACCTGCTTCAACTCGAACAAATCATGCAAAATATCACCTAATACAAATGTGTGGTTGTTTCCCAAATTTCCATATCATTTTTGCAAACTGACTTTGGGCTCATTTCCTTAATGTGTCAGTGCATCTAAAGAATCAATGACAGGCTGTGCCAGAATTTCCTAAATTAAGATAACACTGAGAGGATTATCTCAAGAAGGGAACAAATAACGTAAAATACTACCCACCTTGGCTCGTTTGTGAAGACTTAAAGCCGATTTTGAAATATTGCTGTAATTTAGATCTATATTGTAATAGCCACATCAAATCTTGAACAATATAAGATTGATGTTTGAATGACTTTATCTGTGACTTTATTGTCTTTATTACTTGATTGGATTACTGTAATGATCTGTTGTCAGTTCTTTCCAAAAAAGCTTTTAGGGCAACTTCAGAGTTCAGGCAGGGTCCTAGAATGTCTTTGAAACCTCAGCACAACATTCCTTAACTCAGGTCCACCAGCTTACCCTCCGTCAGAAATGCTCATGAATCTAAACAACATGCAATGGTTTAGGTTTTAGCAAAACATCTCTCAGCAGTATTTCTGATAAAGGGCTTTAAAATAATACTGTTGACTTAACTTGTTCATTCAATGTGATACCTCAGGTCATCTGGAGCTGATCTAGTGCCCAGTGTTTCCAGAGTGAATTAAGCTGCATGTTTCTGCTGCGCGACAAATAAGCCTGGGCTATCTTGAGTGTCTGCTTTCAAATCCAGCCGTGGCACTTTAATGGTCGCTAATGTATTGTACGTTGTCGTTTTTATTCCCAATTTCAAATAACAGTTTGATATTTTAGGTAAGACAGTTAATGGTTTTGGTAAGAGTTTTTGTGGTTCTATTTGTATTCCATATTTGTATCTGATGTTTTTCTACTGTAACCAAGGAGTTAATTATAATTAGCTTGTCGCTAGGGGTTTATTTGCGTTCAAAGTACATGTCATAATCATTGAAAACGATGTGTCCCTCATAACTATTTGTTTAATTTGTTTTAAAAAAAGGAATTATGAGTTGTTAATTCTTAGTATTAGTATTGAGTAGAAGCAGAATTCTTCCAAACTGCTCTCATTAAACATTTATTGACGTGCTCCAGTACCAGAGTGAAAAACTTTTAAATATACTGTGCAAACATAACTTTATTGGAATATTTCATCTTTTTTCACATGCACACACACACACACACACACACACACACACACACACACACACACACACACACACACACACACACACACACGCACACGCACACACACGCACACACACAAACCCTCACACTCACACACACACACTGAGTCTATTGCAATGATAATCCCTGTTATGTCTCCCGATTTTGAACTTCAATGACAATTTCAAGGACCAAAAGAAGGGAAACTCTCAAAAGCATTGATTTTCCAACACTCAGTTCTCATCACTATTCCTCACTTCATGTTGTTCTGCAAAATGTTCTTTTGCCAGGATGCCTTTGCATTGCATTCTATCTTTTCTCCTCTTGAGAAGTGATAATAGCTCCCTCTGGGCTGTAAAAATGGAAGGGAGTGATGACCAAGGTCAGCGTTATACGATTTTATTTCATTTTATATCCCGTCACAAAGATTACCCTTGTTCATCCTACTATGATGGACGTCCATTTTCCTCTGCTGCACATCAGAGCCATCAGACGTCTGCTCAGAACGGAGCCATATCTTTCAGCCAGGACTGCAGAGGCGATGACCTCCAGATGTGAGCACATGTGTAGACGTGTGTTGTGTTCAGTACTGTACCAGCAGGTGTGTTGTGGGCTCCTTTTTAGTAAAGGTCCTCTATGCCGTTCTCTGACGTCTGCCTGGAGCGACTACAATTCTGCAATATCGGATGTTTTTTTTGTGTTGTGACATTGGGACCAATCCAAACTCCCTCATTAGCTCTCTGCATTTCTACAACAAAACCGGATGATTAAATCACTAATACGGCGTCAAGTTAGTATTCAGTAACGGGGTGTATATTCGCTTCGTTCCACACGTCCCTGCTCTCCTTGAAGTCGAAAGGGTTCCCGTTTGACAGCTTGCATGCGCGTATGTGCCGCGTGCGACTACTATGTTTCATCCTCCGTCACCCCCTGTCACGGAGACGGGGCGACAGAGGATGATCAAACATGGCGCCCCTTACAAGCCCTGTGGATCGGCGGAGTAGAAGTGTATAGACTTGCACTGACGGCCGCAGAAAGAGCCTTGATCAGCCCAGCCTTTTCTCCAGACAGCATCAGCTGGCTTTAGATGGCTCAGCCTGCGAAGGCTAGCCCAGGGGGCATTATGCATTATTAATCACAGAATTAGACTTCAGCTTCTCTTCCAACAATGTGGATTGATGAGAAGACAGGTAGTGGTGCAATATAGGCAATTGTCTGGATAACTGATCAGGTAACGATGCCAGATAGGACCCATGCAGTTAGGGGTTTTGGCTAGCTTGATGTCCTTGCCTGCTGTAGAGGAATTGAATGGTGTGGACTGTCGTTCAGTCTTTCGGATATTTAATCCCCCAGCCAAATCAGGGGAGAGTGTGACTTGTGCTGTCAGCTTCGCATTAAGTGGCTTTAAGGCTGTATTGATTTGGAGGTACTTGAATGGCCACTGTGTACATTTTGGATAATCTCTATTGAGGAGCTACTCAAAGACTTGTACGGAAAGGCAGAAAAACAGAAATAATGAAAGATGGAGGAGGTGAAGGAGGGGGACAAGGGACATGCCACAGAATTTATTTGGGCTTAGCCTCACCTTTGATGTTCACACTCCAAGGTGAAATTCAGAACTCGGGCTCTCAGAACCCTTCTGCCTTTCAGGTGAAACCTAAGAGAAAAGCTTGTGTTCCTAGTTGAGTCCCTAGTTCTTAGGTCAGCTATCGACATGTCAACTCCTTCTCTCATGATCATTGAAACATCACTTTTGTTTTATTTGGTGGATATTTTGTAATTCTTTTTGTAATATTTTGTAAAACCAGTTCTTGGGGCCGCTACTACGAATATAACCATACAGTATACTAATTATGATTTACACTATTATTTTTTATCTTTTTTTTTAATATGGTTGATAATCTATTCCAAGCATTATTATTCTACATTTCATCATCTGTCTTTCTGTTTTTCTTCATACCATATCTAATAATACCTATAATACATTTCACATTCCACGACCCCCCCGTGAGAATCTTAGTCATGCCCCATGGCACTGACTGAGAATATACGCATGTGTATGTGTGTGTTTGTGTGTGTGTGTGTGTGTGTGTGTGTGTGTGTGTGTTGTGTGTGTGTGTGTGTGTGTGTGTGTGTGTGTGTGTGTGTGTGTGTGTGTGTCAGTGTGTGTGTGTGTGTGTGTGTGTGTGTGTGTGTGTGTGTGTGTGTTTGTGTTCTATGAAAATCGACGCACCCTGGAGTGATGCACCCATGTGAGCCTGTCTGTTAACTTCCTTCCTGGTTTGTTTTTATTCCACAGTTGCCGTGCCAACCAGACCTCCCCGGGTGGACCCAGCAAAGACTCCCAAAGAGTCTGTCTTCAGCCCAGTAGCATCCTGACGCCGTCTGACCAAATCGCAGGTATCTCTTCCTCCCTGCATGTCACTCCCTACCGCTTTCCCTCCCTGTTTCTCTTCTTTCCCTCTTCTGCATCTTTCTGTCCTTCTCGCCACCACTCTCTTTTTTGCAGCAATCCTATTTTGGGTTTTTAGTACCTATTTGATCAACTTTGTACAAGTTTTTAAAGTCACTCTGATGTCTTTTCCCTGCCGCTAAACAGTACGTTTAGGTTGATGAGCCGCTGAACCGTTTCGTACTTCATCAGTGCAGTCTGTCTCAGTGAATTGCGGGGGGTTCATAGCGTTTTTGTTGTGGCAATACTTTTCGAATAGATCATTTTTGCTTCTGTGTTTATCACATAACAAAAAGTAGGCTTTCTTCTCATGAACGAAATGCATTGATGATTTTTCACAGTGATTTCATGGACGGATCTTTTCAGCGGTGGCATGAAAGCTAATGAAGCCTGAATAGTTTGAAGGACACATCCTGTTCAAAAGCTGATAAAAAATTGAATAAATCAGAATATAAGGCATGATGTCTGTGGAAACCCTTTACACACCAGCGGTGATTAATCTCCATGCATTGTTATGTTTCAAACTAGAGAACATACAGTTGTCAGAGAGCCTTTAATTCTGTTCAAATGTGTTTGCTCCTGTGTGTGTGTGTGTGTGTGTGTATCTATATGTGTCTATGTTTGCATGCATGTGTCTCTGTAAAAACTGCTTAACCACAACAAAGAGAGCAAGCCATGAGGAAGAAAAAAAACCACAATATTGGCAACTCCAGCCACTTTATTATTTCCCTCTACTTGTGATTCTGATCGACCCTGGATACCGAGCTTGGCTTATCCTCGTTTCACTCCAGAGAAGAGACGGGCGGATTTACGCTTCCTTTCGAGCTCCACCGAGGGACAAAGCGCTTTATGTAACCTCCTCATTAGCTGGAGGACGGAGGCAAGGTGACACGCTGATCACTACAGCGCGCCTTCAAAGAAGCGCTCGTGTAAGAGTGGTTTTGGGTTTTCTTTAAGGCGGAGCAGTGTCTGTTTTGTTTTGCGTTCGAATGATGTGGGTGTTTGTGTTACAGTAGTGTGTGTTTGTTTTTGAGGTTGTGTGTTTGTGTAGAGTTCTGTGTTTGTTTGAGTAAGAATTGTGTGTTTGTGATATGATGTGTTTGTTTGAGTTTGAGAAGTGTGTGTTTGTGTTAGAATAGTGTGTGTTTGTTTCTACACGAGTAGTGAGTTTCTATTAGAATAGAGTGTGCTTGTATGAGAATAGTGTGCTTTACCATCAGAATAGTGTGTGTGTTAGTATAGGCTTGAGTAAGTTGGGATCCACACTCGCCGGAATGATACTTGACCAGCAGTAACCCTGAAACCGAATCATATAACCCCCTGAATCACATAATACTACTATATCATGTTGCATATTTATATAAACACAACCAAGTCTCACGGAAGTATGTGACACTGCCACGTCACGTCATTTAATCTATTCATTCGTGATCTGGCACTGGGACACGTCATTTCCATTTTTTCGTGCCCAAAAGCACAAATTTCAAACTCAATCGAAAAAGTAGAGATGAAGCAGATACCTTTTTTTCCATTGCAGTCTGCCTACAGAGCAGCGCACCTGCATTAAATATATCTGTGAATTGTCACAATTTCCCAGAATCAAAGGTGAAAGTTGAATTGGTTGGCCAAAAGCTGTCACATTGTTAGAAATTTGTGCTTTTGGCACGAAAAAAATGAAATCACCTGCCCCAGATCATGAATGAATTTATTAAATGACGTGACAGTGTCACGTATTTCCGTGAGACTGGGTTGATGCATCCATTTTTTTATGTTGTAACCTATGGAGTTTTTCAATCTCCTATTGAAATGTCTATCACATATCTGTTTTCTTTGGCGTTCGTCTCTGTGTACTACAGCATGCTGTCATTGAGGCCAAATAAACAGCTGTCAATCACTCCAAATTAGGGCTGTGACAGATTGGGGCGTCCCAAGCAGGGCCTCTAATTCACCAAACCATACCCCCTGCAGCCCCGTCCATAAATGTATTATGATCACACACACACACACACACACACACACACACACACACACACACACACACACACACACACACACACACACACACACACACACACACACACACACACACACACACACACACACACACACACATACACACACACACAGGATCAGGTGTTCTCAGTAGGACACTGTGCCAATGGGAGCTGTGTCCTCCTCACAGAAACATCAGGTTTAGACAGAGAATTAATTTAAGCTTCAATTATACCCCCTGGAAAGGGACAGGATTTAGGGGAGAGAGGGAGCGGACCTCCCCTGAGGTCTGATCCACTCTCTCTCCCCCCCTTTCATCTCCCTAGACTCCTAGTCAGGTACACATGCCCCATACAATATTTAACATCCCACTCAATTACTCAATTATACTCATCTCTTTTCCAATTCCCCCCTCCCCCATATTTACACACACACACACGCACGCACGCCCGCCCGCCCGCCCGCCCGCCCGCCCGCCCGCCCGCACGCACCGCACCGCACGCACGCACGCACGCACGCACGCACGCACGCACGCACGCACGCACGCACGCACGCACGCACGCACGCACGCACGCACGCACGCACGCACGCACGCACGCACGCACGACACACCACACACACACACACACACACACACACACACACACACACACTCAGACGCCAATTTGTACCCCTTCCCCCTCTTGCCTTTGGTTTCGACCCCTATGTCCTGCCCCTCCGACTCAGACACCGATTTGTTTCTGGGATTGACAGGGGTGTGAATGTGGCCGTCTGCCCTTCAGGGAAGATAGTACTGGAGTGTCTGGACACACGCTTCATACTCACAGGCAGCGGGTGTGTTTAGGAAGAGGCAACGGATTGGAAATGCTGGAATGGGATTGGATTGGAGTGGGTAAAATAGGGTAGGATAAGGTAGGAATGGGTAAGGTAGGATGGGAGAGGGTAATGTAGCATAAGGTAGGAGTGGGTGAGGTAGGGTAGGAGTAGGAAGGGTAGTCTAGGAGATGGTAGGATAGGGTAGGAGTGGGTAAGTTTGGGTAAGATAGGGTAGGATACTTGAATACCCTTACCACCAAAACAGGATGAGGGCAATGCATGGTTAAAAAATAGGGAAGGTTAGAAGAGTGTCTGGTTGTGGTCTCAGAGAGAATACCACATCCCCTTTTAGTAGAACTTTTCCGTTAATAGCGGCAGTGTGTGAGTATGTTTATCACCAAGCTATTCCAAGAGGTAGGAGTTTGGGGTTTATGTACCACATTCATCCGTTAGATTGAATCCTGGCACCAGCAGAACGTTTAGCACGGTGCCACTTTGCCACACTTGCAATTCTCCGTCTTATTTTAGCTTTTAATTAAGCCTGTTTATTTCTTCAAAGTCATCTCCCACCCACTATATCTCTAGAAACAGTTAAACATATTTATTTTCTTGCTTTACAATTTCGTGTGCGCTTCTAACAAGACTCCCTGCAGTGCTGTTTGTTTACTAATTGCTGGGAGGAAGGGTGGGATATTGGAGATGGGGTTCAACTGGAAGACGCTGGGGGGGCCTGTGTTTCTGCTGCCCTGGCTCCCGCCACATCCCGCGGGCCCCTTGGTGCACATCTGCTCCACCGCAAAAAACAGAATACCTGTGGTGGTGTTGCATGGTTGGAGAATAACTCTGTACCCTCCCAACGCGACCCCTTCTCCCCCTCCCGTGTTCTGGACTATTTTAGGCAAAGGCTCTCAGTCACCAGCTAATGACAAGCAGAGGGGCATAACCGACATGCTTGACATAACCATGTACCCAGCCCCCGGGCTGCGCCCCTCCTGGTAGGGTGAATGATAGCATGAATCACTGCCCTCCGTCATCGAGAACAACCAATCAGAGGGCTCCGTCGTGGCCGATCGTTCCCCTGACTCAACGGCTCTGTTTCAAAGTCTGCCCTGACTCAGGTGCTCATTTGCATGCTGTAATCGAATTGGTCAGCTGAAACTCGGGCCACTGTGTTAATCCCAACACCATTTGCATTTAGTTGCGTCATTTTACCACACTGTTGGAATAGTAACGCATCCAGAATATATTGCAGGACCCGCTGTTTTTTTATAATCGAATCAAGTCACTTGAATTATTAATTCTGGGGGTTCTTCAGTATATTAAATTATGTCTTAGAAATGACTATTAGCTAGGCACTTTGAAACAAAATGGATCAAAACTGCGTAAATTTGATTAGCTGAAAGCACTTTCCCGAATGCAATTAAGTGGTCGTAAAATGTTTATGTGAGAAGGCTTATAATTTCTCTTGAGCTTCCAATAGCCATGCAACTCATTTATTTATTTAAATATATATACAATAGATTCCCATGCTTAATGTAAAGATGAACATATGTCCAACCATTAGTGATACATTACCATCGTCCAACGGCTATAGTTAAATAATAGTTTGAGAGTTGCCCAATAATATTGGTTATGTCTGTATGTTCTTTTTTTGCTGTTTTATGCATTATAGACAAGGAGTGTCAAGGATCCATTTACATTTTAAACAGCCGATTATTGTTAGGGTTTGGATCGTTAACAAACTAATTCCACCAAGTAAGTAGTGACAAATAATCAGCCAGACTTCCCCTCAACACTGTGTGGGCTGTCAGACGGCAAAAACGGGTCCAGAACTGCAGTCGTGATGCGGACGGATAGGATGTCTGCATCGGAGGCAGGGTTGGAGAAAACAACCGCCTGCTTTTCTGCGAAAATAAAAAAAACACATATCCTCTCCATCTCTCCCATCCTCTCACTCTCCCTGTCTCGCCACTCTGCTTCACTCTCCTCTCCGTCGGCCGAGTTCAACTCTGAGCGGCAACATCTCTCCTCTACTATGCCCCTCTATGCCTGGCAGCCGGGTGCACGCTCCGTGCTGGATAAATAAATGATCAGCGCCAAGCAAACATCAAAGGCAGATTGTGCGCTTCAAAGGGGAAGAAGAGGAGCGCGACGCCCACCAGGTCCTATAGAAAAGACGGAGGCCTGTTTACCAGTGTGTGTGTGTGTTGCGTGTGTGTGTTTGTGTGTGTGTGTGTGTGTGAGAGTTTGTATTTGTCTATGTGTGGTCCTGTGTGTGCGCGTGTTTGTGTGTGCGACTCCGACATGTACGAGATGTGCAAACACCCCCACTCTCTTTCGCCGTCTAAGACACACAGTCACACACACACACACACACACACACACACAATACAGATCTACATGCTAATGTGTGATGTTACACCGTCACGCACACTGTGTATTACCCAGCCCGCAATCGGATTTGAATAATTTATTTCTGCAATGATTATTATGCCTCTGATGGTAGAAAATCTCCCATTGTTTCCTGTTTTGAGTGCACTTTTTGGTGCCTGATGAGTTCTTGAATGACAACAATAATTTGTGGTTCCCTCTCACTTGAAAAAAACCTGCTTTATCGTTCTGTTTTAAGGATGACATTTAGACTCGAGTGTCCCCGGGAATACCGATTGTTTTCATAGTTTGACCTGCTGGTTCCTCGGAACAGGCAGACATTTATAGCTTTGCATCTTTTGTCTCTGTTGACATTCTTCTCATGTTGACCTTAATCACGGCATGTATTTGACGATTAGGAAGTGAACTATTGATTTCCTTGGTTTATCTGTCTTTGAATAGATTCATACTCTCAAGGTTGCATCCGTGAAAACATGTTACTTTTATCATTTTTGTACTTTAAACCAGAACTTGAAAATTGTAAAGATCCTTCAAGATAATGTGATCATTGTTCTAAACAAAATGATCGTCTGTAAAGAGTGTGTTAAATATGTTGGCCTTCTTGATTTTGACTATAATTTCACTATAATATCTGTTCATATCGGTTCTATATTTTTACTTCTCCATTTGTTTCTCCTTTTTCGTCCCCTCCTTTTCTCTCCGTGTGTATACTCTCTCTCCCAGCAGCTCTGCTATATTCAGCTTCTATTCTGTGGCTCGGGATGTCTAGTCTCTAACTCGTCTCCGGCTGCTTATCTCTGAGGTCTGTATCTCCTCGGATGGCTATTTCCACACTCACATGTTCTCTCACTGTCTGCCCCCTTTGCTGCCATCCCACTATCAGTAATGTGTGTGTGTGTGTGTGTGTGTGTGTGCGCGCGTGTGTGTGTGTGTGTGTGTGTGTGTGTGTGTGTGTGTGTGTGTGTGTGTGTGTGTGTGTTGTGTGTGTGTGTGTGTGTGTGTGTGTGTGTGTGTGTGTTTGATGTGTATGTGTGTGTGTGGGGGGATGTGTGTGTGCTTGTTTGTGTGTGTGTGTGGGACACTGTTTTATGGTGTGTTTGTGTGTGTGTGCCCGTGTTCATCATTGTTGTCTGTGCCTGGTGTGTGTGTGTGTGTGTTTTGTGTGCCTCTGACAGTGATACATTTGCTGGCTTGCGTTATTGTCAGCCGAAAGATCATGATTATTTATCTAGGAATTGTGCAATGCCAGTTACAGATGTCTTCCCAGATAGGCTTGGCCCAGAGACAAGGCTTGTGCATTTGCTTGGTGCGTGTGTGTGTGTGTGTGTGTGTGTGTGTGTGTGTGTGTGTGTGTGTGTGTGTGTGTGTGTGTGTGTGTGTGTGTGTGTGTGTGTGTGTGTGTGTGTGTGTGTGTGTGTGTGTGTGTGTGTGTGTGTGTGTTAACCACTATGCCAGGCTGTATTTAGTGATAGTGGTATTTAGCTGTACTGGCTAAGCTTATTCATTTGTGAAGTCAAAACCACCCTTTTCCATTTTTAAGTATATCCATCTATGTTCTATATATATAGAGGACCAAGTTCTTGCTTTGAATCCTTTCTGATTCTAGGTTTTCTAGGTTCTAGTTATTTTCATTCATTTATGGTATTAAGCTAATATAAACATAATTTAATAATAAAATATAAACATAATATTACACATTATAAGCTATTATAGCCTGCAGCAGACAACATGCTAGCATGCAGCAGACAACACCAGACAGTTTCCAGACATGAACTAATCTGTTTGGCGATGGACCCCGTGAATTGACCTTAGATTGACCTGTGGTTGAGTGCATTGCCTTGGGCTGTGGGCGCAGGCACCCACACACTACCTGGATTTGATGGATAGTCGACTCCACACATCATGACTTATTTCATTGAAGAAATTCAATCGACTGCTTTCCCTCCATGTACTCTTGTGTTCAAGTTCAATCACCCCGTGCACGGTGAGCGATTGCAGAGGTTCCGTCACGCTTCGACCCCTTCTTCGCCACCTTCATCATTTCCAATATCTTACAATCTTGGAAAACCATTCTCGCCAAATGGTTCTCGCTAAAATAAAGCGCAATCATTCAGTGATTCTGTGTTGTACTTTGTGAATGCGAGTCTTGCGCAAATAATTTTGTGTTATGCAATTTGCCTGGTTTTGTATATTATTGCCCATCAAAATACAATTCAAATTCCCCTGTGTCTTTAAACAAACACCTGATTAATTATCATTTTCTATCCGGCTGCTAGAGTGTCTTGACGTGATGAAACCCAAATCTCATTAGGGGACGTTCAGGGCTGGCCCTAAACCCTGGAGAAGAGCCACAACAACAGCCTCTCCATGCCAGTCACCATGCCAGGGGGGCTTGGGTGTCTATACTGACCATCTGTCACCCCTCCCCCCCTTACTTATTCTCCACCACAAAAGTTCGACCCAAGAGCGACCACCACCCCCACACCATGGAGGACTACGACCTGCGCTCGGCGGCTAGCATCCTGGCCTCGGTGAAGGAGCAGGAGGCGCGCTTCGAACGCTTGACCCGCGCGCTGGAGGAGGAGCGCCACAACGTCTCCGTGCAGTTGGAGCGCTCCAACCTGCCGGCGAACGTGCTGGGCGGTGGCAACGGCTTGGGCAGCCATCCGCTCCCCTGGCAGCAGGTGGTGATGCAGGTAAACAAGGCATCCCGCCATCCCGCATTCAGCATCCAACCTCCAACCTCCAACCCCCAACCTCCGCGCTCCCAATCCCATCCCAGGTCGAACCCCTGTGTGGTGTCTGTCGGTCGGCTGGCGTCCTGCACCCGCCGCCCTGGTCGCCCTACTTGATCCTTCCATGCCTCTCTTTTACCCTCCCCCTCATCTCCACCAGCCCGCACCATCTCTGTGCTTCTGGGTCATTTGCTCTCATGGGTCAACGATTGGTGTCATTGCATTGTGGGACTGGGTATACGCAGCTGACGTTCCCCTGTGATCATGTGTGCTGCCGAGGACTTTTGAAAGCATCGGGAGACGATTTTCCGAGGTAATTCACAGTGAGGTCATGATGGAGCAGGTAGGGGCTGTACACCCTAGCCCCGCGTGCACCCCTTCTCCTAAAAGTGGTCCTAGCTTCAATTTCACACTGGAGGAAAAGTGTTGGTGGATGTCGGCGCCGCAGATTTATTCTCAGTGAAATGTCGGTATTCTCCCCGGCTCGCTGTTGATACCGCTGTGTTTCTTGGGGAAATATCATCGCTTGATCTGTCAGTGGCTCCTGAAGCCGTGGAGGCTGCAGATCTTTATAGGACGGCCAGTCGCTGTTTGACGGCCAGTGTTCTTTCTTCTTTATTTATAGCTCAACCCCGAGACTCCTGTATTCTTTGTATTTATAGCTGAACCGCCTCAGCTCTTTCTCCGCCGGCACAACAGCCAGTGATTGAGTGATACAGGTTCGATTCCAGGGTGCGCTTCTATCCTACGTACGTCATTCCTGCTCTTCAACACACTGTCCTGTTGGTATTCACTGTCCTCTACACAAAAGCCCATACAAATACTTTAACCAAGCTCATTTAATACGAATATAGTATAAGTCAATATTCAATCGCTGATCTGAGAGTGCGTACTTTTCTGGTGGAGGAGAGTGATTGCGTTGATTAATGCCAACTTTCACTGTGAGCTGCTAATGCTTTAGGCTGGTCGTATTTTATCGCTCTCCATGGAGGCTCGGACCCTGTGTTGTCATGGGTGACGGCTCAACAAAACCCAATTAAAAATATATTTTGAATTATGATTGGTAATGCAAAACCAGTGTTCTATCAAACTGCAGTTAACAACATTGTCATCAATCAAAGTCGTCGGTAATTTACAGCTGGTATGAAAAGATGTGTGAGGCTTGCATGAACCTTACAGAGACATAATAGCAATGTGTCATGAAAGACAGAGTGTAATAAACTAAAACTGGCACTTTCTGCAGCCATAGACTACGGTGATCAAGTACCTGTGTGGCAGTGAATTTCAATGCATATGTGGGTATGTGTGTAAGTCTGTGTGTTCAGGCACTAGAAAGAGGAATGGGAAAGCGAGGGATGCCTTCTTCTGACTCATAAAGCCTTGTGTGATTTACTCCAGAGCATTTACCATGGCAGCCAGTGAATTAGCCCTTCTGTTTTACACACAGCTCCACGCAATCATTCATTTCTAGAGGCATGGGCCTCCAGTTGCGACTGACACCCTGCCTACCTGCGGGCTCCTCGGGTGCTGTCGCTGGAGAACAGGGCTGGGCTCCTGCTGAACATCTACAGGATTCCGACACTTTCACTTGGCCCCTGATTACAAATGGCCTTGAATATCCAGCAAATTGGATGTTTGAGATTTTGATGCAGTGACAAGTTTGATGTGAACAACTTGTGGGCCCTGTCTAGAACTGAACTGATTGAGAAGCAAATGTTCCGATACTTTTTTCACTATGAAGCAAGTGTTTTTTACACAGGCGTTTGGCATGCATTCAGAGGCATTCATTAGGGATTAAACTCGCATTTAGGATGCATACTTTGCCATCACCTGGACCTCTTTTTCTGAAGGCCAAAAGCCCTATGCACTTACATTCTGTCCTTTATTCTGCTTTCATTTTAGATTTACTGGCGCAATGACATTAATCCTGCCTCTTGTCATTTACTTACACACAAAGACACACACACACACACACACACACACACACACACACACACACACACACACACACACACACACACACACACACACACACACACACACACACACACACACACACACACACACACACACACTCAAGCGCATTGATGGATTCAATCGGCTACGGTTTTTAGCTTGCATACGGTCAAGAGCCAAGACCATGGGACCAAGATCAAGGAAGCCATCCATTATTCAAAGCCTGCTCAGGAGGAAAGTGGTCAGAGTCAGACCAACGATCCAATGAATTAGTGAAATCAGTTTGGGTAAATACCCTAATGAGTGAGATTAAGTAGTGATTCAGAGAGCACACAAGTCATGATCTAAACAGATAACGCTTCCCGGTGTTGGTTGCCGTAGCGATCGTTAAGATCGACAGTGTCAAGCTTCTCGTTGATCTTATTTCCTGCAGAGAATGGTGGTCGGTCGAATTAGTTGGTAGAATGATTGGTCCGTTGTTCCGGCTAATAGCTTCTTCTGCATCATGGACTTTAAATCAGAGACTTTGAAAGTAGAAAGTTAAGCCAAAGGTGCATGAGTAACTATTTTAGATTGAACTGACCAATAGAATTCGATGGTCACATCCACACAACAAACGTGTGCGTTATGGGACGTTAACCTATTGATAACTTTATTTAGACTACATTGTGAAGCCAGAGATGTGCACACCAGGGTTGGAAAAAAACAAACAAAGAGAAAATACATGCAAAATCCGAAGATATTCTTTTGTGAGGGAACTGTATCACTACAATGTGTTACAGGGTATTCAAAGCCATACTCCCCAAGACCTTTTCTACAGAAACTATTGACCCATTTCTTCATTTCAAAAGAATTTCCCTGAATTACTCTCAGGGAACAGCAAGTCCATCTGTCCATATAGCCATAGTGGAGACGACATTAACACAAAGCTTTACCAGATACTATGAAACTTATTGATATACCGGCAACGATTCATTGACGCAAAACGGGTCGGCTTTTAAGTAAATGGACAATCCTGATGCAGGCTTAAACATCATCTTCTCCTCATTTTCTACCAGGTTTGACGTCGGAAATTGATTTTTTGCCCTGAGGAACTTCATCAGCTAAAGGTCAAGTGTTGAATGGTGAAGGCGAGAGATGGCGATATGGAGATCGGCAGACAGCACTCAGACATTTCATGTCTAGTATGAGGCCGGGGGGGGCTGCGGGGTGGGGGGGGGGGGGGAGGCGGGGTGGACGGTCGGGACAATGACCTCATTTCACATACACCAGCCTCCTCATCTGTCTATTTACCAACAATATGAATGGACCTCCTCTAATGTAAAAAAACGTTTCTTGCACTGTTGCTATAAATACGTTCCTATTTGTTATTCAGATCCAGGTCTCTTCAGCTGCTTTTTCTTGGCCATGGAGAGACAAACTATTACCTTATACAAATGTTGGGATCAGGGTGATTTCGGTGGCCTGGGAGCTGTGGACAGGGGGAACACTGTGGGCTTTGATCTGGGCTGCAGACTGGGTCCTATCCACAGAGGCCCGGTCTCTGCCATAGTACATCCACCCCCCCACCACCTCCCCTGTTCCACTCTCACACCACAACCCTGTCCTGGGCACAATGAACACAAAGGGGCCCAGGGTGCTGTCCCAACAGAAGATCTATCCTAACCCTGGCAGGGCCTTAGAGACCATCGTAAATCACCTGTCTCAACAATGAACCCCAGTGTATCCCCGCCTCCTGATTCCTCTATCTTTCCCCTCCCTCTTTGGTCCCCCCTTCCGTTGCATCATTGCCCCCCCTAGCCCCTCATAATTGTCCTAATTAGCTTTGTGTCAAAATGCCCGTCTTTGTTTGACTTTTAAATATCGTCCCTCCCACTTAACACTTTTGGGATTTGTTCGGAATGTTTTCTCTTTCTTCTATTGTCTTAAACTTCAGTTTTAATCAATTCACTGAGCAGCAAGGCCATTTGAGAATTCTTGAAAATATAATGAAGATGAATGATGCAATGACTATTCTGTACTTCTAAAATTATCCCTGTCACTCATTGCTGTAAATATGAATGAAAACAGTATCCCATTAATACGTCAGTTGGTAGGTCTTTTACCTACACCACTTTACTATTAAGAGTGATGTTAAAGCAGTGGTCCATGAATCACACATCTTACTGAAAATAAAAGACCATTGGTTTTGCCCAGCAAAGAACTGGGGTTTCGTGGAAAAACAAGAATATTTACTCAAGGTTGAGAAAGAGTGTGAGAGAGAGAGCGAAAGGCCCCTCCATGTCCACCAAAACCCATTAAAGCCTTCCTGCTTCAAAAAGCACTAACAAAATACCTCTAAAACTGACCACTTCTTCCCCTTACATACATTCACCTTGTGGAGTGGCATGGGTGGGAAAGAGCTGCTGAATTTGCTCCAATAGGACAGTGAAAGCCATAACATGCACTAACACGGTATCACTAGAACTGTCCCCATCTTACCTTCACACGCACTCACTGCGTGAAGTGCCATGGGTGAGAAAGAGCTGCTGAATTTGCTCCAATAGGACAGTGAAAGCCATAACATGCACTAACACGGTATCACTAGAACTGTCCCCATCTTACCTTCACACGCACTCACTGCGTGAAGTGCCATGGGTGAGAAAGAGCTGCTGAATTTGGCTTCAATGGACAGTGGAGAGTTTGCAAGTTCGCAAGCTGTACACTTTGACACTCGGATCATGGATCCTGGAGGGTCATGTCTTGTCTAAACAGTTTTCTGGCCCAAGGCGCTTGAGGCATGGACCATGTGTTTGAAATGAGGTGCCTCCCTTCTTTATTGAGACGGTATTCCTCAGGAATGCGACCTTGTGCTTCCTAGTGTCCGGCAAGGTAACCAAACAAGGCTGGACACTCCGGTAGAAGAGCTAAATTGAAACCATTCATTAGGTTCGAGGGGCCTTTGGTTCTTCAAAGATCTAATTTTATTAGCTCATGAGGTTTCGGGTTCTGGCGTGACATGTTTATGAGATGACCTACAAGCATGTAAACGCTGACCATATGAAGACCAAAAGCCACACTGAACCGTGTTTGTTTTGGGTTCGATGAGACACAAAGAGACGCAGACATTTTCTTGTGGATCTTGAATTTCTCAGCACATATTGAATATATTAACTGGCTGATATTGCAGAGAAGGTAATCTACGAGGTCCTTGTAATCCTCTAAAATTTACCCTGGTTTCCTTTTCATAGTGAGTCACAGTGAAACTGTAATTTATATAGATGTCGTCCCTTCTAATGAAAGTCAATTGAGTGGCTAAAGCAGTGGTTCTGAAACTTATTTTGGCACGTGACCCCATTTTTTTCTCCTTGCAACCCCAACTTTAACTTTTGTTCATCTTTCTCAACACAAATTGTTTTTACCAAAGGAACATCTGCCTGCAATATCAATGCCCAGTGAACGTTATTACATCGTGCTACTCCACACTAATTGATTTGTAGTAGTTTGCTTGTGGCTATGAATCATAACTCTATGAGACCTTTTAAAAAAAGGGGAAAAGGACTTCTACAATCTATTAGAAAATGTTTTTTTATGACCAAATATGGAAAACAGACTTCCACATTCCTCTTGGGTCTTCATGAAGATCCTAGCTAAAGGCTAGTCAGGCATCATTGCCAAAAATCCACGTTTTTCACGTTTTTTGCCACCCGGAGCTCCAGGGGTATTGTGAGCCATAGCCACGCCAACCACAAGCGTCCCAAGGAGATTGACAGGGAGACGATTCCTTGTGACAGAAGCTTATGTGCTCCGGGACCAGGCCTGTGTACACCCATCATCTCATATCAAGCAAAACAGAGCAGCCGACATACCTACCAGCTTTGTTGTTATCCTCTCTGGGTCTCTTAGTCTGCTGAGTTATCGGGCCAAGGGCCAGATCCAGACCCAAACCCACCCCCCCCACCCCACAATACTAGTACGTCACAACAAGGGCAGGGTGGAAAGGGCTCTGGCGTGGAATGCAGACCGTCTCGCATGGTGTGTGTCTGAAAGGGGTCCTTGTTGAGGCTGGGATAATGGTTTTGGCCAAGGGAAATATTATTGGCTAGGGGGCTGGTGATGTTGATGGTTGCCTATGAGGCCGAGCATGTCAAACAGAAATTTAAATGGAGTCTTTCTTTCTTTTGCCTCGTTTAAATTTATTCTTGTTATAAACTAACTTCCCATTGTGTTTCTTCATGCCATTAATCTGCCGTAATCCTGAGCTTCTACAAATAAAGGAGGAGTCTTTTTTTCTGAATAATTACAATCCTCTCTCCGTAATTAAAGTATGTCGCTGATCCCCGAGTTGGTATTGACGTTGTATCAATGTTTTTCTTCCACTGCAGTATGTTTTTTACCCGAAAATTGCCACAAAATGTTGCAATACTCTGTATCCGAAATGCCGCGTAGCCCAAATTCTAGGATAAAGTAAAAAGCAACGCAGTAACTCATCAGATAAGGATTTGTGCAAGCTCTGCGATTGTTAGCATCCCAGTAGCAGTCAGCCTGTAGCAGATAACGACAGCTCTCCCGTAAATGGCTGATGGTAAACTACTTGCATAGAAACAGATGATGGACGCAAATGATCTCCTAAGTGGTTTTCTGAATCAACTCAAGCAACAATATTTATTTTCATGCATTCTATAAAAACATAATCCATTCATAGTGACCTATTGTAATATTTGTTGTTATTGTAATAATTGTTTGTGATTT